>JAOQGH010000023.1:73906017-73920111 GCA_025769975.1 Gallinago jamesoni | reverse complement strand
ACGTGTCGGGGCCGTGTTCTTGTCTAGAGCCAGGAGAGGACCGACAACTGATGGCTGCTCCCACCCGCTCTGCGCACTAGCATACCCGCCCTTGCTCGCACGCACGCCTGGCACGCGCTCTGACCCTGCTGCGGCTATGGCCGCTTTTAAATGTGCCGCGGCTCGCCCGGCCCGGCCCCAGACACGTCAGCCTCTCGCTCCTTCTCGCGATACCCGAGTCCTTTCAGGCCTCTCTGCCTCCGGGAAGTCTCCTCCAGCTCAAGTTTAAAGCCGCAGCACTCACCGCTGCCGCTGTCCGCGTTGTTTGTTCTGGGACATGATCACATCTGACTAGATAAAACCCTGAGCAACCTGATCTGAACTTAGAGATGACCCTACTTTCAGCAAGAGGTTGGACTAGCTTATCTGCTGAGGTCCCTCCCCACTAAATTATCCTGCATTCCTACTGTTACTGCCCCGCTTTGTTTCTGTAGTTATGATGACCATTCTAAAACCAAATTTTATTTTTATAGATAAATATAATTTAGAAATATGCAAGTCCTCTTGCAAAACCATTCTGATTAGAAAAATACAGAGTGAAGATCAAGAATACTATTCTTTCTAGAAAAATTAAATAAAACCTTGCAGATCTTAAATTCCCAGCAATTAATATGCAGAGCCCTTTAAAAATTCCTGATTTGTGGTTGTTTAAACCCGTGGATTTTGTGTTATTGATTATCAATGGGTGACAAGCTACTGTAGCCGCAGATAAAATGTAATTTTTGCCAGTGTTCCAGATTTAAAAGCGGCTTTAAAGCTCCCTGACTCAAACATTTAACCTGATTTATGGGTTGTGCTCTGAGAGTACTAAGGCTAAGTCTCACTAAGATCACTTTAAATGACTTTTAAAATTAAGCAAAGAACCAAATGTAACTACTAATATAAACATACTGTGAAATATTAATTATGCATTTTAAGGGAAGGGAATAAACAAGAAATAATTTAATCTGTGACATATAATAAATCCCAAAATATATCCTTGCTGAAGGCATTTTCTAAATAAACACTTGTTTTAAAGCCACAAAGGAACTGAAGTTGAAACCATTAGTTACTGAGTCAGAGGCTGTTTATTAAATTTTTTTTTTTGCAGTCACCTCTTAAAAATACATAAACGGTTAGAAAGGTTGAATACATTGAGAGGAAAGTAAAGAAGCCTAACATGAAAGTGAAGGAAAGATCTTTGTGTTATATCTGGAAATGTTCATTAATGAGATAAAACTACTTAAGATTAATATCAACTGCCGAGCCAATACAAAATATATTTTAAGTTCACACTAAGTTCTAATATTTCTGTCAACATATTACACAACTGCAAAAACTGACTTAAACAAAAACTATACTTGCATAGAAAAATTGTTCATGATGCCCTCGGTACATATTCCTCATGTTCTTTCCACACAGACAGTCCACTCTGCAAAATGATCTCTAAGCATTGCAGACCATAAATATCATGTTTACATTCTAAATGAAATATGCAAAGAAAGGGCCTGATAACACTGACTTCTTCACCAAACAATCTCATCAGTACTAGCACAAGATAGGTCAGGAAATTCTTCCTGGAGGGTAAATATTTCACCTTCTTCAGGAAGTATTTAATCCTTCCACTCCTTCTTCTGTGCAATTTGAGTACTACAGGTCCATATATTAGAAGAGATAAGGTGTGGGTTTTTTCCAGTGAGTTATGCAGATAATAGATATATACTGCACAGAGAGACTATTAAACTTAGAAACATTGTAAGTCAAACCCTACTGCCCTCCAAAGTACATAAAGAAAATAAAAGAAAAAGAGAACAAAAACCTTGACCTGTGGAGTCTTCCCCTCATGACCTTTTTTTTTAATCTGAGTAACAGCGCTATCTCACAGAACACGCAACTGGGGGATCTGGAAATGAGCATGTACGGATGTGAATATTTAATAAAAGAGACACTGGTAACAGCCAGGATGAGAACAGTTCAAACACTCTGTCTAGTATTATTCACATTCAGTCTTTTTCCTTAGCAGAACAACTTTAGGCAAGACAATTGCACTGATGTCTGGACCCAGAGGACCCTTTTTCCCTCCAAAAGCTACTACCTTTCCATCGTTCTCACACAAAGTTGTTACCTTTCTGTTTTGATCCAGACAGCCCAGGAATTACAGCTCCATGTCTGGACTGGTGTACAACTTATGTTTCAAGTGCTCAGTACAAAAATTTTCCCAGTACCCTGTGCCATGGATCTTCAGTAAGTCCCAGCAGAGTAGAGACCATGGCCAAACAGCAGTCCAACTACTTTTGCAGTGTGCTCTGTATGTCCCTAGCAGCCCTTCATTTCTTCTTCTAACTTCAAGTCTCAATAAATGCGCACACATACACCTATACTGCTGAAAATCTGCCAAGTTCCTAGTATGAATTCTTACCTTTTTTTCTGAATATATTGATGGTGTACTGTCTCCTTTGGATAACCACATCCCATAGCATTGGTCATCGTGTAAATATGTTTGTTCTACATATCTCTACAGATAATTTTTTCTCAGTTTCAGAACTTTTCAAAATATTATTAATCTGGTAATCCCTTAAGACTCAGCTACTACACTCTATGCTGTTCTTACAGCCTTATTTCAAACATGACAAGTGAACATTTTCAGAATGGTCCCTCTTGGTTTGAAAGTAGGGAGAAGTGACTCTCAGTGAGTTCAGAGGTTATATTTTCACACTCACAAAAACATTGTATTTTTTCTGACGCAGCTCCAATGTGTGTTTGCACTGGCCTTGTGTCAATAGTTGGGCCTGTCTATTGTCTCTTGCTCCTTGCTCTTTCTCCTTGCAGTGGATGTGAGGGCTTTCTGCTTGTCTGTTTTAGAAAAGCTTTTGAAACTGTCACAGTATCCTCTGGACAAAATGTCCAACGTATGGGTAGACATGTACACAATATGATGAGTGAAAAATTGGCTGAAAGGCTAGGCTGAAATTGTTGTAGTAAATGGGGTAACACCTGGTTGGCAGTCAGTCACTAGAGGTATTCCCCAGGGCTCAATTTTAGGGCCAGTTCTCTTCAGTGTTTTTATCAGTGACCTGGACACTGCAGTTGAGTGTACACTAAGTAGTTTTGTCAATGATACTAAATTAGGAGGAGTTGTTGATTCCCTGAGAGTAGAGAGGTCTTACAGAGACATTTGATAGAGGTCACCAGCTGTCTGAAATTTAAGAAGGGTAAATGCCATATTCTGCACCTGGGACCGTATAATCCTGGATGTATGTACAGTCGAGGGGCCAAGAGGCTGGAATGCAGCCTTGCAGAAAAGGGTCTGGGGGCTCCGGTTGATGGTAGGCTCCATATGAGTCCACAGTGGATCCTGGCACTCTAAAGGGCCAACCATATCCTGGGTGCATTAAGCACACTATACCCAATTGGTCAAAAAAGCAATTTTCCTAGCACTGGTGCAGCCTCACCTCGAGCATCATGTGCAGTTTTGGGCTCCATAATATAAGGATATAAAAATATTAGAATGCTTCCAAAGGAAGGAAACAAAGATGGTGAAAGGACTAGAGGGCGTGACTCATGAGGAACAGCTGAGGATACTAGATTTATTCAGCTTAAAGGAGACTAAGGGGTGACCTTGTTGTCTATAACTTCATCATGTTGAAAAGCAGACAGGGAGGTGTTGATCTCTTCTCTCTGGTGTCTAGTGTTAGGACGTGAGGGAATGTCTTAAATCTGTGCCAGGGGAAGTTCAGATTGGATATTAGGAGAAGGTTCTTTACTGAGAGGGTGGTCAAGCACTGGAACAAGCTCCCCAGGGGAGCAGTAATGTACCCAAGCCTGTCAGTGTTCAAGGTACATGGTTTAACTTTTAGGTTGCCCTCTGTGGAGTCGGGAGTTGGACTCGATACTTGTGGGTCCCTTACAACTCAGTATATTCTATGATTGTGTCCTCCTCAGGCAATCGATACAGGTTTGATAAAGAGGAGTTAAAGTCATTTGCTTTCATTACTATCTGTTCTCACTCGAAGTGTGGCTACACAAGGATTGAAAGAGGCTCATTCCTTCTTGTGGAGCACTGAATAAGAATCTGATTTAGTATTCAAACACCCAGACACCAGTTATAATTGCTGGAATCAATAAATCAAAACAAGATGTTTCATGGGAAGCGATGACAAGACTGTGTTCTTAAGAAATAGATGCAATTTGAAATATTGTATCCAAACATCACCATCTGTGCAGCTTCATTAGTGCAGACAGTTAAGAGAGGAATTGAGAATTTTAGGGGAATAACACAGAGGTTCTACTGGTAGCACAGAGATGCTATTGGTGTACCTCCAACCTTGGCGTATCAACAGGGGATGATTTTGCTACATTTATAGTGTTTGAGAAAATGTACCTTGGAAGGTACAGACATACAGGCACAATGTCCATTGAACTTGAGATTCTTTAACCCCCTGAAACGGCCGTATCTGCTTCACCCCATTGCTTCTAGCCTTCCCTGATGATACCACTTAGCCCCCAATCAAAAGATAATAGAGAGTGGGATATTACACGATAATTTAACAGTTGTTATCTGAAACATGTATGTCTTCACAGCAGTCAAAGTATTCTAATGTGTGGCAGGACTTAGACCAGGAGTCAATCCATGAACCATAACAAGCCACACAGGAACCAGGCATTTGGGAGGGTCTGGGTCTTGACCTTTAGAAACAATTCTAGATGGTTAAAAATACAAATGCAAACTCATACACATGCATATATATTTATATATAAATATATGGGTGATTGCATATGATATATGACAATAATATAAAAAACTTTTCCCAGCGTCCAGTAATGAAGTTTAATTAGCAAAGTCATGCTTAAGACCAAAGTCATGTTACAACTGTGTTGTAACCTAAAGCCTTTTAGCCTGTTTGTGAGCACGTACCCTGTCAAGTTACATGTTACTCAAATAAGAATATTTAATTATTTAGTTTTTTATAAAAAACTTTGTTCACTGTGTTACTGACACACTGTGTGGTCATGAAGACCATCTACATTTCCTGAAACAAAAAAAAGAAAAATCCTGTCAATTCAAAGAACAAACTTTAGGTTAATTTACAACAGGCATCCTGAACTCTGAAGAATGGGAAATCCTTCTGGGCATGCATTTGCCTTCAAAAATGGTTGCAATTTGTATTTAAGTGGTGACAAGTGATGCAGGGATGAAAGAACAAAACATCCCTTTCATGCTCAGTGATACATAGGAAGATCATATACACATTTCACAAAAGATATTGCACATCTGTGCTCTTAAAGCTTGGCTTTCAAAACCTCTTTGGACACAAACTTGTCTTCAGAGAAGAGAGGGGAAAAAAGTCACTTGCATTGTTTTATTTTTCTCCTGTGCCTCTAAAATGTGTTTTTCTGCAGAACTGTAGCCGGCCACTGCTACAAAGATTAAGGACACAATCTCCAAGAAATAAAAGCATTAAATTGAATGCTTCTGAAGTTTAATCCACGCACGGTTTGCAACACTCAAGTCTTCTGTCACACACAATGCACACACCTACAGTCACACACACCCATCAGCAATGGACAGTCCTTTCAAACAGCCAGTACTACAGCACAATCACTGAGAAAATGATCCCATGCATTGAGGAGCACAGTAGGATTCCCTCTCAAAGCTCATTGACCTTTGCCCAGTTTCCAGTGATATGCTTTTTATCATGTGATTTTTAAAGGCTAATTTGTCATCGTAAGGAAGACCACACTGCTGATGGTAAATTTCTGAGCTTAGAAGCACTGTTCTGCTTATGTTTGAATCCTTTTTAGGCAGCTTGTATTAAGCATTGTAGTTCTTTTGCTACCATACATTAGTTTGGATTATTCTTCTCCATCAGAAGAATGTGCTACCAGTGAAATTAAACAGTTGCTTAAAGTGAAAAACAGCTCATAATCTATATAACCTGCTGCTTGCATCTGACTTTCCTTTTAGGCCTTGCTTTCAGAAGTAGGCTGATTTATTGAAGATAAAATTTTCGCATTATCGAAGATTCAAAATCATGTTTACTGACTGTAGCGGGCTTAAAATCTCATGCATAAGGTTGCAGTAAAATGAGGCTTTGGGTTTCCTTTTTGGTTTGTTATCACAGTCCCAGGACAATTCAGTAAGCAACACAATTCAGCCGGCTGCATTATCATCTACAAAATGTTAGTATGTGTTTTATTGCTTGTTTTGAAGAATGGCAAACTGTGATATTTGGAGGATTCTCCCATTGTGATATCTGATCTCCATTAAGAATGTTGTGTTGTCATAAATATGGCACCTGTCAGCTGGCTCAAGGTCATGCAGTGGTATTTTGCATATGGCTGCATAAAACCAAGGCACAACTTTTCATAAGAATATGTGAAAACAGGCACAGGAATGCAGAGAAAATGCAGCCAAAAACTTAATGAACAGTTTGCTTGAAACTATACTAACTGGCAATATCATCACTTACCAACTCCGTAGTGAATCCAACCCTGTGCAGATGGGTAACACTCTGGATACTTTATTTTCACAGCTACAGAAGAGATCGCGTTGTTTCTCTGAGACTTTTACTGTTTCCCCTCTTGAAGAGCTGATGCATCTCATTATATCTATTTCTTAAGTAGTAGTTTTCTGATTCCTAAGGACGTTAAATGGCCTCACGGTCTGAGCACAAGGCCAAAAGCCAAGAACTCCCAAGCTGAAATGCTGGCTCTGACACTGACTCACTATGTGGTTTGGATTTAACTGATGCCATTTTTCCCTAAACGAGGGCAGTATTATTTAAGAACCACAAAGAGAGCAGCAAGGAATAATTATTATTTTATTGTGTTTTGAAAACAGCAGCAAATCTATCCACCGAGGTAGGCAAGAGTCGCTGAGGTTTTCAGAGTTTTCCTCGGTAGTAATGAGAAGAGACAGATTTCACTGGAGACTGTGCCATCAGCAGAAGGAAAACCAGTTGCTAAGATGTGTGTGGGAAGTGTGGGACGAAGCCCAGATCGAGGAAAGCTGTTTTATTTTCTAATTGGGGCAGAGACAACTGGTAATTGCAGCAGTCTGAGGGGAGAGCTGCTGGGCCGCCTGACCTGCTGAGGAAGCTGTGCCTGACCCCCACCTCGCTCAGCACCTTTCTCCAGCTGGCAGCTGAGACCTACCCAGGGAGAGCGGGCAGACCTGGCCCCAGCAGAGAGGCCAGGCCTGGAACAGGAGCCAGGAAGGAGCTGGTACAAGTGGGAGGCTGCAGCTGGGTGACCCTCACTGAAATACAGAGCATCCTCCACAAATGCTGCCATGGGGCAGCCTGGCATCGGTCTGGTCAGGAGCAGCTCGAGGCAGCTTTCCCAGCTGCTTCATGGACATCTGCTCATTGCTCCTGCCAGCACCAGAAAAGTGCTGGTCCATATGAAAAGCCAGTTTATCAGCCCAAAGTCCACAGATCATTTTGGACTTGTGTCAGGGTGTGGAGGGACAGAATCACCAGCCAGCAGCGCTTGGGCCAAATCTGAGCCCAACCGCTTGGTTTTCTCCTATCTTCTCGCCAGGACACTCAGCACTAGGAAGCTTCCCCTGTACTGGACAAATACATCAGCCCTGCAGTGTTTTTAAGCTCCTGGGTGTTATATGTGATGTTAATACTTTCTGCAGGGTGGAAAGTGGCTGGGTAGGGGCAGAACACCTGGGTACCAGTGGGTGAACTGCCACTGACTGTATGGTCCCCACATCTCCGCCACATGGCCAGATGGGCAGGGATTTCAGGGGCAGGCATGATACTCTTTCAGTCTCAAGTACAGCTTTATTTAAAGTTTACATGGACCACAGGCAGTTTTCAAAGACTTCCTAAATTCATGAAAAGTAGCAACAGTAAAAACAGACTTTTCTGGACCCAGTCCTAACTGCTTTGTCCTCTGATCCCACTAACAAGATCCTAGGGCTTAGTCCCTAGTCCCCAGGACTGTTGACTTATGCTAGGCAGCTTTGTGAGAATGCTTTCTGGTGGCATTTCCAATTAAAAGTGATGAAAAAACAATATTGGGTGTTCTCTCCCTCCCCACAGTGTTTCCCAATCAGAAACACTCAAACTATTTCACTATCTGGGTATGCGTTAGGAAGCCAGTACTGAAAAAATCAAATGCACTGAAAAATAGCAGCAGGCTACAGTATTAACATTAAAAGCTATTAGAAATCAATCAGGACTTCAGCAGGGCCTGAGGGACAGACTGATGTAATGGAAGGCACTCTATTAAATGTAAAAGTCAATTATGCAACAAGTTCAGAGCTCCCGTCTTCCACCACAAAAATGAAAGGCAAAAGAGGCGATGCCAGCTTGGAACCATGTCTTGTCACAGGCTCACAACCTGAGGGCTTCTCACTAATAATGTGGTCCCATGAATAGATCCAAGTAAAGGACAATCAGGCAGGCATTTGTGGGAATCGAAGTTCAGAAAATAATGAAGGTAGCTACCATCAGGTCAGATATCTTGGTCTGGCATTTGGGGACAGTGCCTCAGTGCTATTTGGAGATCACCTTAAAAACTCATTTGAAGTGCAATGCCACTGACTATGTAAGAAAAAACATTTACCAATGCCAAAGCTTAGGGAAAAAAGTACATTTCAGGCACCTCTTAAATATTACCTGTATATTTCCATCTCAGAGACATCACTTCTCATTTGCAGTTAATGATGTACTACACATACATAAGGTCATAATGACTCGTTCTTTAAATCTCTACGCTCGTGCAAAATGAACTGGCAGCTGATGGGAAAAAAAAAATTTCCTCCACCCTGAGTCTGTCAGCAAAGCTAAATTCCAACAGCCAGCTTAAGCAGAAAAAAATCCATATGCCAAGTGGCAGAGGTCAAAGGAATAAAGTGTTTGCTTCTACTTGCAGTCCCCTGGTAATGATACAAAAGTTTTAGAAAGCTGGGATAGGTGAATTTCTTAGTTTTGGAAATGTCATTCAATTCAAGCCACAGAGCAATTAAAAACACAAGAACTGCTGCTTAGTTTTCTTACAAATTTGAAAGCAAATATGAAAGGCAAAACCTTTTTAGGAAACTATGTCACAATTTTAAGCAAGAGTCATAAATGCTGCCCTCTTATATTTTCCCCAAAATATTTTTGTTACTCTTTTCACCTTTTCTGCCACTTGTATTGCATTCATACATCGAGAAACAAGGTATAAATATACATATGGGAACAAGGTATAACATTTGCACATACTACCCTTGATCTCTGAAGCAATGGGTTTAAATTGCTTTAAAAAGAATTCCAAAGCAAAATATGTAAACCCACATACTTGCTCACTCTTGTTTGATATTACCAATGTTAGCAAGAGCAAAAGAGCAGAGTGAGTGCAGAATGAGAGCAAGGTATATTAGCACTGCAGGAAAGCCTGAATGTTGGGTTTGTACAGACTATCAGTGAGTAACCTTCTGGAGTAATGAAAGTCACCAATTTCATCTATATCTTAGAAATTCGCCAAATCCTAAGAACAACGGATAAAGCACTTCATTGCATTTGGTCCTATTGTGCAAAAGATTTTATGTAAGATCGGCCTGTAGTTAGGGGCGAAGAGGAACCTAAAGTGCCTGAGAGGTACTGTAATGTAAATGCCAAGGTTAAACTGGAAAATATTTATAGCTCACTATTGCCCTCTAGTGTATGCTGTGCAAGCATTTGTGGTCGTTTCAAGTGATGAGGGGGAAACATTTTGAAGTACAGCTTTTATTTTAAACGAGAAGATAACATCCCTTTCCAGAGAACCGGAGTTTTGTATAATTTCAAAATAACCTTAAGAGAATGTGGCATAATAAAGGAGAGGAAGTTTGGAAAGGTGATGCTAATACACCATACCTTCTCTCCCCTGATTTTTTTTGGAGAATGGGTATTTCGCTTGGAAAACGTTTGCTTCACAGACCCTCTGTCTTCTAATTTAGTTGCATCGTGTGGAAACAAATAAATTGTTTCCTGACTGTTATAAGGCAAGACCACGCAGCTGAAGATACTAAATCCAGCATGAGAGAGAGTGTGGGGGAAGAGCTTTTATTTTGAAGAAAAAAAAATGCCCATGGTCATTTGTTATATATATATGTGTGTACTTTTTTCCACTTAAGAATATCTAGAAGGATTTAAAGAGGGTTCTTTAGACACCAGGATATGTAAAACACTAGAATGATAAATCTAATTGAATACTGAGAAAAATGTTCCCAGAATGCTTTATATACAGGGAAACAATACTGGTATAAGTTAAACAAATGGATTTTTTAGCATGGAAAAATATGTCTAAAGAGATAAGAAAACGACATGCAATTTCCTGAATAAAAACTTATGATTGCTACAACTTAAAATGAGTGACTGAGAGAGAATGGAAATAATTAGTACATTTAAGATAGGATAGGAAAATATACTCAGTAAAAAGACATTTCCCTTGCTAAGCACTTGATTGTGACCAGTTTCCATGTGATCTTGAATACAATCTGTCATGTGCTTCTGTCAACAACGGAGACTTTCACATCCACTTCTATGAATTACTGCTTGTTCCACCTGCAGCAAAGCTCTCTGCTTTCCCTGCCAACTTTAATACTTTTCTTTCTCTGCTCACTCCCTGCTCAGTTGTCCAGAGTGGGGAGCGGGATTCAGCTGCTCAGGAGTCTGCGTTGTCAGTGAACACACAAAAGTACTAGAAAGTGTGGTGTACCTTACTTTTAAAGAAAGCATAGAAGAATCAAACCCTGGAAAGGTCCATGCCTGAGCATAAGGTGATGAACCCACATGCAGCCATTTACATGGAAGACCTCTAAAGTCAAGCAAGGTAAGTCCCTGAGCCTGGACTCCAAATGCCAAGAATGTGTTGAAGATCCTCCTTGCCTTCAGAGCAAAGAAATTTGGGAAATAAGCTGCTCCCCTCTTTCCCCTGTTCTCCTGCACCAGTACAAAGTTCAAGCTTTCTTTTACTGCCAACTTTACTCATCCAAATGCAGCTGTCCAAATGCAGCTATTTAATCAGAGTGACTTGGCCACTGCAATGATACTTAGCCTTCATTCTTTCAAGTATTCTATTGCTAGCATAAATCAAGAGCAAAGGGACATTTGAAACCCTGAGGACTGCGTATTGAATGTCAGACCTGTGTGATTTGATGAACTGGCATGAAAAAAATCCCTCAAATGCTAGAGTTTATCATGGGGCAACTGACAAACTCTTAGCTTAAGCACTGCTGGCATGGCATTTTCATACTGACGTCAATTGCCACAGCAGATAAAGTATGTGAGTTTGACAGGTTCATTCTTTCAAAGAATTCGATTTGATAATAATTATTATTTTACAAGGACTAACCCGTAGATGAGATTAAAAATTAAGCAGACATGCTTTGCTCTCTCATGCTCATCAGAGAGTATCCCAATGTACATTCAAGGATCATAGTGAATAGCATATACAGACATTAATTTATTCATTACTTGACTCCAGGAAAAAGAGTTTTATTCTGGATTTTGATCTTGTTTGCCTGTCCTCCGAGTGTGTAAGGTGACTATATTTACAAAGCAGCTACATTACTCTGATTGCATACAACTGCACTTCCACTCCATATATTTCCATTGTCTATGAAAAGATGAATTAATGCTGGCGCTTAATGGAACAGAAAGTCAGACTCAGCAGCTATGTAACCATGTTTAAGGTACTTTTAGATTTGAAGTAGCTATGAGAAAAAAAAATGTTACCTCATCTGAACTACACTGTACAAAAAAATCACAAGAACTCAAAAAATCCTGTATTGGAAAGAATCCCTAAACAATAAAGAGTGAACTTAACTTTACCTCTTCTAAGCAACTATATACTCTGTATCTGGATTTACAGCCCAGTTTTCAGTGTTACCCTTTCATAATCCAATGGTAACACTTCAGGCTCCAGCTGACACAAGGGGTGTACTAAGTTGTACTCACAGAATAACAGATCTTACCTGAAAAGATATAATCTAAATAGAATGAAAAAAAAAACAAAACCCAGAATGTTTTTCCAAATACTGTATCCAACAGCCTTCCTCTTGCTAGCAAGATCTCTGGCTCCAGAAGGCGGCAAACACATCCAAATTGTGTAGGGAGAATCTCTCCTAGGTCATTCCAACTTTTGAATCTCACTCAGGGACTATCTGTGAAGTGCTGGTTGGCACGTGCTGAAGTCATTCCAAGGAACCCACTAGCAGCTTACAGACACAGAGGACAGAGTGTCAGCACTGAGAAATACCCTGCACACACACCTGGTAATAAAGCATTAACAGAAGCTTCCTGGCAAATGCATTTTTGTCAGACTTCTCCAGAACCACTCCTAGGGAAATCAGGTTCCCTGTCTTAAGAGTTCAAACTCAGATTGGATAAGGAATGGTGCTGTGAAACTTGACTTGAAGAAAAAATAAAAATAAAAATGTTTCATTTATTGCTAACCTTCCACACAGCAAGAAAATTTGAAAACTACACATTTTATTTGCTTTGTTAGTGGGGTGAGAAGAAGGTTTGCTCTCTGCAGTAAAACCAGTTTTAGAATTTCTAAATACATCACAAATCAGAAATTCTGTCTTTCAAATGACTCTCCTTGCAACCAAAGAACAATGTTGATCAGCAAAATAGCTGCAGCAAGGAACTGATTCAAAGGCCAACAAGATGCCATTACATGACCCAAGGACAGAACAGTGCTCTGATTCTTGATGAAAATTAGAAACCAAGAGAAAGAAGGAAATTTCAAGGTGATTCAGAGTCAAACACAGTTTATATTCAATTAAATTTCAAAGCTAAAATCCCAGCCAATTTGTTTTCCATCTACTGTGTGTTTTATGCCATGGTGCCATATGCTACACTTTGGAGTACTGTCTCCCCCAGTTGTCTTTTAATTGGCTTGACCTATGGGAAAGATGGCAGGAAACCAAGATAATTATATCAATTCACCTCATGCTCTATAAAATCTGCTATAGAATGACACATCAGGTGAAAAAAAAAAAAATGAAGTAATAGTAGAAATTCAATTACAGCTTCTTAACATATTTCTACATGCTGGACCTTCCTTATTGCACTATCAGCTTATGCATTTCTAAGAATTTTATTGACAAAGTGAGCAGATTCAGATCTTAAGCTACAAAGTAAAACTCTGGGAAAAAACCCCAAATATTCATAACATTTATTATCCATAGAACTCTTTAAAAGCCATTAGCAGTACTTTCAAAATGAGCAGGCTCCAATCTGGAATAATTAGCTCATTTCTAATTAAAACCAGATTCAGTATTTTTCTACCTTTTATTCAGCATATATCAGTGTTACTCTCCATTACTCTACTTTAAATTGAAATGCCATTTCTAAACTTCTGAGAAACTGGGAATTGATGTCAAAAAAACTGTTAAGAGTGCTAGGTGACATGAGTTAGACAGTGAAATAGATATCAGAGCTGTAAGAAAGTCTTATTCAAAGCCACAATTGTATGTCCCATATGTCAGTAAAATAAGCATCTTATCCCAACTAACGTCATATCCACTTTACAGACTGATATTTGAAAAGATGAACAATGGAAAGCTTGTGAAATGCTATCCCCAGTACACTTTATAGCTAGCGTGGAGTGCATTAGACACAAATGGGTAGTATTTTAATGATTACCTACACTGAAATGAGAAAGTCTGTCTTACCTAATTTTGGCCACCTAAAAGGTAGTGGTCTATTCTAGTTCCCTAGTCTTTGTTAGACCAGTATATCTCTCTCCATTGACACTGGAAGATGTCTGGATCATCAATCATCAGTGACTTATCTTAGGTGAAATGAGCACCACATCCTAAAGATTTAATCCTAAAGATTGAATCCTTGGAATACATTCATAAGAGATTTAATCAATGTTTTTCAACAAACACCATACACACGTAGTTGCTTATTTGTCACATCCCTTCTATGACCATGTGACCCGCTTTCTCAATGAGGGGAAGGCTGTGGATGTTGTCTACCTGGACTTTGGTAAGGTCTTCGACACTGTCCCCCACAGCATTCTCCTGGAGAAACTGGAAAATCATGGCGTAGACAAGTGTACCCTCCGCTGGATTAAAAACTG
>JAOQGH010000023.1:73854174-73902229 GCA_025769975.1 Gallinago jamesoni | reverse complement strand
CAGCAGGGGAGTTGGACTAGATGATCTCTACGGTCCCTTCCAACTCTAATAATTCAGTGAAATTCAGTGAAATCCAGCATGGGGTCCTCCACAGGCTGCAATGTGGATATCTGCTCCACCATGGTCCTCCATGGGTTGCAGGACAACCTGCTACACCACGGTCTTTTCCAAGGGCTGCAAGGGAATCTCTGCTCTGGTGGCTAGAGCACCTCCTGCCCCTCCTTCTTCACCAACTTTGGTGTCTACAGGGCTGTTTCACTCACATTGTCTCACTCTTCTTGCACAGTTACTTGTGGTTTTTACCACTTCTTAAATGTTACCAACGAGGTGCCATCAACAATGCTTATGGGCTCAGTTTTGGCCAGCGGTTGGGCCGTTTTGGAACCAGCTGGAACTGGCTCGCTCTGACATGCTTTCTTCTCACAGAAGGCACCCCTGCAGCACCCAAGCACCCTACGCTGCCGCTACCAAAACCGTGCCATGCAAACCAATACAATTAGAAACCTAAGTTAAAAAGTGGCTTACTCAAAGTCACAAATTACATCAATGGCTGAGCAAAGAAAAAAAATCAAGATCTCCAAAATGTTAGTATGCCACTCCAAAATCAATTACATTAGCAAGATTTTGCATTGCTGCATGAAGGATAACAGGGTACAAGTATTTTCATCAGTTTTGTTCATCTCAAATAAACTTACAGTGCAGGACAGATCCTTGCTTCCCTAGTGCTAATTCTAAATGGAAAGAGAACTATAGTCAAATAAATTATATTAATTTTAATTTCTCCTTAGCCTCCCAGAATGATTTAAAAGACTGACTTCTAACTGGAGAAGACTCCAGCCCTGTACCTCCAAGCTGCCTTTTACAAAACAAGCCTTTAATTCAAAGATGGATAGTACTAGAGCCCACTTGCAAATACAGATTGAAAAACAATTTTACTTCAAAGGAGAAAAGTATTTTCCAGGGGAAAAAAAATTAAGTGCCAGCATTCGTGCATTAAATAAAATACAAAGCTGAAATTAAAATAATGCTAGAACGAAATATCTTAGTCTAGTGAATAGTAACTGTTGTTCATAGTGAGAGAAGAAAGATGAAATATTGGATAAGTGGGGAGAAAATGCTGTGCAAAAGATCCACTATATTTGCACTGAATCATATTTTCCGTTTCGGCTTTCACCCAACGGTATGTATAATAAAAGATGGTTGCCACTGAAATTTGATGTTCCAGTGAGTATGAGCAAACATAGAATGTGATCTGGAGCATCATTTGTATGGGTGAAATTCTCAGCTAGAGTCCCACGGAACTACAAGATATTAAATAGATTTATTGCCTATCAGTTTTATACCAGAGGGAGAATATCTGCTTCTCACAGTGAAGAGATACATTATAAAAAAAGTAACTGTGATACTAAGAAATCATCATTCAGCCAAGCTAAAATAAATGATAAATTCCCTTTGTGGCTGATTTTTATCTGGCTGCACCTGACCGCAAAAGTTTTCACAGGCAGATACCCACAAATTTTAAAAGGAGAGTAACTCTAAACAACATTTCCTTGTATCAGTTTAACCCTCTCCCCTTCCTCCCCATTTTCCCAAGCTGTTGACTGGAACACAGAAATCCCTTTATCAACTTATCTTGAGTCTATAGGGAACTCAAAACATAAGTCAAGCAAAACAGAATATAAATTTTCATTACCATTTTACACCTTCAGCAAAGTAAAGGCAGGCACAGTCTCTGCTAGAATTTTCTGCCACTTTCTGGAGCTTCACAGCCTTCAATAAAGTGTAAAGGACTAAAAGAATCCTGATGCCCTACAGCATGTGAAAAATATGATTCTGCATCATACTTCTGTGAGGAGCAGAAACTAGGGGAAAGAGTTTATATATGCTTATATTAAATGCTTATACATATATACTACCCTTATATGCTCCATACTAACATAAAACCCAAGCACAAAAACACAGATTTCTTGATTTTACAAGGGAACTATAAAGGACATCCTCTATTAAACAAACATTTCTTGCATAGCAAAGTTATTACATCATGTCATGATAAAACATTCAATAATTCATCCGACTTTTGTTTTGCCAGGGTCTATAAATCAGGAATTTTAGGAGATGGAAGCGTACCAGTAGGCAGATATAAACATCTTTTAAGTGCCATAGATTAAATACAAAAGCCATAGATCAACAGCAAATCTGAAATAGTACTCTCATCCTCTTAACATAACACTGGTGTGAAGGACTTATTCTTACTTTTTATACTTTTTTGTATCAGTGCAAATAACCAAAGAGCAGCAGAGTAGGAGCCATTACTTTACTATTCTGAACTCGTTGAGTATATTATTTTTTTATTTTGTACTCCATAAGATATGGCTTGCTTTTCATGTGTCTCTTGCCTGCACAACTCTTTCTCTTCCTTATCTTTTCTACCTTTTCTTTTTTTTCTTTTTGTATATAGACATGTTCCTATTCCTAATGGATTTTTTGAGTGGGATGTGGAGTACACTTCTCAATACAAATTCATTTGCTGATATTGAAATTCACATTCTTTGCCTTTCCTGAAATATGTTTCTTCTGAGAGTTGAAATTAATTTTTACTGTGAGCACAAGGTTGCTGTATACAAGTCGTGTCGTGTCCCCCCTCCCCGGGAGCCATTGTCTGTGACAGTGAGCATTAGGCTTTGAGCAATTGTGCTATGGGTTCCCATGAAACTGTGCTCCAACTCTTATTCCAAGCCCTCAGGGTAGGAAAACGTAGAGGCAGTTAGATCTTCATATAACAGAGAAAATATCTGGTAAATAATAAAAAGAACCTGTACCTTTCTGGTAAGGGTGTGTAGGCAGAGATCACGTCCAAATTAAAGCACGTTTCACATGAAGAAAAACAGGGAAAGAACTGCATTTGACATGGGGTGACTCGTTATTAATATCTACGAGGAGTCAACCTGAAGCTGAAGGGCAAATCTAGTACTCTCTGTGCATGGGTGATAGACTGAACATGAAGGGAACAGAAAAGTATCTTTGTGTAATACTTGATTCAACCTTTTCCCTCTTCCTCTCATGTTTTCCTTTTGAGCTATGTTCACTAATTTCATTGAGAATTTGATGTGTGTAAGGCTTTTTAAATAGAATTATTTACACTGCCAGTGGAAAGTGCCCCTGCATTCAGAAGCAATAAAGGCTACTGACATAACTAGACCCATTTTGAACTATGTTTTAGCTCAGTGTGCCCCCTCACTTCTCCTTTCACTAATTTTTTTTCTTTCTCTTTGACCAGTTCTCCTTATACCTATTCAACAGCTGGATTCCTTTGTAATCGTGTTACAGGGTGGGAGCAGGAGCATGCTAGGGCCTTAGTCTTGCAATTGCTTTTCTGCAGATGGAAAAAAAAAAAAAGGCTTAATGATTATCACTATCTCTTATTTAAACTCAAACAAGAGGCCTAAAAAGACAAGTGATGGTACTGTTTTTCCTGTATATTGAAAGAAGTAGGTAGCCAGGGTGACTCAATTTATCTCAGCCTAAAAAAGGAATTTCAGTTTACAGGAAAATAAAAAAATCAATCCTAGAAGAAAAACACATTATTATTATTTCCAATTCATGGTAATGCTCTATTTCATCTTAAATGCCTACCTCCTGCAAGAGTCTTAATATAGACCCTCTTCTGGAATTAGACATCTGATTCCTCTGAATAGTACCTACTCTGTTGCTGCTGTACAAAAAACCACTAAAGACTTGTTTATCTGTCTTTTTCTTTTTTCTTTTTTTTTCCAGCAGTAAATTCTTTTTGGTCTCTGCTTTTTCAAAAGATCAATGCTATCACTGATTTCAATATTGTATGGGTTAGAGGGGTTTTTGACACGGTATAGTTGATATGCTCCTACTGCATTCTTGAAAGAAAGTATAGAAGAATGCAATTATCAAATAAAATTTTTAAGGTATATCTCAGTTTCTAAACCTGCAAGAAGTATCAGTGCTCAGAAGTAAAGAATATGCTCTGAGTAAACACATTTTCAAGTAAACACAACTTATCGGTTTGGGGGGGTTTAAGCTTTTTTCTTTTATTTTAATCCAAAAGACATACTTTCTCTATTTCCAGGAAATCACATTTCTTCTTGGGATGAATTTAATAAGGAATTAGACTGAAATCTAGTATATCATAACAATTAAATCTTATTTAATCTCCATTAAATATGGTTGATAAAACAATTGTGTGTAATAGAAGGCTTCATATCAGGTACTTCCAAAATACCCCAATAAAAGAGGGTTTTTTTTTCAAGAATGAATCTTCAGTTAAAACAAGATATCAGTAGTGGTGCTTCAAGTCTTTGCTCAGTGTTTTTAGCAATTTTATTATTCTTTTAGACACTCAACACAAGCATAATAAATTCAGACTAGTAAGATTTAAAAAGCTCTTAACTCTATCTATTGAAATATGATCTTCCCAACATATTATCCTTCACCACCACCCATGAGTTACCTCTGCTGTATAACAGTAACAGATGCCGCCTTCTCACTGAATTTCACTTGGATTGCTTTCTGTCTACATTTATGGCAACAATTTAAACAAATGTTTTTGGGACACATAGATCATTAGTCTTGACTGAATTTAACTGGTAAGAATTTGGAAAACTCTCTGCCTTGGCTTCTGAATTTAGACCAGAAAATAACAGCAGTATATTTTTGTTTCTAGCTAGCTTTAGAAATGAATTTAGAGGAATCAAAAATAAGTTTTAGGTAGAACAGAAGGGCTTAGAACCAGTCTCTAAAATCCCCTATTTCTCTGTTGCAGTTTAGCTCAGGACAATACAAATGAGTAAACCAGACCTGGAAACACAATGTGCTCAAGACTATGTTGTGGCCCTGAGGCCAGTTGTCACAGAAGAGCAGTAGCCACGGTCTGAAGCTCCCTGGGCCTCTAAAGCAGCGTGGCCACATGAAAAACACCTGCAAGAACACTCCCCAAATCACGCTGAGCTCTGAGGCTCAGGGAATTAGCACTTGGGAATTAGTAGCATGGTCACAAATGTCCCAGACCAGAGCTGTAGCAGGGACTTTTCTGACAGCAAGGATAAGCAAATGCCAATCCTCTGCTCTGGCACTGTTCAGATTAGTACTATAGGCCTGGCTATAAGTTTAAGTACTTTGTTTGCTGTTTTGTGAATGGCTGAAGCATCCACTCGGGCCAGCTGAGCTGTTTGAGACCCGCTTCGCCTAGCAGCACAAGCGAGGTCTATAAACCATGACTTTGCCATCTGTATACCATTAGTTCAGTCCTGTGAGGTTTCTTAAAGAACAATTCACAGCTTGGGGTGACTGTTGTTTCATTTTAAACCCTTCATCAGGCATTCTGAGATTATAAGAATGGCTTTGACAGGGAGTGTGAATGTGTGTGTGTAGAGGGAGAGGAAGGTAATGACCACTACCTTTGCAGTCAGGATGCCAGCTTTCAAACACCCGTAGGAACCGTGCACCTACATTTCCAGAGGGAATTCACACATCCCTGCCAAATCATCTGCAAAGCCAAGGACGTGTAACTTCTCAGCAGATAAGGACAGGTGGAAACATTCAATTAGGAAGGAGAGCCTTGGGTTTCCATCCCTCTGGAAATGTTTCTTAAATATGTACGCTATCCTGGAGCAAACCTACAATAAGTGATCTCCTGAAAGTGAGCCATCCGCACTTCCTTACCCTTGTCCTCTCACCATCTGGCCCAAAGCAACTTTAGTGCTTTTGTAAAAAGGAACAAATGCAATTAAAAAACATGATCCCAAGAAGGCTTCTGTGCAGTCTAGCAGTTAAGGCATTGCTCTGCAAGATGGCTGAAGTGAGAACAAATCAGAACCCCACTGTTACTGTTGAACACTGCATGGCTTCCTGACAGGGCTCAGTAAGACACCTGCATCCTGGAGGGTGATGCGTTTTGATACACATCTCTAGAAACTCATACCCAGCACGCAAGAGGATGCCAAGGCTTGTGCACGTGCTCATCGTGGTGCCGTACTCTACGGTGCTCTCCTTACTCAGTGCTGTGTTTAGGAGACAATGTTCAACTCTGTGCTACAGAATTAATCTCTGGGCTGTGGACTTCAGTTGCATGACATACATCTGGAAGTTAATGGTACCATTTGACCCTGCGATAGCCAAGTTCTTTTTGCAACTCAGTCCCATTCTGACAATTTAAATTTCTGACTTCCATTAGAGAATCTCTTTGGGAACCTGGTCATAAATCCAGATCGGAATTATATGATGTGACAGAAAAGAGAATACATGTCCTTCAATTCTGGAATTGAAGCATAGCTTGCCACTGAAATTCCAATTATCTGGGCATTTGAAAGCTCAGAGTAATGAATTTCTCTTTCTCCTCCTCTCTGCCTAATTTCAGAGTTAAGCAAATAAGTTAAAAATTAAATACAAAGTTTTTCACAAGTAGTTTTAACAAATGAGCTTTCTATAGGCAAAAAGTAAAAAGCTAAAGACTTTTTTTTAAAAGTGCTTCCTTTTTTAAGCCAGTTCAAACTAAAAAAAAAGTCAGAAATTCACGTCCTTTTTATGTCTTCACTTGGAAAACAACCATTTCAACTACTGTGGACAGGTGAGTATTTTCATGTAAACATGAGTGAAACAAAAATTCAGAAACCAAAGCTCAGTGGTGATATTAGCATCATGACGTGGGAAAGCTATCAAATGGTTCACAACCCCCTCTGCCTTATATCCTATTCCTGTCAGATGAACATCAAATTTTCACATTTGGGACTAAAAGAAAGTTCTTCTTTATTACAATGACATTATAATTCTTGATTTACAGCCATGGAAATAGTTCCTGGAACACTTTCAAACAGCAAAATGCCTCAGCAACACATATTTCCATGCTCTAGTTTTAACAGGAAAAAAAAAATAGCTCTTACTGAGTAGTGCGTGCTGGACACCAATCAGTGCCTTCCCTGCCAAAACACTCTATGCCATTTGAGTATATCCAGGGTGGAGGGAGGCCGATGAAGAGCATGTATATAAAACAACACACAAGATAATAGAAGGATATAACTTTCGGCTTCCTTTCACTGGCAGTTTTGGATACTGGATCTACGTACTGACTGTAGGCTGAAATGCTGTCAGCTGTCTGGCAGCTCAATGGCCCATGTATAAGGCGGTGACATACATTCTGGAGACGCAAGTTTCTTCCAGTACCTAGAGTGCTTCCGCACATTTTTGACAATTAATTCTCTCATGCTTTTGAGCTGGTGCACCTGGCATGTTAGTATGCATATTTATTAGTGCAGTTTCTCAAATTGTCAAAGCTTTCCTCCCTTAAGTACATAAAACATGACTTGTACAGCACACCAGTGTACTTTTCTTTTTCATGCTACCAGGTAAGATTCATGTTTGTGCTCCTTTATTTCCTCTTTTCAAGTGACAGGTTGAGGATTCTTCACCTGTCTCAAGGGTGGGACCCTCAGCTGCGCAGACTCCCTGACTAGAGCTCCATCTGTTTTCCTGCTCTGTGGAAGACAAGACAACCAGCAGAGCTGAGATGCTCCAGGAGCAGAAGACTCTGGTTGATTAATGACTCAGAAAACAGATTCCCCAGAACAGAGTGTTATCTATTCACCCAGAGCGTATAACACACACCACAAAGTGTCAGAACAACCAAGTGTTAAAATGTATATTTCCTTTAAGGATGCAATAGTCTTTCCCTGGAATATATGTGAGCCAGGCTAAGAGTACCAGGTTGATCTGTTTATATGATGTAGTTTGTGTAAAACAATCCATTCAGATTTCAGTCTTATCTTCTATAATTTAATCCTATTAATTAGTCCAGCACGTCTAATACAATACTACCTGTAATTCTGCATAATTGATCTGGAAAGACTTTAGATTAAAAGACAAAGCTGTCAAGTAGAAAGTACTTCTACAATAGATCCTCCACTGTTTTACAGATATTTTCCA
This sequence comes from Gallinago jamesoni, assembly GCA_025769975.1. NCBI lineage: Eukaryota > Metazoa > Chordata > Aves > Charadriiformes > Scolopacidae > Gallinago > Gallinago jamesoni. The sequence goes on along the minus strand of JAOQGH010000023.1, from coordinate 73,894,282 downwards.
AGTGATTCTATGTTTAACTGCTCCTCTCTTTCCCCTTAAACTTCTTTTGATTTAAGTGTGCATTTTCTGATAGGTTAATATGACACACTTAATTAGTCAGATCTATGACATTTATTAAAATATTACAAAAGAATTCCCTTACTCATCACATACAATAATTCTCATTATGTGCTTGTCCAATCACAAGCATTTGACTATTAAATACTGAGTAAATGGTACTTCATTTTGTCTCAACCCTGTCCTAAGCAGCAAATACTGTTTGTGATCCCTTCCTCTCCCACCTTCCTTATTCTAACCTAATGGTCGCTCCTAGATCAGGCTGAAGTTTCCTCATGATGACCACCTCCATCTTCTTATTTCAACAGACAAAAGGAAAATACAGAAAAATGCTAGGGTCATGTAAAGGTGGTAAAATACTTCTAAATATTTGCTACCAAAAAGCTGCATTGTTCTGGTGAAAACCTTTCCATAAATATTCCATGGGCCTTACTGTATGCCTAAGAAAGGCAGCAAAACAGAAAGCCACTGGGCATGACCAGTGAATAATGGAACTAAAATAGAGAGTAGGAGGCTTTTCTAGATAAGCTAGTAATTCTCCTAGGGTAAAGGAGAAGCATATGTTTGCTCTATTCTCCACATCCTTTAGGGAAGGATCGGCTCAAGTCCAGTATTTAAAATAAATGAGGAAATTCAAAAAGTGATACTTGATCCTAAGTATTCCCTTTTTTTCCTAACTTGACGGACTGAATCCATTTGGGATTACACTAACAGTAATACTAGCATAAGGAAATAAACCTTTACAAACCTTTACAACGGAAACAACTTCTCTTTAAACCCACACCACCTGCAGCCACACTGCCCTAGCACTTGCCAACAAGAACAGGGGCTGCTTCACCTTCCTCAGCTGCTTTTCTTGACTCTGCCCATCCACGCACCCACCTCCACTGTGTTATGTACACACGCTCTTGAGAAGCCCCGAGGAGCACCACACATGATGAGGGTAATCCCTTGTTCTCTCCCACAGTTTTAGTCCCAGCATGGTTCCCCCAGTGGCTTCCCCTCAGATGGCAGCAGGGGAATGAGGACCAGCCCCTGCCGTGGCTGAGATGGCTTCTTTGGCAGGAGTGCTGGCTTGTAGTGGTTAGACATACACAATATCCTTAGTCTACAGCAAGAGAGATTATCCAGATCAGCAGTATCATAATACCTTTAGCTTGTCAAGATAACAGCACAGAAAAGATAAAGAAGTGAAAAATGAAGATCAGACAGTTGCTGTCCTGAATATTTATGAATGGAAATCATGACCAGAAGATCTTATTAATTCCCAAAAGATTAGGACATTTCTTGAAATTTGCTTTTAATACTCAAGTATTCTATAATTTTCATTTGCAATATTTTTTCCCTTTCTTTCACTATTATCTGGTAAATTGAAATCCTTCAAACAAATAAAGGATTTTTAAAAATCTCTTTTTTCTCATGCCAAACTGCAAAGTAAATCAATTTCACCATAGTTGGAGGTGAATACATTTAAACTTCACATCTTATACATACATTTATAAAGATTATTGTGCTTTCAGGCTCATTTGAAAACAAGTGCTCATGAAAAATCAAATTTATGTGGGCTTTAAAACATACCGTGTCCCATGAGCTGCACTAAATAGTCTTAATTATTTAGTGACAATCTCAAACATATACACACAGCTAAGTAATCTCTGTGAAATGCCTAGCCAGCTGAGTTAAGGTGAAGGGATTTGGGAAGCGTACTGCTTTTTTTCAGGACAGAAACATAGATTTATTCTAACTGCACATATTAACATCCTCATATGATAGATCTCTCTTCCAAGTAGAAGACCTGCTTCTGCTTGCTTTATCTATCCAGTCTTTGATAAAGGGCAATGAGGGAAGCACATTTCATGCAGAAACCCATCATGCAGCGCTGAGGCTAAAATAGCAGTTATCCAAAATCACTAAGTATGTCATTAGTTTTTTAAATGCAGAAGTAAAATTAAATTTCACACTTAGCCTATTTATAGCCATATGCAACTGGTATAGTGTTCATATCATGATAATGACTTAATTGCTAATACAATACTGATCTGTCTGATCTACATTAATACAGGTAGTCCTGTATTGTTCCTTTTAACTGCATTTCTGTGTTGCAAAGAAAGCATGCAGCTTCAGTGCTTCCTACAGCACAGTTGATGACTCTGACAAAGTTGTAGTCCCACTCACACATCCCATTCTGCTCTACAGAGCATGTCGACTATGAGAGTCCCATGATGTAAAAAAGTCATCCTGACTGCACGGTCCTTGGATTTTATGTTTCTTTCCAGATGTTTACTTCAAATCTGCATATGTCTCTGTTCACTATGGCTTTAAACTAAGTGTATGGATATTTATTTATTTTAGTGCTTCCAAGTAAATCTATAGGAGAGAGTGCAGCAGTTCCAAGGAAATAGAAGAAAAATGGAAGATTGTGTACTGTATCTAGAGTTGAGGTTTTCACTGATGAGGTCTTATGTGTAGCATTTTATTCCTCCTTTTCAGTGAGAGAGAATGCTCTGGGACTGAGGACCACTTTGGTGGCTCTGTGCTTCAGCAGCTTGACATAGTTTACATCATGACTAATTTTCACTGAGAAGAAAAAAAATACAGGATGGGTTTGGGGCTTTTTTCCCTCCCTAGCAGTGTTTTATCTTGGGAAACTTGAGTCTAATTTTGTTTGCTTTCCTCTTCTTTTTCACTATTAAGTCTCTCCAAATTGTTGCTGCTCTAATGTATTCTTTCCTAACTGCCTTCCAGAATAGCAAAGAGGAGAAAGAAAAAAAAAAAAACAACAAAAGAGAGTGGTAGAAAAAGAGAGATATGGAAACCAAATTTGGAAAAATATAATCACAAAATGGAAACATCTAACTTTTCTATATACAACTTTCATTAATCTGAAGTGTTTGTGGTTTTCCCTTGTCCAAAAAATAAACATGAGATCAGTTGGACTGATTTATACTGTCCCCTTTCAGTTGTGCAACATAAAGTCAGTCACATTTGCAGCATTATGAGAGAACATGCCTCAAGTTTCTTAGTCAGGGAACTGAAGGCACACAACTTCTGAAAATCTCTTAAACACCCAGAAGAAGATTGTCTGAAGTTTGAGTATTCCTTACCTCCTGCAGAAAAACTTGGAAATATCTTGGACTTCTCTTTGATAGAGGTCTAGTGTGTGTTGCTGAAAATCAGGATCTTAAAAAAAATTGTTTCTTTTTATGCATTCATAAGGAGAAAGTTTATTTTTATTTCAATAAAAATGAATGTTTCCACAAGAAAAAAGTTTGAAGGTCAAAAGTAACGTAAAATAATTTGACAACACTGTAGATTTCTGTGTATTCAGTACAAATGGTGTCCAACCAGCTGTGAGTAGCTTTATAGTTTGTTGTCTGCGTACAACAATCGTTTTAAACAGATGCCTGCTTACTATATCTATGATACCAGAATAAATTGAGTAGCCAGTGATAAATCAATGTTGGTGTTAACATCACCCACCACCCAGAAAGTCTTATATGGGGCACCATAAATGTGCTAGTGACCCTATACTGTATTATATCATCTTACAGTAGATCTTTATACATTTTTATATGATACAGAAATCCAATTCTGTAATGCTTTGGCAAATTCCCACTGCACCGTATTAGGTTGATATTTCAATGTAGTTATCCTTCCCTAATATTAAGCAAAAGCCCTACTTTGTTAATATTTTTCTTCCAGAACTGTGCCAAAAGCTCTTATCCAAAGATAGCATTACATTTGTATAAGACTGAATAGTTTTGAAGATTTTGAAGGTAATCTGAGGATTAAACATCTGTAGAAGCAAACGTGAGAGGAAATATGTTAAACAATTCATTCTGACCACAGGTTAATTCTTTTCTTGGCTAAAACAGCTTACTTCTCAGTCTCAGAATTTTTAAAAGCCTTGTATAGTTTCCAATAGCTACTTCTCCTGCCCCCCCCCCCCCCCCCCGTTCTTCTCACACCAAAAAGAAATTGCAGTATTTGATTTCATCTCATCACAACCCACACTCAGTGGGAGCAAACTAAGATATGTTCTCCTGCCATACAGATCTAAGCAAACTGCCCATCTCCCTCCTCACTGCCTGTAAACTTTTCCTTTTTATTGAAGTCACGCTCCATAAAAGTTTTACAGACACTCACTGTGCAGTCTTTGCCACAGACCACACAACTCCTGCTGTCACGAAACCTACAGCTGGTCAGGAGGCCTCCCCAGCCAACAGGTACATTCCCTACATGAACCACTAGCTGCTTTCATGGAGGTTAAAATCCCTGGTAGAGTGGCACTAAATTAGTAATTTCATTGTTCCTGCATGTAAAAAAAAAGGAGACAACAGATTTTCAGTCTATCCCTTTTGCCTATGGGATGTAGTAGGGTTCCAGCAAATTTCTGCAGGATTTTCCTTGGTTGTGCTGTTTGAGGGATTGTCTGGTCCATCATTCCTCCAGACAGAGGCAATGAGCTGGACAGAGACATTAAATAAGCAAGGTGCAGTCCTCAGACTGCCATTTTGACCTTGTGAGGTAATCCTATATCATGAAGAGGTGCAGATGTGAAATAACCCTTGGATTCATGGTCTATGAGTATATTTTCCACTTATGAAGCCTCCAAGAGCACCTTTGAGATCATAAACCTTTTCTGTCTAGTGTATGATATGTTTGAGGTTTTCCAAATCTTCATAGGGAATTTATGTGTGCTAAGAAAGCATGTAATCCCCAGGGAAAAAATTTTGGACACCTAACCACAAAACTCTGCTAATACAAGGCAATGCGTACAGCAAAAGCAGAGGTCAGTATGCCATAATCTTTTACAGACTGTTTTGTTTGTTTGGGTTTTTTTACATAGGAACAGAGTGTCTATCAAATTCCTTGGATGCAGATGATTCACATACTAACTGGCTACAGAGAACTCTCACACCTATTTCTTGACAGCTCCTTTGCAAACACAAGCCGAGTTCAAATTGCTTTGGTACCAGAACAACAAGCAGAAATAGATGGACAATCATAGCTATGATTCATACTACTTCACAGAAGTTTCCTATCCCAGCATTGCCAATAGATCAAAAATCAGACTCCTTTCCTCAGCCTTTGCTTCAGCCTAAATTAGCAATGCCAACATGTTGCAAGGAGGTAAGAGGGAGTAGGACTCTACTCAGTATGGATCAGCTCTGTGTTGATTAAGGAACAGTGAGTATTGGGGGTGAACGTCTACCAGAAACTCTTCTGAGCTGACTGAATTTTCCTGCAGTGGAAAAGCACAGGTTCACTTAGCAACCTCAAGGCATGTCCCTTTCTAGCTTTGGTGGACAGATTTCCCATATAGGTCAATGCAGATCAGCCTTTGCCTGCCATCCCTGTGTATTCCTCTCCATACATATTCCACATTCAGGGATTTAAGAGAGTGGGACCTAGGACATCTCCCACGGCTGTTGCCTAGTTGCACTGATGCTGCTTCACACTGAGACTTTACCTGTCTGCTTGGTAACCATGACTGCATTCTTTGTAGATCTGCCAAGCCCCCTGCTAACAATGTCTCCTTGAGGTTGTTCCATTCCTATATAGAACTGTTTACAAAGCATTACACACCCTCTTTCTACCCTTTTTTAAGTCTCAAAGCATAATCTATGAGTCAGGATTGTAAGGCAACTTAGGGAAGGGATCACTTAATGTAAAAAAAAACAAGCATATATCTGAAAAACAGATCATGGACCCCACAAATATAGGGGCAATTCTGGAAAGATGCAGGAAAATAATGCAAAGTACCATGTAAATTATTCCAGGAATTATTAACTTTTAGGGAAAGACCGGACCCTGAGTTGTCGGTACTTAAATTCTATTTAAAGTATCTGCCTTTTTTAGGAGTTTTGATTGTAGGTTTTACCAAGGAAATCTGAACAGAGGGCCCAGGGCCTTCCACTTTACCCTATTAAACAGGGAGACTCCAAGGGTAACTGGTTTGATATTCTACAACTTTAACTTTTCAAAGAGAGACAGAATGTGCAGCAGTGTACTGATGAGATGAAGTTAGTGCTGCTACATCTGCGTCACCAACCTCAGCCTGAGAGAGCTCTCAATGGTTTCATCTCAGTTCCCTGAGTGTACTCTCTCTTACGTTACAGCCTAACACTGGTATAATTTAGCCAAAGCAAAATAAAATTATCAGCTTTCCTGACTGTCATCAACAGCTTAATATAGAATTTAATTTGCTGAAGTAAATGTTAGAAGGTTTTTGTTTTGTTTTTCTCCAGAGTAGCAACACAGACTGGGATATCATTGATTTGCAGCTCTAGCCGCAAACAGAATCTGTTAAGATCCAAGTTGCCATAATATTATTAGTTTCAGTTGGCATGGGATTTACTTTTCTGCAAAGAGACACTAATTATCTCTTGTTATCTAGAGTTTTAAAAGGATTTTCAAATATGATGCTAAATAATTACATATGTCAGCAGTCATACAGCAGATAACATAAAAATTAAACATGTCTACTATCAGTCCATTTTGCTCACTGCAAAAGAGCTGTACAGTACTCAGCTTGTAATTTGATAATCCCGACCCAGAGGAAAGGGACGAAACAAGAGTTTTATGTCAGCATGAGAAATATTTTTTTCTCACCCATTACGTTATTAGTATAGATTCAAAGGCACAGAGATGATAATTCTGGCCTGGAAAATGAAATTCTTCTCTAGGGACCCTTTTCAAACTGATTTGCTCAATCAGAGCTCTCTCTTGCTACCTGATCATGGCTTTAGAGTATCTAATCAAGAGATGATTAGAGATGATGACATTAAGGAGGTTCAGGTTTAGTGCCATCATGGTGGCCAATCAATAATGTGATTGTCCAACCCAGTACCCAGGGGATCTGTGTATAAATCTTGTTATTTACTAACCCTTCATGTCCTGCTGTAAAAGCAAAACTGATGTGCTCTTACATTGTAAAAATTCTCGTTCTAAGAATGTTTTGTATGCCATAAGCACCAATGCCTCCGAGACAATTCTTTCAGTTTCCTTTTGGCTTTATCATGATTACAAGTGTTTTCACGCTTTCAGTGACTTGTCACTTTATCCATGTTTCATATGTTCTAAACCCAAAATAAAAGCTGGCTGTAGTTTTTTTGGGCATCCAGATCTCTAGTAAAAGATGGCTTAACAATATTTAGAGCCATTTGATCCCAGTTTTGGAAAACCAGTCTGATCAGGAAATTTCTATTTTTAAAACTTATACAAAAACATAAATAATGTCTTCTAAGCAAACAAAGAGCTTATTATGAAATAGCAACAGGTTCCCCTTCTTGAGCTGTAAGACTAAATCAAATTTTTTCTTGTGATTCAAAACGAATAAAGCCAGGTGTTTGTTCATAAAGAATTTAACCCATAGAATCACAAAACTCAACTCAAAGGGTTTCCTGTTTTCTGACTAGGCATTAGATGTTTCACTTCACCTGAAGTGCAGCAGAACCCAAGAACTCTTTCACAGTCCTGTTAGACAGAAGAAACTAATAACATCTCACACTGATTAATTAATAAAGATTTTGAGTCATCCAGCTTTATTTACTTTGCTGCACTGAACATTTTTGCTTTAGAACAGTGCACCATGTTTATAACTTTCTCCAGGATTTATCTGTCAATAGGCAGATTGTCATCCACATTCATGGGTGGCTACATTCTGATCATGGTCACTCTGTCACCAGGATAAGTCCAAGGTTTTCTGTTTTGGCCAGAGTAACTGAAATCTGGATCTGGCAGAAAATTTATCAAATTTTGATTTAGTTAGTTTGATTTTCATTCTTCAGTGTCTCAGCAAAAAGCAAGGTAATACTGAGACTGCATAGGAAAATATCTGTAGGTAACACCAACTTTCTTCTGGGGGATTACTATGTAATTACACTGTATCCTCACCATCTCAGTGAGAATCCCCAAGACTGTTCCATTTCTAAATTCACCAGGGCAGAATGGAATCATATGGTGTTATGTGTCAAAACAGTTTGAACAGAAGTACTCTTGCCATAATAATTTTATCACTCACTATTTAATGAGAGAAAAAAAAATACTCAGTTTGTTACCTTTGTCCTGGCATCAGAGCAATGCTTGTTGCCTTGTTCTCTACTTACTGTTTGAAATTTGATCATCAGGTCAGATCAGGTACTTGTTGTTCATAGATATTGCCAAAGAGTAGGGTTTTTTCCATGAGGAATCAGACTTAAGTACTTATTGGTATATAGCATCTATATGAAAACTGGAGAAGCATCAAAAAGTGAAACTAGAAACAAGAGCTGAAATTTAAAACTATCAGATTTAAGATACCTCAAAGACTGAACCCGTTATATATAATTGTTTGCTATAGTGCCTTTTGAAAATTATTTTCCCTAGTACTTTTGGGCTGTGAGTGAAATCTCTTCTATTTATTTTTATGATGTTCAGACTCTTATCTGACACAGTATGAAGGATTTTATCCAGAAAAAAAAATTAAAAATGCAAAAATAAATAAAACTGAGCAAGAAAGCAAGCAGTCAGTACTTAAGTTCTGGGCTACAAACGGCATATTTAAGAACATAAATGTAAATGCAATAGAGAGAGAGAAAAAAAATAGAGATTGTTTTGAAATAAAAGGTAAAAGTGCACTTAAAACGAAGCACTTAAACCAAGTTAAAAAATATAAATACACTCCCTTAAAAATAACAAAGAAATCAGGCAACAAAAGTAGAACTTGATACTAGTCAAATTAAACTAGAAATGAACAGAAGGAAAACACATGAAATAAACAGTGTTTTAGAACTGGAGATAAATAAGTGGAAACAAACTAAAAGGAAAAAACTGCTTGGTAAAATTGAAGATACTCAATTTGTTGTAAAAGAACACTATACGGCAATAAAGCTATACTGACAACAAAAAGATCATTAAAGTTATCTGTATTTGAGACAAGGATTCGGGTCTTCGGTGTTTCAAGGAATGGCTGCAACAAGATTTTAAAGGGTTTTCAAACCACTAATAGTTTTATTTCCTTGCTTTACTTATTTTTACACAAGCAGCTGCAAAGTGATAAACTATATGATAAGCACAAAGTGATAATAGAATTTGATAAGACAGAACTTGCTCAGTGCAACACAATTCATGCCAGATGGTGAAACTAGCAGAAATCACATACAAATAAAATAAATTGTTCATTCAAGTCCAAAACTGACCTCCCAGAATTCACAGGGGGAACATCAGATAAAAGGAAAAAAACATCTTTACCCCACAGCACAATTTGACACGAGCTACAGTGCAAGAGAGTTCATGCCTGATTACCTGCCTTCTTCCAAATTTATTACTTGTCTATATTTTGGCCCAACAACAAGTCTACCCCAGTTCTAGGATCTCAATTGTACTGCTGCTACATCCTCTCATTTGAAAGATATACTTCCCCTGTCTTCCACCACTGTTTGACCCTTCTTTTTCACAGCAGGGAAAAAATCCCAGTCCAGTCCTAGTCCAAGACTTACTCCAGACCACAGCTAAGGCCTCAGGGGATGAAGAGGGGAGAAACTGGAGGAAGAGCAAAACCATCAGAAACACAGAGCCAATGACTCTCACAACACACCAATGTTATCCAAGCCCTAGGCCTAACGTGTTAAAGCATAAGGAATTCTATTGCTAAGGGGGAAATTTTATGATACAGACTTCTGCCAGCAAATAAACACTTCAATACTGTTGATTGTTGATTAGCATCAGAGAGACCATCATCTGGTACAGTTTTGTCATTTCTAGTCTGAACAGGCTTCAAACTAACAACTAAAAGAAAAGAAACTGTCTTATTCTGAGTCAGCCACCCACTTTCCTACAGGCAGGATAAGATTTGCTAATACTTCTGTAATATGTTCATGGGCATAACAAGAAAGAGTATAGCTATTAACTGGTCACAGCACTGACTTCCCACTTCCTAACTCCTCTGATCTCCTCTTCCTCTGTTCTTAATTAGCAGAGGATGCTCGTTTGTAGGCTTCAGGCTGGAAGCAGCCACCCTCACACCCAGTTGGATGTGTGGCAGTAATTGCTGCAGCTGCAAAGCCACCATTAAAGCCAGAGGTCTCTCCAGCCCCAGAGCTCTGTTGCAGCTGTGCCTCCTCCTGCCAGCCTGGCTGCTGCAGTTCCAGTTTCAGCCTAGCTTGGGTGACTGCTCTGCTTCCACAGCTTGTTTGTAGAGACTAAGGGCCTGACTCCCTGTTGCCTTGGGCAGCATGCTGTCATTTACCTCTATGCAAACTGGGTATAACGTACTGCTGGAACAGTGCATTAGACAGATGAAAACTACTAAGATCAAACAAACAACATGAGATAGTTTCCTCTCAGCAAGAGACTTCAATAAGACACTTTCAATTTAAGTGTAAAATTCTCTGCCTTTTTCTGTACTATAGATTCAGTGGGGGCCAATTCTTTCACAAGGAAGCCTCTGAGTTGATTTTTTTTTAGGCTTCTTGTTTTCCTCATAACCCAGCAAACACAATCAAGGCTGCTGCTGTAAAGGCATCTTACCAGGCTTACCTGATTTACACAGCAGGCTACAATAACAACAAGAGATCTGATGTGAAAGCAGACTGATCCAGAGGAAAGGAATTGCAATCAAAGATAGAATTGTTAATGGAAGGGTGAAAAAAATCTTTAAATAGCTATGCAAGCAAAAAAATGGTGGCAAAGAACAATCAAATTCTTAGCTTTAATTACAGAGGAAGAAGCAGGGAAAGAAAAAAAAAAAACAACTACTGCCTCTAAGATTAAAGCTCCATTAAGTATTATAAGAAAATGAGACATTAATGAAGGTGGCAGGATGGATTCAACAAAAAATGCAAGGAAAGGAAGCAGGAATATCAAAGCGGTAAAAAAGAATGAGGCAATGCAGTACACATTTATGACCTGAAGCCTTTAATTGGCCAGAAGAGAGACATACCTAATTCCTCACTTGGGCGTTTCTTTCTTTTTTCTGTGGTGGTTAGTTCTCAAGTTTGGTTCATTTCCATTCTCTGTATTTTCACACAAAATGCCCTATTGCTAATTTCATAACTGAGTGTTTTGGGGTTTATTTTGTCAGATATAACATTTTGTGGAAAGAGAACTACACAGCTTGAAAGAAATTGTGGCTGTACAGCATCTTCCCCTCGACCTACAGGGGTTGGGGTTGTCATAACACACTGTTTGGAAAGCCAACTGTGCCTAAGTAGTTCAAACATCAGTGATGCTACATATCCAAGCATGTCTGAATTGCAGTCAAAGGCAAAACCACACGCTATCTTTGAAAGATACAGCTTGTGTGCCAGCAGCAATGTATCTCAGCATCACTACGGTTCTTCCTTCACTATTACAAATGAATTTCCCAATGTGATCTATATGAAGAGAATTACAGAGTTCAACACACCTGTCACTTCAGCCAGGGAAATATTAGTACTAATAGCATTTCTTTTTATGGTAGAATTATAGTCATGCACAAGGGGAATATGCTGCCTACAACAGACTGTTTTAATTAATCCTAATCCTAGAACATCATTTTTCCTTGTCTAAGCATAAGAAAGATTGAGGGCAAACCTAATCATTGCATTTGATGAGTACTCTATCCATCCATCCACCTGTAGACAAGAACATGTCACAGTATGATGCATTTCCATCTCTGTCCATGTAATCCCAATATTTGCTGTTAAATAAAACAGAAGGAGGGACCAGTCTCTGAGCAAATGGTTTGGCTTAGCTACATCCACACTACACAGCACTTAGTGTTCATCTTTTCCCAGGCCTCAGTCACCTTAAGTCATGCTTAGCATCTCTATTGTTTTATTTTCAGTTGAAAGTGTCTAGACTACTGAGAAATGTGTGGCAGTCTATCAGTGCAGGGTGTAGCCTGAGAGTGGGCACATGGGAATGCCTGGGGATGCCAGTCTTGCTGGGATACTGTTAGAAGACTGCAGAAGGCAGAATTGTTGCACTATGTACCTCTTAGGGGCAGGGATAAGAAAGATCTCTGACACATGTTATCCCCCAAATTCTACCCAGGCATTGTCTCAGAAAATTCCAGTGGGTGCCAAAACAATGACTGGCAGCATGATGGCAATTAAATAGCATGCATGATGACAGAGCAAGCCCTTAAGCCCACTCCCTGGATCGGGTTTATTCAGCAATGTGGACACAGCTTATGATATGCACATTCCTGACTATTTTTCCACTTCTTTTGTCTTGTTCTTTTATTAATTCCCCAGGTAAAAAGATTAGTACAATGCAATTGAGTCAGTGGAATCTTTTAACAGTACCTATCAGTCAGCAAAGAAAAGAATAAAGACAGGAAGCAAGTATAAAGAAACAAAAAACCGATTACAGCAAGATTTACATGCAATTAATGACAATCCAAATCTGAGAAGGAAACAAAGGTTTAGATACCCATGGAAGCAATATTTCCATTGATGTGGTGACCTACTCAAACATGAAACTGTTCTGTCCCTGGTGTCATAGATCACTGTTATAGCAAAGCTACAAAAGAGATCTTAAGGTTTGGGAGCTTGTTGCCTTGTTTATTCCCCTCAAAAAAAGGGACCAGCTAGAAATCTAACTGCAGAAAGAGACAATAACAGCTGCCTAGCAGTTCAGATGGGTTCCTTGCTGCTTTGCAATTAGCTACAAATTTTCAAAGACCTTCTCTCCTTGCAAAGAAGACACAATGGAGATGATGAGGGTTAACCGTGATGTGTGAGCCAACACTCCCATTAGTGGACTCCGATGCAGTGGCAACTCTGCTAACTCCATCTGATCTCTGATCAGTTTCTGGCACAGAAAAACTGAGGTAAGAATAAATGTAGACTGTAATCACATTTATAAAAACACCTATGAAGAAACTGAAAGCTAATGTATGTGTGCAATACGGATGTGCCCTGTTTGTCTCGGGACATTCACATTACGTCTTTTTTTGCTGCAGTTAGTCTTCAAGTAAATGAAGGCAAAGTCATTATCTGCTGACCAGTATAATTAAAGAAGCGATTACTTTAACAAGTAATTGGTAACAAAATGCCTAACCAGTAATCAGCAGCACAGGCCATATGTTTTTAAATATGACCAAATCATTTGCATAGTGTTTATGTGCAATAAATTAAAGCCAAATGAAAAATCTGCTGACAGGAAATAAGTAGCAATAAGGGTAGAGCGATATGTTATAATCCTTCATTCTGGATCATTTAGGTAATGTTCCATTCATTTCAGATTCACAAGTAGAAGCCTTTACAGATTGGGCATGCATACCATAAATCTCAGGTTATCCATTATTAGGTGGCATTCTGCTGTTTGCAATTGTACATGTTTACTTTGTGCATAATTAACTGCATAATAGCTGTCTGTGTTCTGCACAGAATTTACACTCAGGCTCTCATCAAAACAAATGACTCCAGAAAGTAGGCCAGTTCCATTAAACTCTCTGCAATCTGCATTTCCTAATACTGGTTCTCAGAAAATGGAGTTGGAGCTCTGATTTTCCAACTGCAAGCAGAATAAAATCCAGTCTTTCAGAAGGCCCCCATGTTTGTTTTTCAGGGTATTTTATTAAATCTCACAGAAGCAGTTGGAGCACCAAGGGGTGGAGACAGAGCGAAGGTAGAATACCGAACAGAAGCTGGGATGATACATTTCCATAAAAATAATAAGTACGGAACAGATTTGGACAGGCAATTGATCATTGCACAGCTCCACGCTATGGATCAAAAACTTCACCCTGCAGTTCTTCTATTTCTGTGCACGATTACCACTACTAGGTCAACTACTTCTGCCATACAGTTTCTTTATACACTGTATGTCAGCAAAAGATCCCAGGTTTCTTTTTCCCTAATGCAAAATTGGATGGAGAGGAGAAAAAATAAAATAAGGCAGAAAGAAAGGGGAGAAAGCTGCTAATAAAATAAAGTCAGGCTCAAAGAAAGAGAGAAAAGCTGCTAATATGGAGGTCTGCAGCCACAGAATAAGATGAGACAAAATATAGGGAGCTGGTGAATTTGACCGCTTCATCAAGTTGATGTATCTATATTTTTAAATGATCTAGATGCTACAGTAAGAATATTTAGTACAAATGCAGGTATGCAGTGAATATTATTTTACAGCTGATCTGCTGCATAAAGAAAGTGTTTTATCACTTTGAAAAGTAATTACTAAAAATGTGTGGGAAGAAATCTTATAACCTATCCTTATGTTTGAAGGAAGTATTGTGAGAAAATGTGACTATCATGGTGAAGAATAATATAAATATTCATAACAAATAAATTCTCTCAGATTGGGCAGCTGTAAGCTAAAAACCATGAAGAATATAAATGGACCACTAATGCTAATGAGCTTCCATTTTTCCCCCATGAAGTGATATAGGGTTGCACTTGAGGGAGACAAATTAAATGGGAAATTAATTGCAAATATAATAACATACATTTTGTATAAATTCCTTTGTTTCTGTTTTACAAGTTATCATAATGTAAATTTACATTTTTTTCAACAACTACTGTGTTTCCTGGTTTTCCTTGTTGCTTTTAAAAGAAGCTGTGCTTTCTTTCAGGATAGCAGTGAGAGGGGCTTTTTGATTATTTTTGTAATTGCTTTTCTTGGAAGGGATCTCACTCAGTCTACACCCTATATCCCCCAGAGACATTTGTTATATGTGATTCATGTAATGTCAGAAAGTAGGATTTTTCAATATAGGAAATTCAGAGATTTTGTGAAGCAAATGGCAGTGCCTTTCCACAAATCATAAAATAGACATATATTTCTACAGACAGGCATGGTTTCCTTTCTTTTTTTCCAGACTCTCCACTATTGAAAAGTACATATCAAAACATATCAAAATCAAAACCAAAACATACCACATTCTGCAAGCTGTTGTCTATATATTTTTAATTTATCAAGATGCTATATAAACAATAATTAGTACCAATGCTAATATGTAGTGAATATTATTTTACACTGATCTGCTGCATAAATAAAGTGCTTTATAAAAGGAGTTGCACTCAGTCCTCGTACTGATTAGTCTCAATATATTTTTCTGTTCCCTTTTGTTTTTGAAATACAAGGGATGAGCAAGTAGCAAACAAGTTTCTACTGCATGATTTTCCAGGCTGAGATCTACATATTTCTTCTCAACTCAGATGTTGTAACACAGCTGCTTCATACCCTACCTTTCAACAAAACACCTCATTATTTAAAATTCCTTCTGTAGACCATTGCTTTGTGTTCTTTTTAGGATGATTTATTAATGTATACAGATATCTTAATTGAATTAAAAGGGTCATCAAAGGCTGTTAAGCACCCAGTGCCAGTCAATATCAGTTTCTGCTTATTTTCCATTTATGCTTTTGAGAATCCCTGCTCTCACCCCTTCAAGCACCATTGTACAAGTTGAAATAGAAGTCTGCATTCATCAAACAGCTATTCCAATAGTCACCCTTTTCATTCACAAGTCCCCGTCATCTTTCTTCCAAGAAAAGAAAAAAAAAGGATCAGAAAAAGAGACTGAACTCTTCAAAGATAAGTAAAATAAAAACTTTAGACATTAAATGCCCCTGACACCCATGCACGTCCAAGGGCTACCGGTATAAAACCATGTACAGCTCACAGTCTTAAGCAAACTGCCCATCTCAGCTATGATCAAATCCAGTACTTCACTCTGAACATCTACTGGTGTAAAGCAGTACAGCCTCCTGCCTTTCAGGAGGTTTGTTCATTTTCATTAATTGAGTACTTGGTTCTTTTCAACTTGTGTTTCTTCTTGTTACAATTAGATGGTATATACATACTATATATGTACAAGTGCATATACACATATATAATTTATAAAAACAAATATACACATGCTGTGCTGTGAAAGACTATTTCCAATGTATTTTATAACAAGAAATATACTTAAAAGCAGGTTTGTTTCAAAAAACAACTCATCTATTTGTGATATTAACCTCTTTACAAGAATATATTGTGCCATGAGAAAGGTGAAGGATTAAGGACTTCGGGACTTACATTAGTTTTACAATGCTGGTGATATATAGTACAATATTGAAAAGCATGCTAGCGTGCTTTGATGAGCGAGATCATTTACTAATAAGCTGTTAAATATGCATAGTAGGAACCAAGCAAATAGCATTCTCTGCTTGTTAGGCTTCTTTTTAAATAACAGCTTATGATTTCAGGGTCAAAAACCTTTCCCTTTCTCTATAATACTCAATGGTGCATAAGTTGCCCAAGTTGCCAGAGAGGATTCTCCTGCAGGAACAAAATTGCCCGATTTGGAACTTTCTTCTACCTGGAAATAAACAGTGAATCAGGGAGTACGTCTACAGCCTAGAGAGTTAGTCAAAATTTATTTAGATTGATTCCTAAGAATGGCCAGGCAGGGGAAAGATAAGTTTGAGCAGCCTCAAAGAGCTGCTACCTCAGACTTTGGCTACAGTTTGTTTTGTCTGCAGCAGCCCAGGAGAAAGGGGAGTAAGGATTACTCAGCTCCTCCTTGACCACCTTGGTCTCATTCAACTGACTATAATAATTGACAATATAGACCAGACATCTACATATGAACTGGTAATGCCTGGTTGCTCTCCTGGGCAATGGAGAGAAAGAGGTGCCTCTGACGTTCATTAGCCTATTTTAGATAGTTCCTGTGAGACGAGAAGTTTTGTACCCCAGAAAACCACTTTCTCTCCCAAGGAAGAGAACCTAGACACATGCCTTGGAAGTAAGAACCCACACTGCAGTTGTCTATAATTTGATCAGATGAATCCAACCTTTTTGTCTCCCCTAATTCTCAGGATCAGTACTAGTGCTGTTTGAGGCCTTGATTCCTTGATCTTAAAATCGGTAAAAGAAATTCTACTAGAAATTCTGGATTCCAGAAAATCATAATGTCATGGTTTATTGTTTTAGTCACTTTTGTCTATGCAAATGTACATTTTGTAGACAATAATAATGAGGCGTGCATCTCTATTCACTAGGTAAAAAGTCCTCTTCCCCCCGGAGCAAGCATATTTTTCAAGAACAAACAGAATCATGAATGCTTAACATATAAAAGCAGGAAAATGCAGGAAGTAATTGGATTTAAATTTATTTCATCCAAAACATCCATTACAATAGCGGACATTTTTTAAATGAACTGATTTTACATCCTGCGTGTCTAAGACATAAAGGTTCCTCTTTCTCTCCACTTGCTACAAAGGTAGACCCCAGTGAGAAAATCAGGTGAAGAAACCTAATCAAAAGCTGAGCAACATGAATGTCACCATCCCTTTTTTTCTGATTGAGTTTACATTCTTGTAAATTGTACATGTAAATTTAGAGCTCAAAGCCAACTTCTCTGTTGAGTTGCAAATATTTACAGTTATTATCTTGGATACCATCCTGGGTCACTGCTACATTTAGCCTGCTGATTTTTCTTACTCTAGGATTTTGATCAAAGATTCTGTTGGGAAAAGTCATCTTACTCCCTGCTAGTTTCGCTTATTCAAGGTAGCAGGAGTTTTTCTTATGGTAAAATGTGTTCTAGTCTCTAAACTGTGCTATAATCAGAGTAAAATCCTGAGGCTGGTTTTCTCAACAAGGGTGCTAAACTGATACATGTGAAAGTGATGACTTAGACCTGTATTCCAGAATGTTTATATAAGTACAAGTAAAACAAGTTCTATTTAAACTTCATGTCAGTGATTTCTCCATTAGTAGGAAGAGGAACTATAATGTCCTGGGAATTTATAAGTATTTTGCAAAAGATTAGGTTATGAAAAAAAGCTACTACCATCAATATTCATAAGAACCATTTTTCAATGTGTCTTCCACAGTATTATGCAGAATTTCCTTTAAGTTTGATGTTTTTATGTGATTCCTCCACACTTTGTAAATTAATTTGCTCACACAGTCATAGAAAGTGAGCACTCTAGAAGTTATCTGATATAAAGAACCTACGAAATTTGTGTAAGTATTAACTGGGGTCACCCATGTCTATTTTTCACAAAGGCATTTTTGAATCCATTCTTAGAGTTCAGTTTAAGTTGCTTTCAGAACATGGTAGCAGTTAATACCAGAGGAATGTATTTGCAGCAGCAAGAACCGTTACAAAGCTCCCTTGAGCCCCTTCTCCAACTGCTGTTTATAGATACCAAATCAGGAAAATAAAAGAGCATACTCAGTTCCACTGTAAACACAAACGCTTCTCAAAGTTTCTGCCTCACAGTCAGGTTCACCAAGGCTGAAGGTGCTTTTCATAGCCATAATCCCCTAACTGTTCCACAGTGAAAATACACTGATTTCCAACAAGCAATTTCTTGCACACTTGTACATTCAGCCCAAGCCAGACCCTATATTAATCACATCACTAGTATTGAAGGTTTCATTTATTTTCCAATCTAAGTGTCTCAGACATACTTGAATGAAATGCATGTCAGCTCATAATGCCTGCTTTCTATTCACGAAAAAGAACGACAAATGTATAGTCTGCAGCAATTTATGTCAAACCAGTGTCATGTTATTTTTAAACTGTATTTGGTAGGGAGATTGAAGTGTTGTGAATAGGGCTATCAGTCTCCCTACCACCTACGACATCTTTGGAGACAATTTTCATCACATTTGAATAATGTTTTGGCACGGGAACGCTTTATCTGTAAGATTTGGAGGCAGCCCTTATACACAATTTTCTTACATTTATCATGTCCTATATATTCTGAAGGAGTTAGAAGCGTGCCATTTTCCTTTCTGTCTGGTTGGAAGTTCTGTTAGTGCTTGTCATTGGTAGCGCAGACAGACCACCACAAACAAAACTAGGCATTCTGCAAAGATTTATCCTAACACTGAATCAGAAGTAACACCATTTCTTCCCCAATAAAGAGATTATCGTGTCTTAATATTGGTGTTTGCTATCTCTGAAAAAAGTCATAAAAGGAAAGTAACTTCACTATCCCATTGCCAACTACTGCATGATGAAAGAGCCACGTATTCTATAGAGTGGGAGATGGAGTGCTTCCTAAGGAGGAGATTTCATTGACAGAGGAGAGAAGACTTCTATCAAAACATAGTGAAGACATGTCCCTAAGTTTTGGCAAGATCTTATATACAAAACAATGTGAATTACTACTGCTTGTATTCTGGTATGCGCCGCTTATCTGCAAATAGTGGCAGATCACCATGACAACTTACATGAACCTGGATGTTTATGGGTTTTTGTTTCTGTTCCTTCCTCAGTAATCATAACACATGAAGACTGAAATAAGCGCTTACAGAATCACAGAATCACCTAGGTTGGAAGGGACCCAACCCCTGAGATCATCTAGTTACGATTTATTTTTACTCTCTGTCTACTATTATATGCCTTTTCTGATCTCTCACATTTCAGCTTGCCTATCTCTGTCATATTCTTAACTGGTATTAAATTTCCACTGACAATAATGAAAGTTTGGCATTGAAAAAGCAACCATGAAAATGAGAATACAGCAACTGTCTTTAACCCCAAATGTTTATAAGCGGCAATACTTTAATGATTCATCACTTATATAAAAATGAGAAAAAGAGAAAGCATGGTAAGAATACAGCTAACAAATTTGTTGTATAGTAATTAGAATTCATGTACTGGTTCTTTCTAATGAAGCATTAATGAGCCATCAGTTGCACAAGACAAACAACAAAAACTACAAATAGATATATCCAAAAAAAGCACAAATCATATACTTTGATGTAATTGTTGATGAATTTAAATTTCTCCTAATGTTGATAAATTGCTGTTATAAATAGGCTTTATTTCTTTCCGTTTATGGCAATTTTTTTCCTAATTCAGCAAAAGACCTGTTCTGTTTTATTCTGCAATTCAGAACTCCATCTCTTAGAATTAGTGGGAAGTGCTTGGACCAAGGGAAATCAGTCTGCTAATCCCAAAGATCCCACTGTGCATGCCAGTCTCATCTCCTTACTAGAAATAGAATTGCTGCTATTTTGAATGAGGAGGGCAATGCTTCTCCACATTAATCACCATTATTTAGCAGTCAGAAGAGTCAGATCCCATCCTTCAGTTCTGTTTTGACACATCCCAGAAATCAACGGCTTTGAACTTTCAATGTTCAAAATGGAAATTGAGAAGGGATAATACAAACATTTTAAAGTAACACTTAACCTGTTCAAACATGTTTGTTTCAACTGAAAACAAAAAGGAAGCAGGAAATATTTAAAGTCTCGGTACCACAATGATGTGCCACCATACACAGGCTCATTTTGAACAGTTAGTATTTCTATAATAGCAAACTGTAAAAGGGAATAAGAGACCCAAAGGTCCATCCAGATCAGTGTACTGTCTCTGGCTGTAGTCATAATGTTATGCCGTGTAAAAGTGAAAATGAGGGAAGCACAACTAATGCTTTCTCTTATCTTCAGCTAGTTTCAATTCAGTTCAGTTCCTTATTTAAAGAAACAACATGCTTTCTTGTGATAAACATGGCTAAGTTATGACTATACAGAAGACTACAGTATTCTCTAGAGATGGAAAAATGACCTATCAATAAGCCAATTCAACCATCGAAAGTAATTTAGCCTGTGCACGAAGCTCTGTGTAGGCTAATTTAATCTTGGTTATCACTGAATTATGTCATATGTAGTTGGGTCAGATTACTCCTGCTCTTGAAGTTGGCTAATTTAAACCTAGATTTACATTAATATGATGTCATTGCACTGACTACAGCATAAAGCGATGTGGCTTTTTGCAGAAATACTGCAGTGTGGTATTGATGCTCCACAGGTAGATTCACCAATGCTTATATACCTAAAAAAGAAGAGAGTTCCTTGACTTTACTGACTAGGGAGGAACCCAAGACATACCTCTTGAACATCTAATGAGTAAAGGTTGAAGTGAAGTTACATGTGTCCCACCTCTGATACCTCAACTTGTATCACTGTTTTCTAGTATTGTTCTCTAGTCTAGTTTTCTAATATGTCTAGTATTCTCTATAGCCTTTGCTATTTGGTGGGAGGCAGAATATGCTAGACACCTAAATGTGGAAATTTTTGGAGCAGGAAGATCAAACTGTATTCCTACAGATCATAATGTTTAATTCCAAGGCAAGCCTAGGAGTTTACCATAAACTCAGTCAAAGATATTTAATAATGAAACTAGCATTTTTTAGCACGGGCTCTCTGTAGTTTCACCTCAGATTTTGATACATGAAAAATCTAGAAAAAAATTGTAGTGTTGTTACCACACATATTTACTGCCCCATTACTGCAGCTATATTAGAGATATGGACACAGGTCATGTCTGATGGACTGAGACATTGGCATTGTTAGTATTTAGCCTTTTCAAGTCCATTTAAAAGAGAAATAATTAGAAATCATCAGCAGCAACCTTTTCTGGTTCATAGCTTGGCCATGGGGCAAGTAATTACTGACTTAGTTTTACTCGGTTTTCTGAAACTACTTATGTAAATGAACATAAAGGACACTATTATTGTAGATATTATATGGCTGATCAAGTTTCCTAACTTGTTGCTGAAGGTACAAAATTATTTCTGTGGAATCAAATAAGCAATTCACTAAGCATAGTGTTTGGCAAGGTACTGCACTGTTAAAGTTGTTATCCTTTCAATGAGGTGTTACAGGGAAGCCACATCTGCTTGCCTCTCTTGACAGATGGAAGTTAAAAGACCCCCAGTAGTACTACAGTCATGCTAATCCTGGTGTCCTTGCCAATATTCTTTTATCTAACAAACGAGTCCCAATCCTGGGTCTGTAAGCTTGAGTCATTGTGGAACATAATGCATATTGCAATACACCACATTGTTATTGCACAACTATTTTCTAACTGTATTTATTGAAATATTGTCAATACTATGCATATGAAATTGACTTCGCAGAGACAAACCTTTGCCAAAACGACATAGCTGATCTTCTTGAATTTGGAGAAACTTTTCTTAGTCTAGTCTTTAGAAACAATTTTCACCTGAGTAATTCAAGGAAAATAATCATTTACTTCCTGCTTTGTGAAATGGATGTGAAATCACGGGCAGACCTCCTGAATCTGTCTTTGAATTGTATGGTTGTATCAGGATCCAGTCTCCAGAGAGCTGCATCATGATCTGAATTCTATGACTCAAGGCTGATTTCTAATGGAATTCAGGCTGTGCTGTACCCCAGCATGCATAAAATGATTAAAATACTTTATTTACTCTTATCTGTAAGTAAAGCTTCAGCTCTTCACTCTTTTCTAATATACATTTAAATGACTTTAAGTCCTCTTTAAGTTCCAGTCTTAAACTGATACTTGATTTATTTCTGCTCTGTGTGGTTTGTGCTCAAGGGAAAAAAAAAAAAAAAAGAAAAAAAATAGAAACTTCATTAGCTATTCACTTTGACATTCTGGCCCCAGAAGAAATAACATTATTTTCATACTTACCCATCTGTTTTTCTGTTTTAGCTGGAGAATCTCTGCTTATAATTTTCTAGGGACATGTGGATGACCTTCCAATTGTGCCATTAAAATCCGTTACATCCAAACAACATGCTAATTAATGTTCCCTGACGGTTCTGCATGCAAAACTGCAAGGGAAATGTGTCCCAGAATCAAAAGTTTGGAATTCAAAAGCAAAAGTCAAGAGATGAGTCTTACTTTGGTTGATATGAAAACCTAGTTTAATGCATCTGCAATCATATTTAAATAATAATAGTTTCAATTTTAGAAAAGATTACATTGAGTATTTATTAAAGTCAGCTCTCACAAGAAAAAGGCTGACCACTCATGTTGCCTAGCAACTCCATTTTGTTACAGGGAATCCAATATTGGATAGTAATGATTTGGGGAGCACTAGTTAGAACTGATAATTTGCAGGTGAAAGATATTAATGCCTGTTCTCATTAGGAACTACACCTCTTTGCTAAAACTGGTCAGCAGTAGTCCGGAGTCAACTGTAAGTCTGGGTCTGCTTTTGTTTGTATGAAATGGCAGGCAAACATTATACTTTCAGCAGCGTATTGATGGAACAACAAAGCGGTTCAGAAATTAACAGGGGAAAAAAACAGAATCATGCCTGGGCTTTCACACTGCTAAGTTAGTAACATATTGCACATTTAATAATACGTCTCATCCGAGGCTTTCAAAGACCTTTACAAGCACTGAATTTAGAAATGATAAGTTACCATATCAGTCCTCACAGGCAGGGCTTCCACTGATTTCTTCTAGCATTCTTTTTATCGTTTTCATTTTGCACAATTTTTTTATACTGGTTTAATTTTCCTCTACCCTCACTCCTATTATTTTTAGTCTTCCCTTACTGTAAAGCACTGATAAATAGCACTTAGGATACAATTTGGGCATTAAAATTAGCATTAAAATTTTAAATTTGTACCTGCTCCAACTCTGTGTTCCTATGTAACGTTTCTGTGGGCAGAGTCATTTCAGGGAAGCTGGCTCAGCAGCAAACTTAGTGGCAGGAAACAGGCCCCAGTGGGTCATTGCACATTTTAGTTGTTTTTTGGATACTAAATTTGTGTTTGAATATAGGCTTTTAAGAAGCTCACAAACACAAAATCACAACAGGCACTGCATCAGCATATACAAATTAATTGATGATGTCCACTTGCTGACTTTTATGCCCAAAATGTTAAGGTGAGTTCTGTTCATGAAGATTTATGTTTTCATGTCTTTTCTCTCTTGACAAACTGCATTTAGAGAGCTTTTAAACTTCTCCTAGAGAAATTGCTACACTGATAAATTGTAAACAAATACCAACATGTAAGCCTACAGTTCATGTTTATGATGAATAAAAGCACAGCAGAAATCAATTCCATCCAGACTGTAAGAAGGGGGTTTGGCTTCTTGAATCAGCATTTTCTTGAATCGTGAAGCCCTAATTAATATAGTTCATTTTAAGCTTGCGGGTAACCCCACTGCAATATCACTTCCCTTGAGTTCTACAGAACTAATCTCTGACACAGGATAGAGACTCAAAAATGAATACACCACTGTACCCCTCACAGTGCTTCCTCCCAGCTAATATCAGTCTATGGCTGAAGAACATTCTGAGTGGAAGGTTATATCTATACATCCATATTAAATAATCCCTTTTAAATTTCTTTACCGTTAATTCATCGTAATGCTTTCCACTTTCTCACTTATACTTGCAGCTTCGGTGGCCACAATGGATTCATAGGCTTAAGTCTATGTTGTGTAAGGAAGGAATTATTTTCATTTAAATCTGCTGCCTGTTAATTTCATTAAGTTCTCCTAGTATTTTCTGATGTCAGAAATAGTTGCCGTTTCTTCCCTGCATGTCTTCTGCCTGTCACTTTGATGTTTTAGGAAGAAGTAATCTGTCACTACCAACTAAGCAGAATAATTATATCTTCCAGATATATGGTTTTATAGAATCTACCATAAGATCACCCATTTCTTTTCCAAGTTAAAGTATCCTCTACTTAATGTTTGTACAGAACTCATTCCATACTTTGAATAGAATCTGCCACCATTATCTTTACCTCCTTTTGTTCTGCCGCCTCCTTTTTCATCTATTCTTCCTCCCCCCTCCCCGAGTAGAAGCAAAATCACAGATACATAATATATAACACATAGCTAGGACATAAATCTTCTGCTCCTTACCTTGCCCTGCCAGCAAGCAGGCTGGGAGGACACAAGAAGTTGGGAGGGGACACAGCCAGGATAGCTTACCAAAGGGCTATTCCATACCATGTGCTGTCATGCTCAGTATATAAAGCTCTATTTATTAAACTGTCTTTGTCTCAATCCATGAGTTTTTTCTCACTTTTACTCTTCCGATTCTCTTCCCCATTCAAACTGGGGGGAGTGGGCAAGTGGCTGAGCGGTTCTAGCTGCTGGCTGGGATTAAACCACAACACCATCATTAAACTCTAGAGAATCAAAACACTTCCTAATACACAGGGCAACCCTTTTCTTCCTTGCCTGTCCCTTCTGAAGAGTTTACAGCCATCCACTGCAGCACTCAATTGTGAGAGTCATCCCACCTTGTTTCCGTGATACCAACTATATCATAGTTCTCCTGCTGCACAATAGCTTCCAGCTCCTCCTTTTTGTCACCCATACATCATGCATTGGTGTAGATGTACTTCAGTTGTGCTATTGATCCTGTCACCTTTTTGGGGGGAAGAAGTCCTAATTCCTATGTGACCCTTTTCAGGCACTTGGGTGGTTTCCAGCACATCAATAACCCTTGCGTCTTTACTGTCACATGAATCTCCATCTCCTACCTCCACTGAAACAGCAGACTAAAGGACCTCACTAGCACACCATCCCTCAAGCACTGGCGTGCTACCCCTGGGCTTATCTTTACTGAGTCTGCTTTTATCCCTTTCCCCTTCAAATCTAGTTTAAAACTCTTTCAATTAGCTTTGATAACTCCTGCGCAAAGATATTTTTCCCTCTTTGAGACAGGTGTACTCATCTGTTGCCAGCAGACCCAGTGTCATGTAAACAAACCCATCATAAGAAAAATCCAAAATTCTGCTGGTGACACCAGGCCTGGAGCCCAGTATTGGTCTGCTGGCTCTTCCTAAAGTGTCTAAAGGCTCTGACTAATTCTCATCAAGTGCCAAGTTACAAAGATCAAGTACTTTAATGTTTTGGGATAGGTATATTCTACTTGATATGTTTGAAATCTAAGCATGCAATACTCAGAGCCACTGATCATCCCAGGGCATTGTTTGAACTCAAGACCAGCAAATATCACAGAGTATCTAAAATGCTATGTGAGAAATGGTGAGCTGGTGGCTACTGAAGACATGATCCTGTGCAGCTGAAACTTGTTCAGGGATAGATATTTCAGGGAGTAGACTGAAATTCATCTGTGAATACCTCAGAAGCACAACTAAGGCATTCATTATTTTGGCTGAAAGGCCTATTGCTCTCTAACAGTGTAGTCCAAATATCCTATTGCTGGACAGATGGATCATTAAGGAAAAGGATGTGCTGATGATGGAAGAGATGGTTCATCTCAGAGGAGATCTCACCACTACAGACTTTTCTGGAATTCACCAGACTTTTGGCCGATCCTGGTTACCACTGCTGGTCCTGCTCCACTCACCTTGTTCTAGCACAGCAGGACTGTGCCCCTGTCAGTGATACACCTGTCATCACCCTCACCTCCCAAGTCTCCTTCCCCTGCCAAGCAGCCTCTCTCACAGCTCCCTGACCACCACATAGAAAGCTGAGTGAACTAACTACTTCATCAAGCATTCTTAGTTAAGCAAATTTTTGTTTAAAATGAATGAAAACCAAAGGAACTATTCAGAAAAGAGACACAATTAAATGTGGTAGCAATAAGAAAATCCATGTTTATACAAGTAGAGGCAACTCAGTCAGCATATTGCTATTTTAGGCATAAACACTCTGCCACTATTCCCATGCCTGAGAATATGTATATCTGGTAGACAGATGTTTCCTTGACACAGCATTATTATCTTTAGTGCAACTCTGTCATGACTTGCTGTCACTGCTTAGCAGTGCCTCAAAGCCCATGGCTGTAAGGACAGTCTGTCTCCCAGCATTAGGTGAAAGCAAAGCCAGCAGGTTTATGCTGACATACTTCTTGTCACTGCTGGCAATGAAGGTGCTGCCAGAGAGCGTTCATCTAACATTATATACCACATGGCTTCCAAATGAATGCACAGTGAAGTTCGATGCAATTACACCAAGAGTATGTGATTATATTTAAAATATACATAGATATACATATATATGTGTGTGCAATTGTATGTATGTACATGCATGTGTA
This sequence comes from Gallinago jamesoni, assembly GCA_025769975.1. Lineage (NCBI taxonomy): Eukaryota > Metazoa > Chordata > Aves > Charadriiformes > Scolopacidae > Gallinago > Gallinago jamesoni. Next base: position 73,867,493 of record JAOQGH010000023.1, on the reverse strand, counting down.
CAAAATTTTAGGATTAAAATTCTAGTATTTTGTCTTTTTGAGTACTTTGAATATGTTTATTCATACCCTCAGGTCTTTGCATTAAAATAGTATTCATTTTCTTTGGTCTGGCAGAAAACCCACAACAACAACATATGTAAACATGTTTCAGTCTCTATGTATCTGATTATCATTTGGGTGGATCAACTTAAAGTAAGCAAGGACTTAATCAGCGGATTGGGACAGTGTACTGCTTTATCTGGGCTGATTTACAAAGAGATTTTACAATGTTTTCTAAAAAACCCCAACATTTTATTGTAGCTTATTTTTATTTCACAAGATTATATTTTCTGAAAGTTCATGTTCCACCGTATTCTCTACATGCACCTTCCCTTTCAGAATTAGCAGCAAGTTTGGGTCTCAGTGCAGTTCAATAGAAGTATCTACCATGGCTGAGTTTACCTGGGTATTTAAATGCAAAATTTTATCTTCTAATGTCCTAGCTTATTATACAAATTTAATAATTTCATGTCTTTAAAGTACCTAAAGATTCATTGAGGCTGAATTTGATAATCAGAAAACAGTATCAGCATGGCTCACATGAAAACACTTATGCTTACTTCATCTAATTTTGAAAGCGGTCCATTGCAATAGACTGCAGAGTGCATGTATTCAGAGCTTTCTTACACATTTGGATTATAAAAACCAGACTATATATCTAGCGGCAAAGCTCAGGTACAAAAGTACTAGACATTTCCTAAATTTAAAATGTTGATGAATAAATGTGTATTTAGCTTCACAGAAATGTCATTTTACATGCCAAAATTTTTAAATGCATTACTGATAGGTCTTTCCAAACAGCTGTGGCATTAGATGCTAAGAACCCAAAGAACATTAAACTACATAGATGAGTGCACATTATAAGATTCGTAATGATATTATGGATAGTTCCAAACTATGCAGGTCTACATTATTACTTAGGAAATAGCGTCCCTAAAGTGGAAGAGCATTAGAATTCATTTTCTGAGGACAAGAAAACGTTTTAATGTTATCAACCACTATTTATATATTGCTAGCTGAATTATATGGAAACATTTGCTGATCAAAAAGTCACAAGGTCATTGTGCTATGTCCTTTACATGTTGTTTTCATGCTAAAGTGTCAAACACCATACAGCTTTTCTTAGGTATTTCACTAAAATTTTCACTTTTGGCTTAGCATTTCATTAGTTAATGCCAATACCTTTACAGTGGATTTTCTCTAGAAAAAGCTTAGAGGACTGGAACAAAAGAAGAGATATATCTAAGACAGATGGCAAATCTGTCATTCTGGAATGTCATCAAGTGAGCATATTTCCTTAAGTGTGAGATTTTGTTAGTTTTGGACAGTTCAGAAATGTTAGCCAATTCAAATAGGTGGAAGATTCTCATTTATTTCAAAGGAGTGCCTAAGCAGTGACAGGGGATTGCCTATCCCTACCTCCCACGCAGTGAAGTGAGGAAAAAAAAGAACACCCTTTTTTGCAGTCAACAATAGCTCTTGAACCCTTTTCTGTTGTGATTCCTCACCTTCCATTGCTACTTCATTCTACTTTGAAAACACACATGACCGAATGGATTGTCTTGAAAACATTAAGGTTCAACAGTTATTTTTACTATCTTCCTGCAAATGTGAGACAATGAAACACTTCGATAGCATGCAAACATAGCTGATATGGGCTAGGGAGGAAATGAAGGAAGTGCCTCTACTGTCACCTCTTATCACAGGAATTGATGCACAGTGTGACTGGCAGGGAACCTGCTGAAGGAATGAAAACAGATCCTGGACTGTATTTTACTATTGCTCACTTCACTAACTATGTAAACAATTGCATGGATCTCCAAACAGATACACTAAGCAGATACTTAAGAGGGAAACCACAGAAGTAATGATGCAGTCTCTCTACCAGTCTAGAGTCTGTCTGGAGTCATTTGCTACAATGGAAAGCTCTATTATTGCTAAGCATGTCTCCAGAGAAAGCCTGTCCACTACAGCTGGGCAATGCCTTCCAAGCAGGCTCCTTCAGCAAACTAAAGATATTCTGCTTCACAATTCCTGCACCAAGGAAAGCCATTGCTATTCTTTGGAAAACTCCTCTGGTCCTCAGTTGTCCCTGCTCATAACTCTCTCTCCAGCGGACCGTAACATTAATTAAACATTACCTATGTTTGTATGCTTAAGTTTGATGCAGTGAATGTTTTTCCAGTGGGCATAACTTCCTTCAAGATTAGATGAACTGAACAAAAGCTGAGCCAGTATTTTCTGATAAGCAGAAAAAATGCTTTTATGAGAGACCAGTTGTGTTGTAATTTTTCTGTGGGTAACTGCTTTTTCCTGGTACATTTTCTAGTTGTTGAGAAAATTATATCTTTGCTTCAAAGATATGGCAAAAAGTTTCTCAGTGAGGCATGAGTCTCGGTCACTGACAAATATATTCTCAAACATTACAAGGTCAGTATAAGCTCCACACTACTGTTACCAGCAGGTATTGGCTCCTTTCTTATGTGAACTCTGGGAAATATGCATTCCTGACTCTCCTTTAGCACCTCTGCTCAACAGCAGGTATTGCTTATACGTTTTGTGGCTAGGGCTTCAGCTTGTGAAAGATTAGCTTCTATTTTAGTCTTTTTATTTTCTGACTTCTATGTGCAATTCTGTCTTGAGTTCTGCCTTTTATTTCTCTCAATTAGTACTTATGTTTGGAATTTTCAGTCCAATTTTCAAATCCCATCAACGTTCAATTAGACAGACAGTTCTAATGGCCATTCAGTTCTGATAGAGACCCAGTGAAAATCTCAGTCATTATTTTTGACCCTGTTCTAATCTAACACAATATAGCTCATTTTTCAACCATAAACTAATCTTTTTTTTTTTCTCTTTTTCTTCCTTTAATAAACACCCATTTAAATCTTAACTGAAACATACATTTCTGCCAGGATTTCAGTGATACTGTTGTGGTTTTTGAATGCTTTGTCAACTCTTTACAGACAAAAGTTGAGTGTCAGATCACACTGACACCTTATTACGCCTCTTTAATGCATATAATTTTTTCCAAGTTCATTTCTTTCCAATCACACTGAAATTATTACAAGAAATCCAAAATTTTCTTCAGTGGAAATCAAATGTCAGGGTTAATGTTTCCTCAAATCTTAAGGTAAAGAAGTCTTCAGTCCAGGCTGAAGTCTTTGCATTGTTTGCCTTGAAGAGCACACAACAGGGAAGATATGTATGAGGAAATTTATCAACCTGGATCCAAAGTACCACTGTTTCAAAACAGTTTTTTATATATATTTTATTTCCATTGCCTACTTACTCCCTAAATATTTCTTTACCTTCCTGGTCAAAACACTGAAGCATCAAATTCCCGGTGGCAATATCAGTAATTTGTTAAATTTAACTTTTCTCAAACATGTCAGCAGTTGTTACTGTATTTCAAGTGTAAACTTATGTTAAAATAATAAATAACTAACTAAAATTTAGCCTAGAATTTCTTTAGCTAAATGGGCCTGTCAATTCTTCATTTTTCCTTCTAGAGGAGTTTTCAAGATAATACAGAATCATCAGCATTTCCTCAATTCACTTCATTTTAATTAAGAACTCATTTCAGCCCTATCTTTGCCAGCTTGCCAGAAAAAAAGAGAAAAAAAAAAAAAGGAGAAAAGAGGACAAAAAAAGAGAAAGTCATTAAGGTCATAGCAGAAAAGTTTCATATTACCCTCATACATGACAGAATATTCTCTTTATCTCGCTTTTTAGGAGCAATTACTTTCTTTCATAATTATTTTTGTGCCTTTTCTAAGCTACAGCCTAAACCTGAACCTATTCTCTAATAAGCATAATCATGAGTCCTGCTCCCATTACTGTTATTCTTCAGTGCAGCTCCCCTTTACTTCTGATGGTGGGTTTTTTTTTACTGCTTCTGAAAAACACTAAGTGCATTTCAATGCTGAAAAATTAAAATGTAATAAAAAATACTAATTCATTTAGATTGTTCTTTTCATCTGGAAAACCACTTAGTTGAATCTTTATCAGTATTCTAGTACAATTATACCTGGAAAACCTCCCAGTGAAAGTAGTATGTATGAGGAGAAACATTATTTTTTCAATATTGCTGATTTCCAAAACAAAATCTTGGGAAGCATTTTTATTTAATATAACTGTTTGCCACACAGATACTGTTGGTTACATGTAGGATTTTTATTTCTATCCTTCTTGCTGACAAAGCAGATTTTTTAATCATAAGCCAATAAACCTTTTCTCTAACCCAAGCACAGTTGTCCCTTTTCTGCGTTGACACAGATGACCAATTTCCATCACACATAAATTTAACACAGCATTCCTTGCCTTTCCCATTCAGAAAGCCACACACAAAGTCCTAGACAATGTGACATACAATAAACATATTCCTTGTGAGAAGGGACAAATAGCAAGAACATATTTTACCTCCTTATTTCCTTATTCAGAAGTTTTAACTTCAAGACAAATCAGGAGGTCTCTTTTAGTCAGAGGTCATTTTTGGATGTCCGTGTCCAGGTGCTGGCAGTGGGTGGGCTGCAAGGTTTGTCTCTGTGAGGAAAGGCCAGGGGCTGCCCCATGTCAGACACAGCCAGCTCCAACAGACCCACAACAGGACACAACTGAGCCCTTCAGCCAAATGATGCCTGACAGCAGTGAGGGGGAAAAAAAAAAAAAAAAAGAAAAAGAAAAAACAAACCCTAGCAATACTGTTGACATAAAGGTCAGAGAAGATGGCAGGGAGGAGGTGCTGCAGGACCTGAAGCAGGTATTTCCCTGCAGCCCATGGAAGTTTTGGAAGTGACCATGGTGAAGCTGATATTAACTGCAGCCCTTGGACAGGGCCACAACAGAGCAGGTGGATATTTCCTGAAAGAACTGCAGCCCATGGAGACGGGCCCAAGCTGGAGCAGGTTTATCCTGAAAGATTGCAGCCCATGGAGAGGACCTACACTGATCAAGAGATACCTTATTCTTTAGGGACCAGAACTCTTACTGTAAGCTGTAAACTCCTTCATTCTATTTCTGGGTTGTTTTGTTTCTTTTAACAAGTTGGAAAGTTGGATTTGGGTTGTTTAATTAAGACTATTTTGAATTATATGATATTCCTTTATTGCTGGGTAGCACTATGTGAGTACATAGCAAATATGATGCATTGTACAGCAGTGATTAAGTAAGCATAATGTGTTACAGTAAACAGGCTCATTGTATTAGCAAAGGGTAATTTTGCACATACTGATGTATCACGAATCTGCAGGATTTTGTGTGTCAAGAAATGAGATAGTTAGGAGCTTCTCATTTTTACCACTTTATCAAAGTGCATCCACTGGAACTGTGCATACAAGTGGAAACCACTTCTACTGGAATGTGGTAGTATGAAATATTATTCACTAACCATTCCCATTACTCATGTTAGATAGAAGCAGGATGGCATCAAAGGAATCTAACTGCAGAGGCTCGAGTGGTGAATAAAACTAATTAGAGTCACATTTAATATTTTTATGTGGTTTATGTCAAACTAAAAGTATGTCTGTACTTCCCATGGCAAGTAATAGATCTCTTAATTTTTCCACAATAAATCACTATAGTTCTCCATCTCAGATAATACTTAAATAATGTGAAATTACAATAATTTTGTTAAAGTATTTTAATCTTCTGTCTACCTTGCCAGAAGGAATGCTAATGTATAAAACCAGTTTTATGGTTGATGTTTCAATATGAGGTGTGAGATAATAATAACTTCTATTTTCAGCACCAATATAGACTACATATATTACTAAAAGGACCATGTTACTTATTATGAATAGACTAGTTTTAAAAAGTCCTCACTGGTAATAAGAGAGAGGGTTTTCTTCCATTTTCTATTATAAAGGATTTATCTTATAGAAATAGAAAAATAATTCATCAGAATCAATGAAGTCGCTCTGGGTTTAGACCATTATAAGTAAGAGAAAAATTTGGATCATTGAGTATAAAGACCATGAAATAAAACCCAGTATTTTCCCTCATGCCAATTCAGGTGATCTGAATTATTGACTTTAAGATATGGATAGATTTCCTATGCTTAAACAGCTACAAAAACAAAATCATAAGGCAGCAAATTTTCCAGGCAGCTCCTCTCTGTAAAAATACTTGATATATAAGATATATGTGAAAGGTCATCCCAATTTACCTTTGAAAAGGCAGACCTGTTAAATATTATGAAGGGATTTTATCTACCTCAAATTAGGCACGTTAATGTTAATCATTCACATGAGACATAGGTACCTGGAGAGAAATGATACATTATATCTGTCCTAAAATAGGATAGAATAGGTCAAAACACATGAAATGAAAAGCCATGTCATTATTTCCCCTTTCTGATTTAAACTAAAGACTAAGAAGGCTGGTTTTGGCTTAGGTGAGACCAGTTAAATCAGATTAGATCAATTCTGTCCTGTGTTTTTAAAAGATAGATATATGCAGATATATGGTGACCAGGGCTGTTATAGATCTGTAGTTAATAGTGCTTCTAACTAGTATTCCTATTTCACACTAATTAGTATTAATATTTAGTACTAAGAAATATTAAACGTTTGGAAAATATTCAGTCAATAGAATAAAATGAACTTTCTCACAAAATCAGAAAACAATCTACATTTATATATGTGCAAACTTTATTCCAGTTGTAATTATGCCGATGAATGTTGTAGATCAAACCTTCCTCATTTAGATATGCATTATCATTGTTGGGAGGGAGTTTTCTTCTGGTTCCTTGTGTTCACCCACACACATGCAAATGAGCTTTTAAACTGTTTACTCTTTGTAGAACACTGCAATTGTGTATTTAATGAAACACACAAACAAGGATCTAACATAGTCACTGTGTATACACAAAAGAACTGTCATGTTATTCTTAGCATCTTTCAACAAGCACCTGTACAATAATTTGCAGGTCAAAATGCCTTATTTCAAAATTGTTAACTTCTTAGAGTCACTTAAATTCCCTAATAAAAGAGACTGCTACTGTTTTACCAATATACAGAATTTTAAAAATAATCATGTTCAAAATGTCAGTTTCATTTTGCAAGACAACTATATATAGCGTATATGGGATTGACATTTGAAAATAATCATGAAAATTAATTACAAGTACCTGCTTTAATATAGCTTTAATATCAAAGTAGCACTTAGTAATGTCCAATAAGAGGTTCCTGTATAATTAATCACTTTCTAGCAACTAGTTAACTTCTTATTCTGTTTTACTGTTTACAAGTTACTTTTTTTCAAAAATGTGAGGCTTGCTTTAGGAAGTTCTGCATTTAAGACTGAGACACAGATACTTGTATCAGCACTGCTAGGGGTTGAAAAAGCTCATTTTGTAAAAATACAAATTTGTATTTGTCAGTAATGAAATTCATGTGATGCTTTTCTTGTTGGAAGGCAGTGAACAGCAAGGTAATTTAATCTTCCACCATTATAGGTGAGACAATTTCTTTGCTACATTAAATGACCTTTTCTGGAAAAAATAAGGGTCATAGTAATAATTCATAATGAAAAAAACTTCTGTATCCTTAAGAACTAAATTCATTTCAGCTAATGTTGTTAGCAAAACAAACTTGTTTGGAGACATATGTAAGTGCATTACTTTTGGATGCATTCTACAACGTTACGGTACAAGTGGAAGGCTTTTAAAAACATTTTCTTATACAAACATTCAACAGCTAAGCATGAGATCTTGAGAAGAGGAAGTCAGACTCAAAAGTGTACTTACTGTTAAAAAAAAGCCCATAAAACTATCATGGGAAGATACTGTTTTTAAAAGTTCTTAAGAATTTAAATCAACAATATCATGTTTATTAACCACCACCAGAAAACTAGCTAGTTTTCTGTTTGCTTGTTTGTTTTGACATTCACCCTACTGAAGCTGCTTCAGAACTTCACTGTGCTCTGGAACAGTTCAAGCATCTATTGTTCAAATTGTCTTTTTAATGCTGCTTCTCACTTAACAACTGCAATACATGTTGATCTGATTTCTGTTCTGGCTAGAAATTTCTTCAAGTAACTGGCACACACCAATTATTTTCAAAAAACAGGTGCTGCATCACAAAGCCTACTGAAAGATTTTTGAAGTGAGCAACACAAAGTCAATATATTGCTTAATAGGGATTCAATTAACTGATTAGAGAGTAATTTCTATGTACTGCTGTTCACCTTGCACAAGCTGTGGTGAATCCTACTGTGAATCATCTGCAGATGATGGCTTATTACAGATGTCAGCAAGCAAACTTTTAGGCATCAAATGAAAAGACTGCAAAACACTTTTTCTGTAACAGAATGCAATTTTGCAATCTACTGTCAGTGACACCATTAAGCACCTAATATTTTAAAAACACACATCTGGTAGACAAACTTAAGGTTTGTTAACCTTTGCACTGATATGGTGTGCTTCATCTTCAAGGGGCAAACCGATTTCTTTACTACCTATTCTTGTCTTTTGCTTTTTTCTTCTCCCAGTTATGAGTCACATATTCCTGGTACTGGAAGAAAAAAATTGATGTGATAAGAATTTATCAAAATACAGAACTTAGACATGGTCAACATTTACTGTTCTTGGTCTTTTTCTCCATTAATTCTTTAGGATCTTCATCTGTCTTCATACCTAGAATATATATATAATCTAGATTTTTAAGCACGGTTTGATATTGTTAGTACAATGATGAAGCTGAAATAAAGAACCAAATCTGATGATTGCATTAAACCCAACAAAATGAGCCCCACATGGGAGTTCTTATGGGTTTTGTGGGAGGCTGGGTTTTTACTTCTGGAAAGCTGGTCCTTTTATGGAGAAATGTCTTAGGAGAAGCTTGCATAAACCAGTATCCATCAGCAAAGATAAATATTAGGGCTCTTCATTTGGCTGTTTTATGTCTAGAGTCTCATGGACAGTGGAATGAAATTAGAACTACTTCCTTTGTAGTTGCTCACTTGACCTATAAATTATTATTACATAGTACCGATCCTCCTTTTCATACTTAATTGGTCTGTTCTATGTCTGTACTTTTTAACTATTAAAGATCCCTTAGGTAGCCATTTTCTTGCTATTTATATCATCGTTAAATATGATTGATACAAAGCAGGTACCTAATTTTAACTGGGATTAAAAGTTTTCTCACCTTTATGTCATTTTTTCTTTGGTTGGGTGTTACATGTACACATTGCCTTAAAGAGGCACCACTTGAAATGTCTGGATTTGATCCAGGCAAGACAGAGGAAAGGTAAGTAGATGTATTACTATCTCATTGCAAATGGGGGGCCTCAAAAGATTAATTACTGGTACCTCAAACTACTGAGATTTAGTTCCTTCATCACAAGACAATGCCTCTTTGAAATTCAGGGTTTTCTGGTATTTGCTTCTTCACAATGTCAACTGCCATAAACCAGTTCCTCCGTTGTAAGGAAAGTTCAGTGGATTTTTCTTTCCTTTTGATGGGGAAGGTGTTTGGGGGTTTGAGGTTTTTTTACTGTTGTGTGCAGTCATAATAACCCTGAAAACACTCTGGAGTAATATGAAACACAAGTCAGTGTCATAAGCAACACCCTCGTCAACTAAAGTATTAATTGTGTTCTAGGGTAGTGTTAGAGAATAAGACAAAACTGCTGGAGTCCAGCCCTACTCCCACAGAATTTTTTGCAGGATCAGACTCAAGCTGTGGAAAGTCAATTCATTTTCCTTTTCTCATCTTGGCAGTATTGACATGAACCTTTTTCCTAAGGAATACAAGACAGACAAGACCTACTAATTGGGAGGGGGGGAAAGAGAAGGTCTTTCATTATCAGCACAAGCTGTGCTGCCTCATAAACAGTGAGTAATCAAATCTAATAAAGATAAACCCTTGAATTCCTGCTGCTCTACTGCAGCAGCACACTGTGAAGGCTTCGGGCACTGATTTGGGGGAGACTGAATCCCAACATATGGAGGGACTGCCAACAGACATACAGGAGAAAAACAAAGCTGAACTCCTGCATCTCTATTTCCTGCTGCCTCTCTCCCGCCTTAGGCTGCAAAGCCATTTCAGATGTTGATTTTTAACAGCACACAAACAATGAAAAACAGCCTTAAAAAATGAGTCGTAGCACACAAAGAGGCTCTCTTCAAAGAAGCCAGAGAATTTGGTACGGGGTAAAATGCGACCAGGAACTTAAAGTATTGAGACAAGTGTAAAGTGAGGATGATTAACTGCCTTTTCTCTACAGAAATGTCCAGATTTAGAGTTCAATTGCCACAACTCCTGTATATATGCAAAAAAATCATATTTCTTAATCTGAAACATTTCCCTGAGAAACAGGGTATTTTTCTACTATGTCTGTAAGACATAGACCACATGATATGCTCCAAGACATGACTGCGGGGGGGACCTGATAACTGGTATTTTGAGAGCTGATGTGGTTTCAAAATTTAACCAATTCTAAGTCCCTAACCATGATTGATGAAAGGACGGAATAGAGGAAGGAATTTCAAAAAAAGGCAAAAAGGAGATAAATCAGATAATCAGGATAAATGTATGGGCCATGCAATTACATCTGTATTTCAATGGGAGTTGTAAAACCAAAAGTTGAATTATTACAAAAATTAAAAGAAAAGACAGAAACAGAAGGAAGCTGTTCGAGCATGGGCATCTGATTGCACCCAAATACAGGAAAAAGTCTAGAATGACAAGTGTGATTCAAACTGGATAACCCTGTTCATGATAAAGCACTGAAGTAGATTTAGTAGGCTGAGGGGTCTCCATCATTTGAGGTCTTCAAGATACGCAGAACAAACATCGAACTGTAATGATACAAAGACAGGTAATCCTGCTTTCAGAAAAATCGTCTGTTTCAAGGTTCTCTCCACTCTGATTCACTAAGACACATTGTTTATTAAATGCACTCTTTTTAGTAAAGCATTAACATATTTAGTGTTGTGCCATGATAAGGAGTCAAGCTGCATGATGTGTTTAAGCAGGAACTGTTGCTTTCTCATTAACCTCAGCAGAGAAAGGAACAGCAAAATGGAGTTCTATTTCTGTTACCTATCTTTGTCCTCCATTTTTCATGATCCATCAGCCTGTTCATGATATTATATGAGCAGCAGCAAGACAGGTCAAGTGCTTACAGTTCAATTCTGTAAACCTAATAACTAAGTACCTCAGTATGAAGAGATATGCTTTTGTATAATGCAAAGGAGGGCTCCTTCACGTAAATAATTTCATGAGAGAAGTTAAAAATGGTGAAATACCACTACTTCAAATAAAGCACTTAGAAGTGTCTTTTAAAACACCTTCAGAAATAGTCACTTCCTGTTCTGTATTATTGAGTAAGAGTCTCCCAGCTGGCAAAAACAACTTTTAAATGCAAAATCAGGTTTTCTTTCTGTTACTGTGAGAAAAGATTAAAAAGCTTTGGGTTTGTTTTTCAGTTGAGGGTTGTTGTGGGGTTTGTTGGGCTTTGTTTATTTTTTGGGGGGTTTGGGGTGGGAGGGGAGGAATTGTTGGGGTTTTTTTTCTCCACAGAAACAGTAAAGTGTTGCCATGTTCTCTTTTTAAGTTAGATATTAAAATTTAATTTCCAAACCTACTAAAACTCAATCTAATTAAATTTAAGGGTAAGCAAAAGAAGGAAGGGGCATTAGAAAAGAGCCAAGCACTTGAATCTCAATCAAATTTAAATATCTATATTAAACTGGCTTTGCTCATCCCTAAACACTGGTACCTACTTATCAAGTCTCTTTCTACTAAATAGATCAAAGAAACTGCAGCACTGCCAAATCTAGATACGCTAAAGCAGATACACTTGACCATACTGAGACAAGATAGAGGATTTTGTGGGACTTTTTAAAGAGATTACATCCACTAATGCCACAGAAGAACATCATGATTTACATTGTTACAGAGGAGTGCCAAATGAATTAGTAATCATCAGACATTTATTCTAAAGTATCACAAGAAACTCTTTAGCAATCACCTACCAGAAAACCGTAGGTTCAAAAATTTGTCACGTACAGAAAATGTCATGGTACGTAATGAAAAACCGTATGTTATCTCCAGTGTAGTTAACCCTATGCCAACCCACCACGTTACAAACTTCAGCTCCATTCTACTCGCTACTCATGATGACACCACAGCGTAAAACAGATGCAGCAGCTTGTATGATGTTAACAGAGACAAGAAAGGGCGTGAATGCCTGAGTAGAAATGCCTGAGTAGAAATGATGTCACCTTAGCTAATAAAAGTAAATTCTCACCTGGCAGAAATATTGCTAGTTGTCCTGGGATTTGATGTCTCTTTTTACTGTAGGCCATTATGAGTTTTGGATTGGATCACTCCTCATCGTCCATGTTGCCACAGGACTGCAAGGGAGGAAAGAAAGAATGAGCAATGGGAACATAAGGTAGCTAGAAGCAAATACTTTGCTGGGAAAGAAGCTGTCAGGGCCCTGGGAGTACCAGTGGGCCTTGCTGGCCCTGTCCAACCCCTCCAGGGCTCCCTTAAGCTTGCCCATGGCCCAGGACCCCCTTTCAGCCCCCTGGGGCACAAGTCCCAGCCCCAGTGACACTGCAGTGGGGCTGGTCTCCAGCTTCCCATGGCTCTGCCCATCCCCAGGGAGATGCACGATGCCTGGGGCTGTCCACAGTGCCCCCCATATTCCCTGTTCCGGACTTGGATAGTGGAACAGGTCCTGGCTGTCAGGCCCTGCCCTGATAACCCCCATGGGAAGCCCTCACCACTCCAGGTTCTCAGGGAGTACCTGCCCCCTACAGTGTCCTGACAAAGATGAGAAGGGTTCAGCTTCCATTTCCCAAACTAGATTGAGATATTTTGTCCAGTTGCTGTTTACACAATCAGGAAAAAGGAAAGGAAAAAAGCTCTAAAAACACGTTTTGTAACATGATAGTAATGTGTCAGCCAGTGTCTTGGTCAAAACATGACCCAACATTCAACAGGTCTGTCAGGTCTAGCCCAAAACCTGGTATTTCCCAGTAGAAGAACAAAGGACTGGGACCCAGATATGCAGTTAGTATCAGTTGTTTTAGATCTTTTAGGATAATGCTATATTGATCAAAGCAGGATTTAACTTTTGGCACCCCTCTCTGCTTATTTTAGCTATTCTGTCTGCAGTGGCCTTACTTTTAAAAGTCAGTTCAGTATCTAGAGGAACTATGGGTTCTAACTGTGTTACCAATTTTAAGTTACCAATTTTAAGTTACCAATTTTAAGTTACCAATTTTAAGTTACCAATTTTAAGTTACCAATTTTAAGTTACCA
>JAOQGH010000023.1:73838998-73854074 GCA_025769975.1 Gallinago jamesoni | reverse complement strand
ATTTTAAGTAAAGAAAGAGATCTGAAAGGAGCAATTGGAAGATATAATCTGCATCATTCTTAAACTTGCATTTCCATATGAAGAAATATATAGAGTAAATATACAGAGTAAAGGGTGATTGAATCAGTTTGGGGATAAATGTTTGGGCCTATATAAGTTCCTTCTCTGAACAAAATATTTATATCTAAAGTTTTTTAACATTGCATTTGTTATAAGTGTAAAGCCTTGAACCTAAATACCACTGCTACTTGAATGCATGAATTCAAAAATACACAATCTGACATGCATGTTGTTAGATATTTCAACTTTCTCTTAAATTCATATTCATGAATTCACTCTTTCATGGCTAAAAATAATGGATTGCCAATAGACTTGTAAATTAATTCAATATCATAGAATCACAGAATAATTTGGGTTGTAAGGGCAGGGACACCTCCCACTAGACCAGGTACCTCAAAACCCCATCCTGGCCTTGAACACTATTAAACTTGTATCGAGTGAAAAATAAGGTAGTTGAAGATATATGTATAAACTAATTCAGGTATAATCCTACAGCATTACGGTCAAAGTCTTTTTAAGATGGGCCCCACTTCAGTCTGTAACTGTATCTTTTCAATATAGTAATGAAAACAAGCTTCCAAGGAACAGGTGTTCACTAGATATATTGCCTATTTTAGAAACATTTTTCTAAAAACCCTCACAGAAACCCATACACCACCCTCAGACAGTATAGTGCTATGAGTTTTACAATTCCAAAACAGAATTTGATGTGCCCATTCCCACTAAGTCAGGTGAAAAAAAAATACCAAAGCACTAAGGTTGAGATTTAAGGAAAAACAATTTATTTTTAGATCAGATACCTGCTGCTTCCAATTTAGATATTGGATAAACTATCTGAAATGAAAGCAGCAGACTGAAATTGAGTGTTTTTCTAACCTCCTTTAATTAGAATCAGCTAGTTCAGTGCATCTCTAACCAGAATCACCTCTTCTTCTTTGCCCAACCAGGGTGACCTGCCAAACGGGAGGTGTGAATGTTGTCAAGCAACATCACAGCCTCCAGATAAGAAATGAAGGCTTTGAGAAACTGTGAGCATCCTCTGGGGAAGAAATTAGACTTGTGAACTTAGAAGGGGAAAAAAGGCATACAAACGGTTTAAACAAGAACTGAAGACAGAGGTCAACAGGGATGTTTCCAACTGGAAATCACCTGCTGGGGAAAAAATTAGTTTTGAACACCTAACACAAATCAATAGATTAGATGGGAAACATTTTAAATTATTCATCTTTGTCAGGAAATCCTGTTTACTATATTTTGTGACCTCCTATACTGAAAGTTTGTTACTGGAAAAGTATAAACTGAGATGAACTACAGCCTAATAATGTGAACATAAACATAAGAGCAGGAAAGTAAACATAACACATCTGAGAATCCACATAGCCTGTATCCCATTTCTGAAAGGGGCCTGTACTAAATGTGAGGCGAGAGAGCTTAACAATAGCAAAAGCATAGATTACTACTTTCTCTCAACTAATTTTCTAGTTTCCAGCAGTCTGCCATATAGAGGTTGTTTTTTTTTTTATTTAAAAGCTGCATCTGCATCCTGCTTGATAGCCCTTGATTGATTCTTCTTCCATGAGTTAGACTGTCTAAGAGTTTTTCAAACCCATTTGCACAGAGAGCCTCCACAGGAGCCTCGGGTGATGAGTTCCACACTTTTCCTGCATGCTGTGTGAAAAAGCACTTCCTTTTCCTTGATTTATACCTGCAGCCTGACCATTTCATCTGATGCTCCACTAGACTGTCGTGAGAAAAGGGGAATAATTTTTCCCTGTTACATTTCTCCATGCTACTGTATCATATTCCCCCCTCAGCTGTTTTCCAAACTGAAGAGTCCTCATCTCTTGAAACTCTTTTCATAACATACTTGGTCTTGCTGGGATGGAGTTAATTTTCTTCATAGCCATGATACATTGCTGTGTTTTAGATCTGTGACCAAAACAATGTTCATAACACAATGATGTTATAGCCATTGCCGAACATTATTTGTACAGTGCCAGGGATTTCTCTGCTTCTCACTCTGCCCCCATAACAAGTAGTCTGGAGATAGGCAAGAGGTTGAGAGTGGATAAAGACAAGAGAGCTGACCCATACTAGCCAGAGAGATATACCCCACCATATAACGTTGTGCTCAGCAATAAAATTGGGGGACAATTTTTCCGAAGTAGCCATTGCTCAGAGACTCGCAGGGTATCAGTCAGCTGGTGATAAGTGATCGTTTGCACTTGTTTGTTAGAATCATAGAACAGTTTTGATTTGAAAGGACCTTTAAAGATCATCTAGTTCCAGCCCCACTGCCATGGGTGGGGACATCTTTCACTAGATCAGGTTGTTCAAACCCCATCCAACCTGACCTTGAACGCTTCCAGGGATGGGCATCCACAGCTTCCATGAGCAATCTGTTCCAGTGTCTCACAACCTCGAGGAAAGAATTTTTCCTTCTATCTAATCTAAATCTGCCCTTTTTTAGTTTAAAACCATTATCCCTTGCCCTACCGCTACATCATGGGAGTAGATTAAAAGCAAAATGAATCAGTGAGGAGGAAGCAGGAGAACAGCATTCACACTAATGTGTACTATCTAGGATGCAAATCATATTCAAAAGTAATATTTAATGCAAGTCATGAGCAATATTTAATGCAAATCAGCTGAATTTTCCCCTAGGATAAAAGCTGATATGCTAAACAAAACTTCCATGACCTTTGTGACCTCGCTAGCACCAGTCTGGAATTCTGGTAAGCAAAAGGTAACAAAAAATCTGCCTCTTAAGAAAACTGTTTCTTGAGCATACTCTGCAAGCCACTCTTCAAATTATGTTCTAGTCTTCAGACTTTGTCTTTAAGCTCAAGCTGCCATGTTTTACGGGCTTTCTTTTTCTTCTCATTTAGACAAGCTTTCAACTTTCTGTAATGCTGACCTTTCCTTATGATAGCTTCCTCAACTTTTCTATCATGTCACACAGGTCCAGTAAGAACTGGACCTGGTTTAGTTTGTTCTTTTTTTTCTTTTGTTTTAGATTTTACCTTTTATATGACTATTACTAATAGCAGGCATGTATATAGTAGCAGATTTGAAAGTGCTTTGGGAAGGAGATAAATAGCACTAGCTCTGCTCCTGAGAAAGAGAAACACAAGTAGTAGAATACCTGTCCCTATGCCTTTCAATAGACTACTTGGGGAACCAAGAATAAAATCCTCCTCAGTCCCAATAGTCATTACATTGCATGCACCAATAGGGTGGCATTCATACACATATTTACACACTGTGGTGAGCATCCAGCCAGCCATTTTAGCTTTGATATGCAAGAAGTCCTCTACAACCATACATGGATTAGTGGGCGCTAACAGCAATGCAGACAAACAGGAAAGTATATCTAAGATAGATTAACAAAAGCAGTCTTGACTTTCAAATTAAATATGGATAAGCTTGGGTGTTGTAAAAAATGCATTTAATTTTTGCTACTGTGACAGGGCAGGTTTTAGACGGGAACAGTTTCAGACTGGGACCTGGTAAACTCATCTTTACAGTTTTCCTTGTTCCATAAAGGAAACCTTTGAAATGTCATTCAAAGTGCAATGTTTAATTAAAAATAACCATAAGAAGCACTGAAAAGAGAAAGCATATGAAAGGGATTTGTGCTAAATGACAAACATTGACAGCAGACTGACCAAGGTACACTGAAATGTGTTGGAATTAAATTTTAAAACAACTCATTGGACCTCATTGTCTATTACATGAAGGCTTCTTCCCACTGCTTGGCTGGAGAGACAGACCTAAGTTAAATAAGAATAAAACCTATTGGCACTAGCTAATCCCTGTCACTATCACTTAGTCAAAGTGGTGCAGGTAATCACTTCAGTGGGAGATCTATTATAGCTCAACTCCAGCTTGAATTTAAACAAGCAGCAAGAAAAAGGAGACAAACTAAGAAGAAAGGAAAACCAGTGTAGGAGGGAAGAAATTCACATTTAATATTTAAAAAAAAAAACAACCAACCAACCAAACCCTACAAGTATAAGCTGGAAACAGAAAGAAACTGAAAGACTACGGAAGTTCCAACAGGTGTAGTAAACATATTTTCAACTTGATTTCAGCATGTTACTTGATATCACTGTATAAAATTTTGTGCAATGATCCAAGATTTTATTTCCTGAAATTATATTCTACAGAATCACAAGGGCAAAAATGAAGCAGAACATCAGAACAAAAAAGAAATTTCTGCCAACTTCTTGTTTAAAAAATATGCAGTTTAGGTATGTTTTTTTGGTCCAGCTCCAGAATTGTAATCATTTCAAAAGGCCAAGACATTTTTCTGGGCTAGGGGCTTCTGCAGAATCTGTATTTCTAGCTGACTTTAACTTCCTCAGACCATCAAGATCTTTAGTCCATTATAGCTTTATCCTCACTTTTAAAAAAGTGTATGGTCTTAAATCACACTCATTGGTAAGCAAGAAATATTTAGAATTTTAATTGTTTTGAAGACAAGACACTTGCAGTGTCATCCCCCCCAAAGTCTGACACTATGAACTCTCTCAAGTACTACTTGTGCACCTGTGAGCAGATCATCTTCTTCTCTTCCATTTGCATGCAGCTCTTCCTGCTTGAAATGTTCCTAAATAATGATGAAACGGCACATATGGTATTCCCAACATGTTACAGATATCTCTATGTCCCTTTAAAAGTGTCATAAAAGGCACACAAAAGTATAGTTCAGGAAAGTTGTGTTGTGATAGCCATGAATGCTCTGTAAAATGAACAAAGACCAGAACTAAATATTATTCTTGCTGTATCAGTCATGTTTTCATAAACCAGAACTGAACAAGTTTTACTTTTAGCTTAGCAGTCTCACACTACGAAGAGTATGCACACTCATCATTTTTACTTCTTCCTAAAACTATTTTTCTTTCCATGAGGCCATTTACAATTGCCATTCTAAATTTCATTGTTTCTGTGAACTCCTGTTCCTGAGAAACAGAAACACATACCTCATTGCCACAAGAAGTGATGAACTCAGGCATGATTTTAAAGTTCTGTATTTTAAACAAATACGTGGTATAAATCAAATTTTGGAGTCTAAATCCCATTCAGACTACGTATTATTGACTTTGAGACTTCATGGCAACAAGAATGCTTGACTGATACATCACAAGATTTATTCCTTTCTGATCATGGCAGCTGTGCTGAGAGGAAACACCATAGCTGATGGGGCCCATGAGAGAAAGTCGTTACGCTATTCTGTATTCATTACTTAACCTTATTACTCTCAGATTACAATGCAAAATGCATCTGCTTAAATGACATTCTAGTAATAGACACACTGAGTGAACCAAATATCTCTTCCTAATGTCATACAAGTGGTTTCTTCTTCAAGAGGGTGAATGGCATCAATACGTACATATATATATTATTCATAAAAATTTAACAGTTTAACACTAATTATTCACAGCAGTTGTATGGGTTCTTTTTATGTATCCAATAATACTGCAACATTGTAAATGACATCTATATTACTGGATCCAGGGATACATCAATGTTCTCAGGTTCACGCACTCCCACAACTACCAGCTCCCAACAGAGTCTGAAAACCTAGTGGTGACTTACACTGTCCTTGCACTCCATCTCTGCTGCTCCTGGTTTCCACACAAATAAAATGCAAGCATGTAGGCTAGATGGGAGCAGCAGAGCCCTTCAATGAGATGCCAGACCAAGGCAATGGAGGGACTGTGTTTCTTTGCTTTTTACATGTAACTGCAAGAGTGCTGCAACAAGAGGAGTGCATTCATCTGGAAAGTCCAGTAACTTAAAACAGAAATTGAACTCATTGCAAATTAGCAAGCTAGCTTCTGTTCTTTTTTTTTTTTTTTTTTCACTTTTTCTTTATAGTTATTCCAGTTTGCCTAAAATAATAATAACTTTGAAACTACATTTTTAGGGGGATTTAGAATCTCTTAAAAGATATTCAAGGGCCAACTGTTCTAATACTACATCAGCTAAGACAGAAAATAGAAGTTACATTTTTAGGAGGAAGCTTCTTTGTCTTTTTCTGTTTTGTTAATAGAAGGATTTCATGTCTCAAAGAAGGATCAAGAACAAACAGCAAACACTGCCCATATCAGAATTTTTTGGCACAGATCCTGTAACTTAATAACAGGAATTTACCAGAAGAAATGCTTTCTGTGGATTAGAAATTGTATGTTAAATTTTAGCCTGCAGTGAATTTGTACTGACAAACTATAAACCACTCAGAATCATAGTGTAAACAACTGTAATGGAAATCCCGATTTTGGAAGTTTACTAGCATATGACAGAGCACCACAGTAGTAAGGCCTTTTCATTTGCATTCCTTTTCACTATTTTATTAAAATATTTTAAATGTCCTCTAAATAAATTTAGCAAATCTTAATACTAACATAATGCACTGTCAGTGTTTTTCAGAAATAATTCTGCTTTAGATTAAAATTACCTAGGTCATTTCACTGCAACTACACTATAAATTGCATCTCACTTCACACTTCTCGCAGGACCTCTTTCCACTGAAAATATTATCCATTGCTGCTTATTTTCTACAAAAAGCTAGTACAGACTTTCTATGATTAACTGAGCATAGAGCTTGAGAAAGACTACTCTAGTTTGGGTAACTCTAGAACCTCTAGGTAACATCAACACAGGAGATTCCTTATTCGCCTTTTTTTTTGTCCTTGGTATCTGATCACTTCCACTTTCCTGGATACTAAAGATACAGGAATTCTTTAGTCTTTTCTAGTTTCACCAATGAAAATGAGAGCAGTAAAAGAGACCAGGCAGAAAACTGATTGTAAGACTTGAAAAGTGTGGGAAATGATAAAATATACAAATGCAAAAATAATCAATATTAAAGCAAAAGACTTCCACAGCACACATTACTTTCAAAGGCACATACTAGATGTTAATGTTTTGTCATGCCTTCATATTAACATGGGAACACCTGAATGAAAAGAATGTTACAAATTACCAAGCTTAAAACTAGATTTAGAAAAGACCATTGAAAAATTTGAGATGCAATGCTTCTTCAGTTGAAATTATACTGACATTTAACATGTTTAGAAATGCTGAAAAATTATCATATATATATATATTTGGGTTACATGGGAGACATGGATAAAAGCAGATGTTTCTGCAAAAGACTGAGTACTGAAAAGAACAGATAAATAA
Source organism: Gallinago jamesoni (assembly GCA_025769975.1). NCBI lineage: Eukaryota > Metazoa > Chordata > Aves > Charadriiformes > Scolopacidae > Gallinago > Gallinago jamesoni. The sequence continues at coordinate 73,846,823 of JAOQGH010000023.1, read as the reverse complement.
CAGTTTCCAGCATTCAAAGAATTTAATATCATAGTTCTTCCAGAATGAAAAAAATAAGGGTAGTGGGAGAGACAGGACAGAACATCTGAAATGGGATTTTCAGCATTACTATTTGGCAGCAGAAAGTAAACAGCAAGAGATCTGACTGACAATAAAACCTTCTCAAGCAGTGGAATGTTGGGGGAGAACTGTATGGGATTTATGGGATTTCACAATAGAGAGCACTGTAAAAGGCAGTCTGTGATAAAACAATTGTAGAGGAACATCCTTCTAAACGTACACAGCATCTGACATTGTGGAAAGGATGCTACTTCTGAAGATGAAGACAGCATTGGAGTTGAAGAGGCGCATAGAGGATTAAGATGTTTTAGAGAATCTTTCCCATAAGAAGCAAAACACTAGCTTTCCTATATATAATTCATCATCCCACCTAGTTATTTATAGCTATCACAGATATCTGGTAATCAAAACAATCTGGACTGATTGTTGACTACTAAGCATGATTGCCTAGTGTAATGTCACATATTGCTTCATTGTTCTCCTGATTAATGGCACTTGTTTGCTGAGTCTTTTTAAAGAATCCCCAAATTAATACAATTGGAACAAAACTGTCAAAAACTATTTTTCAGTGCTTAGCTCTAGCAAACTCAGATGAATCAAGGCAAAGCAACTATTTACGTCACTAATTTTTTTTCAGTTGATTTTCAGGAATATCATTCAAGAAATTCTACATATCAAAAGCACACAAAAGAAGAAAAAAAAAACCAAAACAAAACAAAATCAAACCTGCAGGAGAAAAGATGTAACATGGAAGTGTAAGATAAACTATTTTTTCCCACTCTTGCTCTCATTCTCCAACCAGATTCTCTCTCAAATCATTCATAATAATGAAAGGTGATACGATAATATGTCAAGTTTGGCAGATATATGAGTGGATACATGCATATACATGATATAATAACAATGTGCTAATGGTGATGATAGCTGGTAATGAAGCATCATTATAGCATTTTAATGTGTCTTATCATTACTACTCCTATTGACTTGGAAGTAAACAGTGTCTTCAAGAAACATAACCCAACTTGAGGTCTTGCTGGAGGCAGGCATTTACCACTGTATAGAAACAACTTGGCAATACAGGTGTTTCATTTCAGATTTACCGATAATTTGACAGCAGTCAAATAGCATTTGTGTTTAGGGAGAAGAGTTTCTCATAAAAAGATACAGAGCAGAGCCATCAGCTTTGCCACTATAAAGGGTATTTAAAGTACTTTTATCTCTACTTAGATCCCAGTGCTTGCAGTCTAAGCTTTCTTCCATGCTGCCCATAGGGTGGACTCCAAGGCCATATCTTCACTTGACACTCATTAAATTTGCAGGTGACAGAAGACAGACTTTGTATGCAGGCCAAAGCAAAAAGTGGTTAAATATCCTTTACTTCCTCCTATTTACAGAGCAATAGGGCCAAACCTTGGTCATGCTCACTTAATCTTGTGCCTCAGCTATTGACAGATAGATGCTGAAAAATTTGGGAGTTATAAACATGTAAAAACATATATATATTTGCTGATTGTGAAGTACGGAATGAAATAATATTATTTTCTCTTTTTTTTGTTTGTCTGGGTTTAGTAATCAGATTGCTACAGTCACAGTTTATGTCTAATCATATATTTAGCTAAATTAGCAAAAAAATATCAGCAATTAGTCAAAAGGAATCTCTGCATGCATCCAGCTATACACTAGGAATTATTAGTAGAAAACCACACACTGAAATATTTGAATTAGCTTGAAATGCATGCAGTAAGGACCCTGAGAGGAAAGCACCCCACAATCCTTGTTTTACCAAGGAGAGAGAGGACATATGCTGGAGGGAAATGCTGACTGACAGGTTAATTGTTTGGATAATTTTTGTATTTTTTCCCCAAAATTCACACATGTTCTATTAAATAAATCTCTGCCTCACAGAAAGACTCTACCCTGGCTTCTCTTGAAGCTGAGTCATATGAAAGAAGGAACAAGAGGAAAGACAGAGGGCAGGTTATTAGTACTGCGTCTGATTGATATAAATAGGAAAAGACAATTCACCAAGAAGAGTATTTATACTCTGCTCCTCCCGTGTACAGGCTAGCAGTAAGAAATATTCCTATTATGAATGAGAATTGATATCATAGCAGAAATTATGAAACCTGTCCATCCTGCAACTGGTGTGTATCAAAATGTATCAGAATGGTATAGCTTTATTGTCCTTTGTAAGGCTCTCATGACACGAGAATTAGGCTTTATGATTTACTTTAGGCATAGTTAAACTTCCTTTCTGTCCACCAGACTCAAGCTGTGATTTTCACCCACAACAGACTAGGACAATGCACATTTTTCCATTTTTCTTATACTAGAGCAGTGAGCAGGCAGGTTGAGAACATTATGTTCAAATTGTGACTGAAATCCAATGCAGGTACTTTCCCAGAAGAGAAATCTAGTCCTCTAGTAAGCCATAGATGAATACAAAGGTAGCAGAATTCTCTTAAGGATCCACAATCACCTCATAGCAGCGGAGAGAAAATGTTCCCCCTTTAGGTCTCCTTTCTGATATCTTTTCCATGAGAGTTCACTGTTTGAGTCAGGGCTGCTGCCCTCCATTTCTCACAACATGATAATAATTAAGGAAAGAAAGACAGTCCTCACAATACGATCTCCTCTATGTTATTTTAATATGGTTATATTCTAATTAAGCCATATTACCCACCTTTTGTCTCTTTTCCTCTGAGGCTAGGCCAGAGCAGATCTCAGCCTGAGGTGTGAGCTGTAGATATAACCTTAGTGAAAACTACAGCTTTCACACAAGTAAATAAGTCACATTAGAAACAAAGTGAGCTCCAGGGAGAAACTTGGCCACTGAGTTTTCACCACTGCAGTGCCCAGAATTTAGTCACCCAAGTCTGAAGGGACCCTACTGCCCTGTCAGAAGAATATAGTCAGTACCTCATACAGTGCCCTATACTGGCAGGTGCCCTGATTTAGGTTTCCAAACTATTTAGGTGACCAAACTATTGAATACTGAGAACGAGGGGTTCCTATGGAAGTAAAAGGATTGTCTTAGAAGCCAAAATCATGCTTTTTGCATCCAGAGAGAAAAAAACACTTTCTTTTTAATTACTCCTATGGCTAGTAGCCACCTCTTGTATAATGAATTTGTTATCAAAATTGTACTTTATAGCAAAGTAGCCCATGATGAGATTCACTTTCACAGCTTTTGGAATGAAAGAAAGATTGCATCCATTGCTGAGATTTACTAAAATCCCTGAACTTTGTGCACGTCATGTTAAATTGCTGAATTAATTTTTATATTTTGTATCATTTCATCTTGGACAGAGTGATCACGAAATGATACAATTTTCAATTCTTGCTGAAGCAAGGCCAGGGGCCAGCAAAACTGCCACCTTGGACTTTCAAAGGGCAGACTTTGGCCTCTTCAGGAGCATGGTTGAAAGGGTTCCTTGGGAGACAGTCCTGAAGGGCAAAGGTGCCCAGGAAGGCTGGTCCTACTTCAAGGAGGCACTCTTAAAAGCACAGGAAGAGCCATACCCAAGTCTCAATAAACAAGCAGGAAGGGAAGAAGACCAGGCTGGCTAAATAGAGAGCTTTGGCTGGAGCTCAGGAACAAAGAGAAGGTTTATGATCTCTGGAAAAGGGGCCTGGCAGGCAAGGAGAAATACCTGGAAGTGGTGAAGATATGCAGGGGGAAAATTAGAAGGGCCAAGGCTCAAGGCTGAGCTCATCTTGGGCACTACAGTTAAGAATAACAAAAAGAGTTTATTTTCAGTATGTAAACAGGAAAAGGAAGTTTAGGGATTATGTGGGCCCACTGATGCATGAGATGGGCACCGTAGTGGTGGAAGACACAGAGAAAGCAGAGTTGCTGAATGCCTTCTTTTCTTCAGTTTTCACTGCTAAGGCTGCCCCTCATGAATCTCTGTCCTTGGAGGCAAGGGGGTGGGGTAGGGAGAGAGGAAGTTTTTCCTCCAGTAGAGGAGGATGAGGTTCGGGACCACTTGGCCAAACCGGACATTCATAAGTCCATGGGCCCTGATGGGTTGCACCCACGAGTGCTAAGAGAGCTGGCAGATGTTATTGCTGGGCCACTCTCTATCATCTTTGAAAGGTCATGGAGAACAGGAGAGGTACCTGAAGACTTGAGGAAGGCCAACATCACTCCAATCTTCAAAAAGGGAAAGGAGGACAACCCTGGGAATTACAGACCAGTTAGTCTCACCTCAATCCCTGAGAAGGTAATGGAGAGACTCCTTCTAGATGTCATCTCCAAACTGTTAGAGCAAGGGGTTATTGGAAGCGGGCAACAGAGGTTTACCAAGGGTAAATCACGTTTGACCAATCTGATAGCTTTCTACGATGCTATAACTCATTGGTTGGATGAGGGGAGGGCAGCAGATGTCATATACCTTGACTTCAGCAAGGCTTTTGACACTGTCTCCCCATAACATCCTCACTGGGAAACTAAGGAGGTTTGGGCTGGATGAGGGGACAGTAAGGTGGATTGAGAACTGGCTGTGTGACAGGAGCAGGTTCAAGCTGGAGGCCTGTAACCAGCGGTGTCCCCCAGGGGTCAATACTTGGTCCAGTCCTGTTCAACATATTCATCAGTGACTTGGACAAGGGGAAAGAGTGTATCTCAGCACGTTTCCTGATGATACCAAACTGGGATGGGGAACTACTGGAAAGAGACCAGCAAAGGGCAACAAAGATGATTCAAGAATTGGAGCATCTCCCTTATGAAGAAAGGCTCCAGGCTAAAGAGTCCCAGCTCTCTCAGAAGAGAAGGCTGAAGGGAGACCTTATCAATACTTGTAAGTATCTAAAGGGTGGGTTGAAGGGGGAGGGAGCCACGCTCTTTTCAGTGGGTGCCAGTGAGAGGATGAGGGGCAACGGGCACAAGTTGGAACATAAGCAGTTCCACTCAAATATGAGAAAACACTTCTTTACAGTGAGGGTGCCAGAGCACTGCAGCAGGCTGCCCAGGGAGATTGTGGAGTCCCTTTCTTTGGAGATTTTTCAAGACCGACATGGATGCAGTCCTGAGTAACATGTTCTAACATGCTGTATGCAATCCTGATCAGCAGGGGAGTTGGACTAGATGATCTCTATGGTCCCTTCCAACTCTAAAAATTCAGTGAAAATTCAATCAGTGAAATTTTATTTATTCAGAAACTTCTCTGGCCAAATTTGTACAGTTATGGGGGTTTTCTTCTCTTTCAGCTTTCTATCGGTTTTCTTACAAATCTTTTGTTACAAATGAAAGAAATCACACTTCACAAAGAGCTAGCCTTGTATTATCTTCTATAAAAAGAAGGGCTGACATAGACTTACTATTTCTTCGCGTCTAGGACAATGCAACATTTAAAAAAAAAATCAAAGCTTTTAAATACTGCCTCATAAAAAGCTTGATTAAATACTTAATATTTCTAGATTCTAAAGACAAATCTGACCCTTTTGATCTTCATGTAACTTTTACATTATTTTAATGAAATTTAAATAAAAGGAGACACTGGGAAACATTAGTTTGTCCTCTAAAATGGTGTTGATGTATTTCTTCTAGAGATACCAGAAAGTCTTAGTAAAAGTAGCAAAGCATGAACACAAACTGTCCAAGCTTTCAAGTACTGAGAAACATAAATAATGAAAAAACAATTTACAGTTTCAGCTGCTGGCACTTTATACTAAAGAACACTGTTCCACACGTAAATGTAATTTCTATTCAGAGAGATGGTGTTCAAAAGCAATCCCATTTGACTGTACACAACAGTAATGAGCTGTTCCTGCCATGGAAATGGACTGCTGTGCCCCCACGGTATCTCCCAAAGAGGCTCAGTGTCATAAGAAGAATGTAGGAACATGATCAGGAGCTGGACCAAAAACTGTGTAAAGAAAAATGGTTGGTTTGAATCCCCATGGTTGCTTTGAATCCCCACTGTGGTTCCAGAAGGAGATGGAGCTGGTGCTGATGCACAGCTCAGTGCCAGTTCGCTGAATTCTGTGCTCTGAAACCACACACAGCACAGGAGCAGCATCTGAACAGTAGGGGCAGCACATGCTCCACCAGCAGGTCTGTGATAAAAACTAACATTTTAACTGTTATTTTATAAAAGAACACTTATTATAAATATGCACTATATTAATTTTTATCTCATTTACCTTTTTTTTAAAAAAAATAATGGCCTTAGCTCTCCAATAAATATGAGTAATTCATGTAAAATACTGAGGCATTTTGAATACGAGTCTATTTGTTGAGTATATATACGTGAGTCCATGTATATATGAGGTCAGCATAAGGGGGAGCAGCTTTGGGTTCAGTTGTCACAATGGTTGGACTGCCCACCAGTCCCATTGGGGTAAGGAGCAGTAACAGATCTCATTTCTCTTCTTTCTCGATCCAAATTTTCTTTTACTTCATTTCATCTCTGTAACTTTAAGAATTTAACAGGAAAATGTCCTTATTACAGTTGTGACTGCACCCAAAGAATGTTATCTTTGTTCTTCCTTCATTTGAGATTTAGGGCTGATCCTGATAGTCATTGGAAATTAATTTCATAAAAGTTGCTTCAGAAACCTTTCAAAAGGCTTTACCATCCACAGCATCCCACCTATTTTGCCCAAACTTTGAAAAGAAATGCCTTCCTCCTAAAAAATGTCTTTCATACCATTTTTATACTTTCTTTTCCATTTAGCAATGAGTTCATTTCCTGTCTAGTGAATGTTCTGAACCTTTTGCAGTACACTTATTACAAAATCAGCTTGCATTTTTCCTACCAGCTCAGCAGAGAAGTCATGTGTTGTTGGCTCCCTGTCGCTTGTGTAAGCAGTGCAAAGGCTGGGGAAGGGGGAATCTAGCCACAATACACAGGGCCTGATTTAGTTCTATATTTATACTGGTTTCATGCTTGTAACTTACATGATAAATTGTTTATGCTTCAGTATATATGCATTACCTCAGCTAAATTAAGGGTCCAATAGATCTAGGTTAAAATAAGTAAGCACAACACAGCACGATGAAATAAGGTCCTGTTCTAAAGTATCTGATGTCAGCTTGATATAGAAGCCTTCATAAATAAAGTAATTATTTAATCCTTTGCTATATGAAATTTCTGACCTATTACTTGAATGTACACACCTTGCTTGTATATCTTTTGATTGACGTATCTTTGCATCACAGAGACATTCAAAATGACACAGAAGAGCTTAAAGCAAAATGCTTAAAAAGGCTCAAGTCAAAAATTAAATATGATTGTGGTACTACATGTTAAAATATGTAATGTATATTAGTATTTTACTTTATTATAGTGAAATACTGGTATCTAAGGCATCTGCACAGGGCTGACAGAGGTGACACAGGAGTCAGGGTATATCTGCCCCTTGCTAGGCACCATCAAGGACTCTATTACCTAAGAGGACAGCAGAAAGCTACTTTAAGCATCTAAATATCTTTGCTAAGTGAAGTGAAACTAGCTTCCTTTGTCTGCTTCAAATTTGTATTCCAGAGGCAACAGCAAGCAAGAACAAAGTAAAATAACAATAGCGAAACAAACAAAGAAACAAACAACTATTCTTCCAGGGAGACAAAATTAAAAAAGCAAAACCAAAAAAGAAATACGTAAATAGACAAAAAAAACCAACACACTAGAAACAAGTTTGAAGATTACATATCTTAGTTTTAAGACTGGAATACGAACCAGCTCATGGACGTGATCTATCTGGACTTCTGTAAGGCCTTTGACACGGTCCCCCATGACATCCTGCTTGCCAAATTGGAGAG
>JAOQGH010000023.1:73745076-73834286 GCA_025769975.1 Gallinago jamesoni | reverse complement strand
CCTTCTGGCCGCAGCGGCGGTTGGCGCCCTGCTCAGTGCACGTGGCTGCCACGTGGTCCTTTGTTGCCGTCTGAGGCAAAACCACGACACTATGTAACAATGAATTTAAAAAACTGGGCTCTGCGTCTCCAGAATCTTGGTAAAATGTTTAATTCTTGTTATTTCAAGGGCCACTGATAATTACATTTACACAATAATACAGTTTACTTTTAATAGTGTTTATACTGAAAACTCAATGACAAAGACTGAATGACAGTGCACTAAATGACAGAAAAAAAAAGAAAAGTATTTCCGAATCCTAAATCTAATGGGGAAAAATTGTGTAGAATGCTGCTTCCATGGATGTCCTTCCATTACATTCTAGTCAAAATATATATGAATTGGTATATGCAGTTGCTGCCTGAAGTTTGCTTCATAAAGAAGTGTTTGACGTTTGCATCTTGGACATGTTATTGGAATGTGATTAGGTTCTGTTTGCTTCTTAATTTGTCAACATGAACTGAGCAATCATGGGTTTGAAAACAATCTGAAAAGTTGCTTCCTTGCTTTATATTGTTTAGTAAGAAGAATAGTTGGTATTTATACCAGCTGTTCACTGCATGCTTTTAATTTAACTGTGACAAAACCAGACAGAATGGGGACATTATAAAATAGCTTTAATTCCCACGTCATGTTTAGGACCAGCTAGATTAATAGGTAGTTTACAACTCTAGCTCTTTGACTGCATAAACACTGTGGTAATTTTTCATCTGAAATATTTTTAGATATACTTTGTGTGGGCTACTCTATCATAATTATTTTTCTTTTTCTTACAAACTGTTTAAGTCAATAAAATATTATATTCAACTTTGACATTGTGGACTATGACACACAACTTTTTAAAAATCTTGTGTTTCTGAAGGATCCTAAAAAAACCCAACAAACCTGCTATTGGTGGTGACAAAATAAAAAAAAAAAGGAATTGTTTATGCCTGAAATTGGATTTCCTATAAGTGGTGCAATGACCTCAGCTAACTTCTGACTTTAGCAAAGCAGATATCTGCACTTATCTAGACTCCCTTATACAGTCCACAGACAAATTACCACTTTTAACGTGTTCAACATCGTGTCCTCTTAAGAAGCACCACAAGTGACTATGATAGGATGCGTGAGATCAAGTAGTTGTCTACATTACCCCATAGATGAACCACCACTCTGGGTGGCTCTCAGGAAAAAAAACAGGTTTCTTATTTTAATCTATTGCTAATTAACACAAAGTTTTGATTACTGATGTGGGCATTGAGAGAGAAAAAAAAAAGAACACAGAAAAACCACAAAGAAAGCAAACAAACATTTAGGGAAACACCTTTCCTTCCCTTCATCATGCTCAGCCTAATGCCCAATTTCCCTTGGCAGTGGCTCATCCCTGCCTGAGCAGAGGTACCACGGGCTCCTTGCCTGCAGCAGTTCTGGGGGGTTGTGGGCAGTTTGCATCCCTGTCATCTCTGGCTGGAACCAAGCTGCACCCAGCACAGCCAGATCAGGGACATCTCCCACACAGGCAACCCTGGAAGCTCTCCCCACCCAAGCCCTGACAGTTGTGCCTGATGCAGTGCCTACTTTATTTTGATCTCTATAAAATATTGTGAAAGTTTCTCATGATGCTTTATCAGAATTTGAACATCCTAAATTCCTCTGCTTTTGATGGCTGTGGGCACACCTTCACATTGTTTAGGTAATGTTTATACAAGGGAATGAAGCGGCCTAGAGAGCATTATTTAGGAGGAGAGGAGAGTTACCGTGTTGGTGTGCTTTCCCTCAGGCTAACTGATGGGCAACCTCAAGCGCCCCTGCAGTGTGTTATGGTCCACGCTGTCACCTTGGCTCTGAACAGATTTAGAAGGGGCAGATAGGCAGAAATTTTGGCTCAGTGCGAGTAGAGTTTACTCAAGCTAAACCTTGTGACAGACTTTCTGTGGTGGTACACAGCGTATTCTTGGTGGAGAAATAGGGGAGCTCTATGTATCAATTTTTTCCTAAACAAAATCAATTATGGGTTTACCAGCATGTCCCCGCTCTTTGTTTTCACTGCATCAGGCAAGCTTGCTGTGGTGCTCCAGAGGAGAAATGTTTAGCATGATCTGGCCACAGGAATCTGGACCTTCTTTTTCCGGGAATAGTTGTTTCATACTCTAATCCGTCAGCAGCACTTTCACGGCTTTTGGGACTTGACATTAAATTTCTTACCATCTGTCCAGAGGAAACCTGAGTACATGATTTCCTAAATGGCATGGAGGGCTGTGGGTTGGAGGGACTTTATTGTGGTGTCAAAAAACATATGCAGAGTAGTAAGGACCCTTTAAATGTAAAGTATTTTATATTAACGTTGGTTTAAGTCCAGTGAAGTAAAGGCTTGCCTCTCCTATGCTACTGATGTTCTGTATTTATTTCATTTCCTAAGCAGGTGCTTTGCCTGCAGAAAGCTGACTGGTGAAAATATAAGCAGAGCACCTGGTCAAGAAATTAAATAAACATGCTATAATCATCTGAACATGTGAGTCAAGCTCTTTTACTTACTTTTGATTTCCATCAGCAACCTGCAGTCTTCAAAATGGAATTTTAATTTGCAAAGCCAGTTCTTTTAATGGATTGCTCATCCTGGCAAGCACTGCACTCAAAGCATTATATCCAATATTAAATTGTAATGACTTTAAACTGGATGTGAGGTATGTTTTTATCATACATAAAAACCCTTTCAGAAGTTTTTATTGCCTGTGGCTGAATACTCTTCTATCCTATGTTTTCTGACAGGTTACAGTAAAATACCAGTGGCTAAACTTTCTAGATAGTGGGCTTGAATTCTGCAATGTAAATCAAAGTTATTTCTTTATTTACAGTTGCAAACCTATTCCAGTGCATTGCAAGACTTTTAGAAAGGGGTTTTAACAGCACTGCAATAGCTGAACATCTAAATGACAACTTTAAATGTCTTTGAAATATCATCCACGTGTATTCTGATGTGCAATTTCCTTGCTACTGTGAAGGTGACAAGAAGAGTTGTTCACAGGGAAAGGTAACTGTGGGAACATGTGTGAAGGTTTTCACTCACAGCGAGGTTTCTGTAAGGATGTTCAGAAACAAGTATGTTGAACACAACTAAAGTAGACATATATTTGCCAGGATTGGTGTGGCCAGTACTTGCTTTGATCATATAAATTTGTCAGTGCTGCCCGGTACTGCTCAATAATGAAGCATTGCAATGCCCAGCAGAAGTCCGATGCTCTTTTTTTCACCTGTTTTAACTCACCTAAAATTTAATAATCTTGATCTAAAATAGTTAGCCAGAATTCCTTTATAATTGAAGAGAACAGGTGCATTTGGGAAGTCATTGGTCACACCTTGTTTTGATCCTGTGTTTGAACGAGGCAAAGTATCCTTGGTTGGTATTTATTTCTTCCTATTTACTATCAATAGAGTTACTACAAAGTAGTAAGAAACCTGAAAAACTTGCTATGGACTCCTACATTAACTGAAATGATGTTAATCTCAATTGATGACAAGATAATTGAAATCATTTCAGCTTGAGACTTACTTTCTTGCAAACAAGATCTATGTAGGACAGGACATATGTGGCATCAGTGATCTCAAAGTGAACTGAAAATGTTCAGTTTGAGGCACTCTTTTTTTAGACAGCTAGAAACATGGACTTGAGAAGAACTTTCCTAGTAAAGCACAGAAGGCATCAGGGTTATACCTTCTGCTCAAGTCTGGGAGAAGAAGTAAGTGTAATCACCTGTATCACACTATGGGACAACCACCTGGGATATGAGTGTTACCCACCTCTCTTATGTGTTTTGTGCAGCCCTCATTTTGAAGTGTGAGACCTGAAAGTGGTTTTGCAAGCAAGATGAGGAAAAAAATGCTTCACATATTTAACTACATTTTAAAGAATGAAGAGCTGAGCTCTGTCAGGACTCACATTTGTCATTGATCATGACTATTGAAGTTTAAGTTGGATTTTTGGTTGGATGGTTGGTTTTTTTACCAGCAGAAACACAGATGCCTGAGGAACCTTTATGCATCCTAGGTTTAGCAGCTGCTGTGTTTTAGCTCTGAAGAGACAGAATTTGCATTTAGTTATCTTAATTTAGACTTAGGAAATTGTGTGTCTGTTTCTTTGTGACTGTGACCAATGCTAGTGACTAATAATGGTGCCTAGATTTAGTGCCATAAAAAAGAAACCTGAAAAACCCAACCACCTGTGAAACGGCTGTCAGTGTTGCTTGTCTTGCAGTGTTGTTTCCAATAGTTTAGATTCAGAAAAAATAATGATGTCTATTGGTCTAAGCTGCATGAATTTTTTGCGTGTTTTTGGGGTCCATCTGCAGAAAAGAAGAAAATGCTGGATGCTTCTTTTAATCGCTTTAGTCTCAATTTATAAAGCTTAAGTATCCCTATATTTCAAACTAGATAGTTATCCATGTTATAGACGTTTAAATGAATTACACTTCCAATAAAAGTGAGGAATGAGCGTAGGTGGTTATAAATGAGAAATCAAAATATGCAAATAATGTTTGGTATGAAATAACGGATTATAGTGACACACTGTACTTAACAGTCCTATAATTTATAATAATGGTATAGATTAATGAAAAGTAGTAATGGCTGGATTTATTTTTCTTCCTTTGCAAGGGGACTGCTTTTCTAAGCTCTCTTGCTCTTGTTAGATACTGGAAGGTAGGGCAGTCTTTATGAAACCTGAGGTAATAAAAATGAACAGTATTTCACAAACACATTATTTTAAAATAAAGTGCCTCTGAGGGACTTCCATTAGGCATTGTGGAGGGAGAGGACAAAGTCAGCAGTAACTCCCAAAAATGCCGGGGTGCGTAGCCAAAACACTTTCTCAAGAAAGTGGAATTTTTTTCCTGTGTTCACTATTAGACAGCATCACTGACTCATGTTGAGGTGTACGTGGTGGGGTTTAGTGGCACAAGCTTTGTGGAACTCCAGCATCCCTTTGGGTGCAGGACTGCAGCGTTGCTCAGCTCTTCACTTGTAATGACACCAAGAGAGTCTTGCCTTCACCCAAAGTGACACCAATGAACAGCAGAGTCTGTTCTCTGCATAGAATAATAAAGACTTGTACCACGATGTATTAGGCTGTGAATGGTTGTCTCTGCTTGTTAACACAGACAATAGTTATTGAGGAACAAAGGAGACAGAGCATCTTATGATAAGAAAATCTCTCCTCTTCAAGGTAGCCTGAGTCCACAACTCCACTGCCCAATTGTCATTGCAAGGGAAACCAAACTCTGCACCTTGGTTACTGTTAGAACTCGTACGGTGAATAAGATCGTGGTACCTATTTGGAGGGGGAGAGGACTTCTCCTGCTTTAAATTTTATGCCCTTCCTGCTTTGTTTTTGTGTGCAAAAACAGAGAAGACACAAAAACACTTTAAACACAATTAAATGCAATGTCATTCAACTGAGTTAATTATGATAGATTTTAGATTCTATTATATTTTTCTTCATTTTGTGCTTCCATTTAATAGAGTTGCCAAAATGATTCCTTTCTCATTGTGTTAGAACAGCAACACCAAAATAATTTTATATGAGCAAGAATATAAAACATAAATTGTCTTTTCATGCTGACAGTGTGATAAAACCAGGCGTATTTTTTCCCAGCGGAGTGTGATACATGACTGTACTACTTCTGCGTGTGATAAGAATATACTGAAGTTTTAAGTTTCTCAGAAATACTTTGTTCCAGCTCTTTCAATATTATTTTTATTAATGAATGTGGGCTGGAATTTCTGTAGGAAACTCCAGCACATCAAAACTGAACAACTGTAAAAAATGTAATTGTTTTGATGACATTTTTTAATAATATATTTTAACTTTCAACATTTTTAAACTTTTTACTGCAGTTCACTCAAAATAATATAAGAAATATTGAATGAAACCACTGCTTTGAATTTGAAAGCCTTGTTTCAAAAAACTGAAATGTTGTTTTTCAACTGGCTTGTAGAAAAATATTCTCCAAACAGACATTATTTCCAAAATATCTATTTTGATGAAGCACTATCTTTGTAACAGGAAAATACTCTTCCATCAATTCTTATGTCTAACCGTAGTGTCAGGAGGAATGTAGCAGAGCTGGGAGTGAGTCAGATGGCTCTTCTTGTGCTGTCTGAGGAAGAAAAGTGCTAGAGACAGAAATGGAATTCAAATGTGAGAAAAGTGTAGAAATACATTTGGGTTTCTCATTCCTCCTTGCGCTCAATAAATATAACCCCTCCTCACATTTTAAAATTGAGAAAATAAGTAAGTTTTCACCAGATGCAGAAACTCTGGACAAATTCTAAAGTTTTAGGCAGCATTCTAAGATGAACAAAAGCAAAGCATATACAATGTTATAAATTTATATTTACCTTTTCACGTATGAGATATTTTTATAAGAGACAGCCCATTTATAACCATTAAATTCTTCATCCAGACTGCTGACACAACAGGGACAATGTGATTTTTACATACTTTTACTTCCTCCAATTTAATGAAGAGGAATTGCAAGATGGCTGAATCCCTGAAGTAATTCTTCAGCAGGGCTAAGGCTGAAGTAGCCAGCAACCCTAATGAGGAAAAATGAAAGGGCATCACCACTTAATTCATCTCATTATTGGCTCTTAAAATGGAGATAAATGAGAGAGAGACAAAAAAGGGAGAGAGGGAGAGAGAGGCAGACATGCATTTCATTTCTGAGTGGTTACCATGTCGAAGCAGGAAGCACGCCTGAGTCGGGCTGTGAGTGTGAATTTTGGAGCGCCATTACCGGCTGGCAGAGACACCAGCGCGGCAGTCTGACTGCACCGACTGCAGACGGGCACTGCCAGGAATGCGATTGCTTTAATTGTACCCTGTCTCATCTTGCTTAAAATAATTTCGGTTATTCTACTAAAAATTAAAGATCAGTTGGAAGATCTGCGGTGCCGAGTTGCGTGCCAATGGCCTCGCCTTAAAGAGCAGCAACTGGTGGGCAAGTTCTGTGTGAGCCGTTTCCCACAGAGATGAAATCTCGTGCCCCAAATAGGCAAGACTGCTCCGCTCCTACACACACATAGAAGCCTCATCTACCATGTTTTACTGAAAGAGGGAACCTTCACAGCATTGCCCAAGTAGCAGCGCTCATTCTATGTGTATATGTCTAATCATGGACGTCAGAACAAATCTGTTGACCCATAAGTTTTATGCTAAAATAGTATACCCATTGCATTGCATTCCTGCAGCATAAAAGGAGTGATTTTCAGGAGGAGATGCAGATGCATTGATGCATCCCCCCCTCTGATGTTTCCCTACCATCTCACCCACTATCTCCCCTCAATATGTAAAAAAACACATGAGGTGTCATTTCAGACCCCAAGGATACACTTGCACTTTGACAGATATCACCCCTTGTTTATTAAATTACTTTAGACAGTGTACCCCAAAATGTCCTAGGCTTAAAAGGACCATATCAATGCTTATTTTTCTGATACTAAGACATACACTTGGGGCATATTTAGGGGCGACTAAACAGTTCGCAACTTCTATTTTTTCAGTCTTTCAACCTGGTTCATGGTAGTCTGAATTTAGTTTTGTGTTGCTCTTATTCAAGTAATGTTAACAACGCCCTTAATCAGGTCAGGAGTTTCTCATAGACATAAAGTACCCTAAACTCCTTGCAGAGATAGCTGTTCCTATTGGCAACATTATTGAAGCTATGGTCCAGAAGTCCAGCACCAGAAACAAAGTAAGAATTTTTAGTAAGAATAATACAAGTAAGAAATTATAATATAAATAGAATAATATAAGTAAACAGTAAATAGAATAAGTAAATATAAAAATAGAATAATATGAGTAAACAAAAAAATACTGATCATCAATCAGTACTTAATTTTAATGTCACTTCTGCAATAATGTATATGTAGAATAATGTAATCACATACAGTAGACAGCATTTCAACATGTGCACTTCCAAATTTGTTAAAAGAAAAATGGGTGGAAATTTCTTTAATAGAAATTCTTCTCCCCAGGAAAAAGTTATTTTTATCTGAATTTCTTGTTGCACCAAAAATAGAACTTTAAATCCAGTAAGCCATAATGAAAATAGACTAGGACTAAGGAAGTCAGAGAAATGAAATATCTTGCCTTCCCAATGAGCAAGCAAATAAATTATTTTTTTGTCCCTTCTTTTTCCTATTCAGTGAGAAATGAACTGTTGCTCCAACCTCTTTCATGGATGTTTCCAAAATACACCTATGTATTTAACCTCAAACCTCCTCCTTTTGTATTCATCACTTGGAAGAGCAGGTGGTTACATACCAGCACAAAAGGTCCTTCTTTGTTGAGAACATATCTTCCTCATTCCTTTGCCAATGGTCAATCTTCGTTTGTTTCTTCTCTTTGATAAAACCACCACTGATAAAATTGCTCATTGAAGAATTATGTTTTCTGGGCACTCCAATTAAACTTTTGGTATGTTCAAGACCTTCCTGTACAAACCTTTGAGTTTTCATTTTGCCAGATGAATGCTTAAGTATGCTTGTACCTCTTACTGTTGTATTTCACTGCATCTTTACAACATTCTACTTATTTCTGAGTGGGGGGTTTGAACTGATCATTAGTCATCACATGAATCAGCAGCAATTGAAAAATTTTATCCTTCAAAAAAATTTGTGTCTTCCTGGAAAAAATGTTGACATTTTGGTAACTGCTCCAAGTTGAAATACAATAGATGTGAGGAGGAAGAAAAAAAAAAATAAAAATTTTGAGCCATATCTAGATTTTTTTTTCTCTATTCCTCCATTTTTCTTCTTTCTTTGCATTCCCTTTCTCTATGCAAGAGACAAACACACCGTTTGCTTTTTCACCTCAATTCTGAGGCAGAAAGACTTCGTTTGCACAGTCTCAGTTTATTTCTATGCTTCTTGAGCAAAAGGAGTGCAGGAATTTCTTTGATGATCCATTTTGGATTATGTATTATTTTCTTTTTGGCCCCCTGTATGTATCTTATAACTTTCTTTAAGAGGTTATTTAGTCGCTCTGTTATGGAGCTCTTCACATGATTTTTATTCTCTAAGATACATTTCTTCTAGAATTTCTGGATCATCAGCTTTGAAGAAAATTCACCTACTCCTGAAGTCTTTTGTTTGTCTTTTGAAATCAAGACTTTTGGTTACAGAATGTAATTAGGTCATTAAGTGTAACAGGTTGTTTGCTGAGTGTGTGCCAGGAATGCATGTGAAGGATCAGAAACCGAGACAGTATTTGAATGCTTTTTAGGGTTAATAAACCTTAAGAATGCTCAGATCCTGGATTAAGTTGTGTAAGAGTATCTCAGTCTCTTCTCGTACGAATTACTTTTGTTTATTAGTGGTGTGAATGAAAATGGAGCCATTGGAAATAATAATTTATGGCATCATATCTTGTCACTGTGACTTCCAGGGAATCAGTAAATATTCATGACAGGTGAAAAATTAGAATGTCATTCCTTAAGGGTAGCCTTTGGTATTGTGAAGACATAAGATAAAATTCTGCACTTTTAAGAATAAATATGTTCCCTTTATGCCAATAGAGACATGCCCATTTACTTCAAGACTGATTTTTTGCACGACTGTGTATGGTTGCTGCCCAAAATGTTCCTGTAGATTTATGTATTCTGCCACCAGCACTTTTTAAAATTAAAAAAGTGAAAGGACTTGATATATTAATTTATTGAACAGCACATTTTTCATATTTCATCAAGAAATATGACAAGAAGCTTATTATCCTTGAGAAGTTGCCATTTAGTGGGAGTACTGTCATGTTTTTACTATTTGGATGTTTAAGTACCTGACATTTATTTTATTTTGTAGTGAAACACTATATAAAGTTTTAGATTTCCCAAAGAAAAATGGTCTTGATGATAAGCATCTTTCAGATGGAAACAAAGGGTCAATTTATAAACAATCATAAAAATCATAACATAGTAATTATAAACTTAAGATTTCTTATGTTGAATTCTATTGAAGGTATCATTCTTTACTGTATAGAAACTAAGAGGCATTAGCATTCTTATTATAATTGCATTAACTGCCAAAATACATGAGCTCAAATAATTCAGTTGCATATGTACTTCATAGTTTTCTACAATTGTTTGTAAGATTAACTCATTAAATATGAAGGATATAAGAGCACATTGTACGGATTAATGATTGATTCTGCAGATTATTGAAATGCTTTTTAAAGAACCAAGTACCAAAGAACCTCTTCTTAGAAAAAATCAGCTGTACTTCACTTCTGGATGCTCACATGCTCATTGTTGTTAGTGTCTCCACTGGCAATATTCTGAATGTGGTGATAGCATGTCTATGAAACATAATCTTCCTCAATAATTCTACCAAAAACCAAATTGAAGTAATAGATACAGCAACAGCTGCTTTCAGATTGAAATCTCAGATTGAAATTAAGTATTTTGATTCAGGTTAAACTCTTTAGCAGGGCCTGTTGCAATGGGACAAGGGGTAATGGTTTTAAAACAAAAGAGGGAAGATTTAGACTAGATATAAGGAAGAAATTTTTTATGATGAGGGTTGTGAAACACTGGATCAGGTTGCCCAGAGAGGTGGTAGATGCCCCATCCCTGGAAACATTCAAGGTCAGGTTGGACGGGGCTCTGAGCAACCTGATCTAGTTGAAGTTCATACTCACTGCAGGGGGCATTGGACTAGATGACCTTTAAGTGTCTCTTCCAACCCAAAACATTCTGTGATTCTTTGATTCTACTTGTATCTTTAACCTCAGCTCAGATCCGAACCCTACTGACTTTTTAGTCCTTTCAGAAGACCTTGCAGTAATGCAAATTTCAGAGCACTTTTCTTACATTTTACCATTGAAGGTGCCGCTTAGATGAAAATACAAGCCAAATACAATTTATTCCTAGAGGTTCCAGACAATCCCAGTGTAAAAAAGAATATATATATACATATTTTAAGATATGTTCTCCTACATTTTTTAAATTTATCATAGAAATAGATTTAAGTATCTGACTAGTGGTTATTTCCAATGTTTTGAAATAAAAACATGAAGAGAACTGCCAAATATGTCCAGCAGAGAATATTTCTAAATCTTTTTATGGACTGCAAAACAACAAGCATGCAGCTTAAACAGCACTGGGTAAAATACATTAACACATTAAAAATATATTAATAATTTTCAAAAAAGAACATTTGAAGTGATTGGTGAAGGACACTCATTTTTAGCACAGTGAGGTTCTTTAAGTACTTTTCCTAATGAAGACTAAGATGAGATTCTTAAGGAAAACCAGAAAATGAGCTGAAAATAACTGCTCATCTTGAAGAGACAGATGCATTTCTGCTTTGACATGACTTTTTCTTACTGAAAATATTTGCGTACCATAAAACCTACTTTTTGAGGTGTTACTGTTTGCTTGTTAGATTGGACACTAAAAATCGGAATTATAGAATGGTTAGAGTTGGAAGGGACCTTAAAGATCATCTGGTTCCAACCCCCCTGCCATTGGCAGGGGCACCTCCACTAGAGCAGGCTGCTCAAAGGTTGCAAAAATGCCTACTGCGTAAATTCGTTAACTCAAAGCATGATTTTTAAATGGTTCATTTAGTTTTCATAGCCACATACTATAACCATGTTTGCAAAATATTTTATAAATACTAGTCTTTCATATAACTATTTTTTTTATCACAGTGCATAAATATCTGTTTTTCGCTTATGTGTTTGTTTTCATTTGCAACTCCTGTGACTGAAATTTTGGATGCAAGTGTTTTAATGTTTCACATGAGCAACTACTTATTTCAATTGTATGGAATACAGCTCCTGTTTCATAGGAGGGGTGACAAACTCCTGCTTCTGTTTGCACTTACACTGAGATTTGAGGATAGTGTCTCTGAAAGTGATATCACTGATATACTTAAAACAACTGTAGAGAGCTTGTTGTTGCAAAGCCTGACTTGTGGACTCCTTTTTGTGTTACAGGAACTGCTTTCTGAAGT
Source organism: Gallinago jamesoni (assembly GCA_025769975.1). Taxonomy (NCBI): domain Eukaryota; kingdom Metazoa; phylum Chordata; class Aves; order Charadriiformes; family Scolopacidae; genus Gallinago; species Gallinago jamesoni. Next base: position 73,822,259 of record JAOQGH010000023.1, on the reverse strand, counting down.
CAGGTGCACTTAGTCTTACGTGGATTGGAAGAGAAGTTGTTGCCTGAGTTCGTACTAGGTGAGCCTGGCACACTGAGCCTGAGCTCCTTTTGTTTGTACTCTGTGTAGATGTCGTCAAAATATGCCAGGATGAAATACCTAGGACAGGAATAACCAAGAGCCTAATTATAGCATGCAGAGTTTAGACAGCAAAAGGATATTTTCAAATCCCTAACCTGCTGTGCAGGGAAGATATAAACCCTTTTTTTTCCTCACATGCCCAAACCATCAGAGTAGTGTGTTCTAACATAGCATTTTTCTCCCATTGAGTTTCTATACTATCTACATAATTAAATTTTAATCAGGTTAAAAGAAAGTCAAAAGAGAACTCCAGATGCATTTTGCCTGGCATTGGTAATATCCAGGTGCTTAAGGATTTCTTCTGGAACTAAGGGTAATAAGGTGCATGTTCCTGGCTCTTGTGACTATATTCATACTAAGAAATCGAACATGCTCATGACTGTTCTCTGTCTCTGATGGTAGTTCTCTCCTGATAGGATTACAGCCTGGGCTGTGCTGACTTTGGGAAAATTTTACTAAAGGCCATTCTAAAAATGCAAGTGTTGACCAACAAGATGCAGTGCTCTAGGATGCTCTAGAAGTCATTTACAAGTGTAGGTGCAGTTTCCTAGCTGGTGGGATGCTGGTGCCCAATGCAGGCAGAATAGATCTTTTTGCCACAGTTTGTTGCTGAGAATTACTGTGAACAGAATTAAGCAGGCAATAGAAATAACCTGAGAACAGAGAGTTTGGGATATTTTGTACACACCTGCTAGCAGAAATGGTTTTTTTATAGGGCTAAGGAGAGGCCAAGTTGATATCAGTAATAATGAGAGTGGAAGTTCCTAGAGATATATTCTGATTTTTTGTGGTTTCAAAATGTGCATGCCCAAATTAGGAATTTGGATATCATATTTAATATGTATATGTTTTACTTATTTGCTTCCTTTGGTTTACCCAAGCTGAGACGCCTTTTGAATACCTTCTAAGCTGTTGCTTGAGAAAGAGATAAAGCTGTGCCAGGTTCTCTGCCATCATAGAAGTTGTAGGAAACATTGTACTGAGGCAGTGCTTATCAGTTGCAAACTGGACACTTTTGTATAAATGATGTTTCCAGTTATTAAATAGGAAAACAAGCACATAAATTTATTGATAAATGCTTTTAAAATATATTTTGATATAGATTGTTATTAAACAAACTGCAATTCATAAATATTTAACTCTGCTGTTATCTAGAAATGTTTTTTGCCAGTTTTAATTTAAAGGCAGAAATTGGGCGCCGGTTGTCCTTTACTACAGATTTCCTGCTGGTTCTTTATCTGGTTTTGAATGTCAATCAATAGAAATTCCAGTTATTCATTAATATTCAAGAGGTGAAAATCTACATGTTATCTCTCTGATTAATCCAGCCTATTGTGCCTTATGGCATCAATCACAAAACATTCCAGAGGGTAATGAATTACTATGTGACTGCAGGAAACCATAAGGGATATTAAACTAAACTTAATCTCTTTAACTAACGGTATTCTAAAATGAATGCAGAGGGTAGAATTTCTCAATACATGTTGGAGTGGAAGGCTTTCTTTGGAGCTTCTGACAGATATTCTTGTTACGTGCTTTCTTTATAAAAGACACAGCCATTAAAAATACAGTATACATTTTCTTTTCCTGTGGAAAATACCAGGTTCTGGCAAAACAGTTTTGAAAAAAGAAGTTTCACTCAAAAGCTTTAGAGTGTAGTTATTGACTTCATGTGCATATTGAAAATACTGTTTTATTTCAAGAATTTATTTTTAGAGTAACGTAAGTCTAAATTAATAGTAGAATAGGTTCACGTAGGTTCTTCTGTTTGTATGAAGGCTTTCCATAGGGAGCAGCCATAGAGGAAGGTTGTCTCTTGCCCTTCGGTAGTCACCGGTCTACAGGAGTGAGCTTCTTTAAGACCAACTGCAAGTTTCACCCCGCACAGGTGACTGGAGGGTGTAAAACCTATTAATCTTTGAAGAAGGTTATAGAAATTCTAGGCAGAGAAACAGACCCAAGAAAATCCCTTAAAATGATTTGTCCTTTCCAGTCAGTGTTTAAACAGGTATGATTTGTATGGATAGTCAGGTTCTTTACCATCCGTTGCCTGAATTATGCCTCCTACTTCTATAAACAAACAAACATGCATAGTGGAAAATGGAGCATGGAAAATTTGTTCTGTGAACACATCTGTTCTTTTTCAATGCATCTGCTTAAGAGTTTTTCTCTGCACAAAAAAGTACATGACTTTCAGTAAGTGTAGGGTGGTGTAACAAAGAAATATAATAGCCTTGTGTGTAATAGCTTTCCACAATCGTACCAGAAGTAAGATAATTATTAGATTCCCAGAGTTCATTTTGGTTTTAAATCATACTTCTGCCTCAATAAGAATTGAATAATGAGCCCCAGACCCCCAAGTCTAACTCTAATTCTACCTTGAGTTTTTAAAAGCTTATTTTTGTGTAGGTGCAGAGTTTAACAGAAATCCTGGACTACTGTGACTTTTTGCTTGAATGAAGGCTACCCTGCTGTGTGTGCTGAAGGAGGATTAGAGAAAAGTGGTATTAATAAATTATGAAGCAGTTAAAATAAAACTGCAGGCTAGCAGAACAACAGAGTACAAAATCAGCAAGACAAAGCCTATACATTTTACATCTGTACAACTCAGAATGCGAAATAGGAGTGCACACCTATGAAAGTGAACATTGCTGATTAGCTGTGATCATTGCCAATGCATTTGCTAACGTCTCAGGCAGAGGCAGAAAGGTGAGTGCTCTTAGCCATTAGTGGATTTAAAGGGCACTAAAGACAGGATTTTTGTTTCATGGGATGGGTGCTAGCACAAGCAAGTCTAATGGTATGCCCATAGTATCCCTACCCTTTAAAGTTTTAAAGTAACAGATGTGAAAAGAAGGTTGAGCAACACAAAAGGAACATTTCTGAAATTTAAAGTGTGTTTTGGTGTATTTTTGGAAAGAACGGTTTCCAAAACACTGTTTCAACGTTGGATCTCTAAAGTATCCACATTTTAGCCTGTAACTCCATATATTTGCTAACTGAAAAGTGAAAAATGAAGACTATTTGAAATGTTCCACCTAGGCAATAATAGCGTACACTTCGTTAAACCATTGAGCACTAGAGTAGTGAATCAAAAAGACACCTATACATGGAAATACCACGGGGGAAAAAAATAAACTGTTCCCCAAGCCTTTATATGGTATAGATTTCTGTTATGTGGTTAAAACACTGGAGAGGAATAAAGTGGTATGGAGCCATGCTCTTCTGTGTTAACCTCTTCTCTGTTTCTGTAAAGAAACTAAGAGGTGGTGGCCATGCTGGATTATTGGCTTCTGCCAGAGAAAATTTTATGGAATAAATAGGGTGGGTTTTTTTTGGTGTAAACCAGAAAAAAACAGGCAGGCTTTACAATGTTTGATTCTTGTGGACACAGATTTGGTTGCCCTGTTGCCTTTAACTGCTGTGAAAAGTGCAACAGCATACCTGAAAGACTACTTCAGCCACACTAGTCTTACGCACCACCTGAATTACAAAACTGAGCTTGATGCACAGAATTACTATTCGCCTTTCAGTCCCTTTGCATGTGGCTTTTGAACAGGAGTTTTAGAGATCCAGAGAGGAACAAAGTAGGACATTGGGGGGGCCTTAGTTTAATGTTAATGGCAGTACTTAGCCACTACTAAAATTATAAAATTACTTTAAATAGGTGTATTCAGTTTACATGCTTTTTCTACTAGATGATGATACAGGGCCTGAGTGTGTGAATTCTCTGCTTGATATCAACTGTAAAACTATAATAAATAATAAGTAATATAAGTACATTAAGTAACATAAGTAACGTAAGTATAGTAAGTAACCAAGTAATGCAACATGCAATTAAATAATTATCAAATCAAATGTAAAGAAGATTTTTTTTTAAGCATTAATGCATACTTAATGTATGAATCTCCCTGTCTTGGGTTATCAGACTTCTGTCATAGTGAGGCATAAGCCAGAGGCAGGGACAGAGGCTGTGTTATAGAGCCAACATGATGTAACACAAAGGCATAATGGATGCTGGCCCAATTTAGAGAAGTAAAACAATTATGGGTTTTCTACTGAGGTTTAGAAGTCTTTTCAGGGAAATTCATACATATGTCAGTGGAATATGATATGATTTATTTTGCTGAAGAAATTAAAATAGAGATGAACTTGAAAAGGATTCCTTTCAAAGTATTCTATTCGTTTGTCTTCCTGGAAGGGTTATTAATCCTTATTTCCTCTTTGTTCTTGCTGACATCAAATTTCAAGCAGTTCAGCTATTCTTTGAATAGCAAATGAAGTAAATTTAGGAAATAATAGGTATAAAATTCTTCTGCCTGAATCACAGAATCACAGAATCTCTGTGGTTGGAACGGACCTCTGAGATCATTGAGTCCAACCATATTAAAAAAAACAAACAAACAAACAAAAAAAACCCCACAAATAAACAAAGTCCTAAAATCCCCTAGCATTTTAGCCAGACATATCTATGAGTATCTATTTGTATCTACTTTCCTCTACAGGATGCTTATGCACTTCATCAGCTTTGTCCTTGTTAAGATTATAGAAATTTAATTGCTTTTTTAAAATGATATTTTACCTTTTAACATTACATTAATTTAAAAGGCCTATAGAGATTCAGTACATGTGTTTATGAAACAGTTAGTATTGGTCTCTGGGCAGCAGGAATCAGCTTTAATCAGCAGATTAAATCTGTTGTACCTTTTCTGAAGATTCATCAGAAAAAGCTTAGAATTTGTGGCTGATGATGCAAGGTCAACACTCTAACTAACTAGAACTGTTAAGACAAAAATAAGTGAGGCCCTTTTCCACATAACAGTGCAATTCTGTCAAGATCAAAACACTTCATAAAATTGATTTTGATTTTGTCAGTATGTCCTTTGAAGGCAGAGGAAACAAGGTGAAGAAGGAAGTTCTGAAAATGTTGAGTTACACTATTTTTATATTTTATAAATGAAATGCATTAATAGTTCCTTTTGAAATTACCTATCGTTTCATGTATTTCTTTTGCATTATCTATTATAATATGAAGCACAGTAAAAATGGAGGAATGCTTAGATGTAAACCATATTTTTTGTAGATATTAATTTTATGAAGAATTAGATTACTTTTTGAAAGAAAAAAATGCATTTAAAAATCTGGGAAACCACCCTGAATTGATTTCCGACAGTCATCGATTAGTGCTAACTCTTTTCTGTAGTTGTATATATATTATGAAAATACATTCAAATGAGAGAAATTGTATTTTTATCTATGTTTATTTTTAAGATTGAACCTCTAATAGAACAAGAATAAAAACTGCCATTGTGGAAGTAAAGGGTAAGAGGCCCTGATATCCATCACTTTCCACAAAACATGTTTCAACTTTGAACCACCACAGGATCTTGTATATCTTCTTACCTTCTTCTGTCAAATGAGTCAATAGACTGATCCTTATATCATCCGTTGTTACATGTGAACACACATTCTAAAATATCTTCAGTACTATGGACTTTTTTTTTAAAATAAGTGTAAACATCTATATGCAACTTCCCTCTCAAAATTTAGTGGATTCTGGTTTTGCTACCAGATGGGTACATCTACATTTATTTTTTAGTTTGGACTGCTAAGTATTTTTCAAGCAATTCTTCCAAATATTTCCACTCTGAAATTTTGTTTTCATCATAGAGGGGCATCAGAGAAAACAAATTTGATTACTTTCAGATGAAATTAAGATGGAAAATATATGCTAGGAGGACATTTCATGCAATGGCTAATGGCTTTTGGACTAGGTTAGAGACAGTCAAAGACTCCCTCACCAAAATGCATATATTGTCGATGTTGATTACTCAACATCAATCTACTGATCCACATATTTGCTCCCACTCCTGATTGCTGCTAGGTTACTTGCTAATGTAAGTGTACCCATAGGCATCATGGCACTGAATTCCTTTAATTAATCAGTTCTATGCCATTTTAGAAGTACCATAGCTGGGATTTTATTTTTTTCTGAACAATTTTTGCTTCTCTTCCTGAACATTTCTGCTCCAATTGTTAGAAAATTTTCTTCCCTCGATTTTATGGCTGGATGTTGTCATAAGCAGTTGATTTCCATTTGTTGATGTTCTAATGTAGCTTACATAGGTCTTCTCTTTCTCTAAGATACAAACTTTAACTTATCATGAAGTCTATAAGGTACAGTCACATTCTTTTTGTGTATATATTTTTATTTAAACTGAATCAAAGATTGGTAGGATCTGAAAAATTACTGCATTTTTAAACATTTCATTAAATAAACCATTATATCTTCTGTTATAACTCTGTAATCATGACAACACAGAGATGGAAAGTACTTTTCATTTTCTTATTCTTTGTTGCCATGGTTATAGTTTTAACCACCACTCTAAATTACCGCAGCACTTCACTGGATTGTTCAATCTTTATTAGATTTTATTAAAATATTCAGAATAATTGGTCGTAAATCCAGGTGAAAAATCATTTTGTATTTTAAGACTTAAGTCTTTGTAAAAGGAAATATAATTTTAAATACAAGTGGGAAGCTAAGATCTATGATTTTTCTTAAAATTGGCATAATTTGGAGAGCGAGGGATGGACAAGTCCAAGGTTATGTGTAGATTGAGATCTAGTGCTAAGAAACATAAGAAGACGACTCATTGAATTGCTTCCATTTCATAACAGTTGTTTTCAGAATGTACTTTCTCTATCCCTTAAAACATTTAAGATTTCTGAGAAATATTCAAAGCAAAAATTCAAACTGTTCTTAAACAGGGGTTAGAAGATTAAGCAATCTTAAATAAGAAAAAAAAAAAAAAGGCCTCTTGTTCTTCTAAAACTCTTTCTAATTCATATAAGTGCTTTGTTCTTGTGCTGTGAAATCTGTTGCTAAATGCTGTGTTTGAATTTCTCACTTTAAGAAAATCCTGAGGCCATTTCAGAGTCTCCAAAGCACTGAAATGCCTTTTGGATTTTGTTAACAGGAGTTTGAGACTCTTGGTGTCACAGTATGAACTGATTATTTATATGTTTTATTCTGAGATTCAGATTAGTATAGGACAGACTGATCTTAAAATTTTTCTTCTTTCACTTCAAAAGAATATAAGGCCTAAGACACCCACCAGACTTCTAAGTGCTCCGGGAACATGCAGCTCTGCCCCTGTGTGTGCCCAGAACAGCCTCCTCCGTGACACAACCATATAGTTTCTCACTTTCTGCTTCATGCTATTCCCTACTGGATTTTCATCGTTTTCAACTTTGCTCTTCTGCAGAGCATACATGCAGAATGTTATTTTTTTCTTGAGCATGATATTCAGGGTACTGACTCAGAAGACGGGGAATGTTAGCTCTGGTCCCCCTTCCAAAGGAAGTAATGTGTTTTCCCACTACAAAGAAAATATATTTAGAGCAGGTCTGGAAGCTAGTCTCCCAATTGCTAGGTCAATACCCCTGTCACTGAGCTATGTGTGTGCTCCTTCCTGCTTGCTCTCCTTCAGGCTCAAAGAATCCTGGATTCATTGCCATGCAGTCATAATTTACTTGGTAAAGATACCATTCCTATTTTGGTACAACCTATAACTTCAAGGGGAAAGCTAAAGTATTATTCTAGAAAAAAAAATAGGTTCACCTACTTTACTCCCTATGATCTAAACCCAGAATGCTAATAAGGTTACACTAAATATATTATTTCTACAATACTCCAACATCTTGGAATACTTCAGTCATGGTATTGGTATGCTTTGAATAGCTAGTATTGATAGTGTTGGTAAGACTATGCCAATAAGAAAAGACAAGTTATATTTGATTCTACAATGCTATGAAAATGACCTGCAGTTATCCAGCAGATGTATATTTAAATAAGACATAAGAAGGGAGCCAAATTATTTTATCTGAATGTCTCAGAAGTGCTTAGTGTCCTACTGTATGCATTACAATGTAACCTACTTTGGGACCAGCTGTATGCAACCCTGCTTCCTGTCCTTTCTAATCCTTTCACATGTAGTGGTCCTTGAGAGCATTTATATGTTTGGCAGCCCAGAAATCCAACTGCATCTGAGACTGCATCAAAAGAACTGTGTCCAGCAGGTCAAAGGAGGTGAGTCTACCTGCTCTGGTGAGACCCCACCTGGAGTACTGTGTCCAGATTTGGAGTCTTCAACACAGGAAGGACATGGACCTGTTGGAATGGGTCCAGCAGAGGGACACAAAAATGATCAGAGGGCTGGAGCATCTCTCCTATGAAGACAGGCTGGGGTTTTTCAGCCTGGAGTCTTCAAGAGAATGCTCTGGGGAGACCTTATAATGGCCTTCCAGTACCTGAAGGGGTCCTGCAGGAGAGATGGTGAGGGACTCTTTATCAGGGAATGTAATGATAGGATGAGAGGTAATGGTTTTAAACTGAAAGGAGGGAGATTTAGATTAGATACTAGAATGAAATTCTTTACAGTGAGGGTGGTGAGACACTGGAACAGGTTGCCCAGGGAAGCTGTGTATCTCCCATCCCTGTGAAGTGTTCAAGGCCAGGCTGGATGGAGCTTTGAGCATCCTGGTCTGGTGGGAGGTGTCCCTGCCCATGGCAGGGGGGTTGGAACTCGATGATCTTTCAAGTCCCTTTCGGTTATAACCATTCTAAGATTCTGTCATTCTATGCTCAGGAGTTCAGTGAAGGAAAAATATTTTGCTATTCTGCCTTACCATCTCTGTTCCACTTACAGCATGGCCCTGCTGCCATACAGCCTGACAATGGCATATACAGTTTAAATTAATGATAAGAGGAATCTTTTTATTTGTAAGTAGTTGTGATGGGATTTTTTTTAGAATTTTTAAATAAAGGAATGAATATATGCCACTCACACATTACTTTGCCCATCATAATCCTTTTCAACTACTCATTTTGATATCAAAAATCCCTCCTCAAATCAACAACCTTATTAACTACCCCTATACTAAAGTGGATCTACACATGACAGGGGGGATGTGCTTCCAGCTACAGCATTTATATGCCAATGTAAGAAGTAACCATCCTCCTATCCTTTCAAATGCAGCAGAAGAAACCCAGACCACTGGAGAGAGGATGCATAGATTTTGGAGTAAATTTTATCTGTGCAGACAACTGGAGGCAGCAGTCTCCTGTTGCTGGAGCTGACAGCTGCCTCTCCACTTAAATCATCTGTTCTAGATAAATTCTGAAAGAGCTTGTAGTCTCAGGTGACTTTTCTGGTACACTGTGGTCACACACAAGGTAAGAATCTGTTTTAAAGCTGTCCTTTCTGCTTTCCTTAGGGTTTGAAATCAGAAGTAGTTACAACTACTTTTTAAAATGGGAAACTGGAAATCTTTCACGGGACGCACATGAGAGAGTCTTAGGCATTATGGCTAGTGGTAAAAGCCTTCTCAGCATCTGTTCAGTGTTCATTTTCTCAGTTGTCTGTCTATCTGCTTTTAACAACTAACTCATCATAGTGAACCACTGCTTGATCTGCAGTGCCTATATTTGTTATGCTATTTTGTGCATTAAATGAATATAGGTGACAAGTCTTTACCCCAGAGTACATCTTGAGTAGTTTACTTAATGTGATTTGCTTCTAATATGCACTCTTATGTTTGCTTGTAGTCTTTTACTTCCACATTTAAAAATGATCACAGCCTAAACCAGGAGAGCTGAAAACCACATGATTATTCTCTTTCAAATGCAGAGCCATCAGAGTCCTCTCCTGCAGAGGGCTGATAAGTGCTTTAAATTTTTCAAATATGGTAGAAATTGTGGCCTTTCCCCTTTAGCCTTGATTAGGGTTGGGATTTAACACATGCTGCCGTCGTATTTTCTGTGATTAGATTGTCCTTGGGCAAGTGCATCCAGCATGTGTCAGGCAGGTCAGCGATCAGTCTTCCACAGGGAAAAGAACAAAACCAGGAAATATTCATAATTCATTGTGATCAGACATTTAAGAGTACTCTAGAGATATCTGCTGGTTGTTGGCATTTATTCTATATTATTATTATTATTATTTTACAATTTGTTCTTCACATCGGTCATTACCATATGCTTAGGTTATTAGTATTTCCAGCCATTGTATACACAAGCCAGAGTTTAATTTTCACCATATTTGCTTGTAGAATTATTTTGTTCTTTCAAGCAAAGTTGTCAGTGCTAAGAAAATATTCTCTATTTAAAAATAAATAAATCAAGCCAAGACATGATCTTGAACTTAATAAAAACTGCTGAATATTAACAGAATAAGACAATTTTCTGCAAGATTTTAACTACATTTTCTGCATTGCAGTAAAGTAAACGTAAATGGATATGTTGCTACATATTTATAATACACCACTTTCAATAATAGAAGAACGGTCACTCATTTTTCTAACTTTTCTACCCCTAATAAAATGGGCCTCACTACTCTGTGTTTAAAGATCTTAAATCGATATTCTCTGCAGGCTCATGTGCATAGCTGACCACTGAGAAATGAAATTTGCCTTTCTGCAGGGAGCCAATGCGATTCCTACGCAACACAAATCCTACCTAAACTCGACTTCAGAATGCTTAACATTTCACAGAATCAAAGAATAGTTGAGACTGGAGGCTTCTATAAAATGGGGTTAACTAAACCAGGTTGGTTCAGGTTGTGTCCAGCTGGGTTTTGAATACCTCCAAGGATGGAGAATCCACAGCCTCTCTGTGCGATCTGTTTCTCAGACACACTCACTATAAACAGGCTTTTTCTTATGTTTTAACAGAATTTTCTGTATTTCAGTTTGTGCCCGTTGTCTCTTGTTCTTGCACTGGATAACACCGAGAGCATTCTGGCTCCATCTCCTTTACTGCCTGCTGTGGTGGATTGACCTTGGCCGGCTGCCAGGTGCCCACAAAACCACTCTATCAGTCCCCCTCCTCAATAGGATGGGGGAGGGGGAAATAAGATGAAAAAGTCTCAGGGTCTGAGGGACCTGGCAGTACTGAGGGCAAGTCTTACCAGTGAAGACCAAGGTGGAGAATGCATTGAATGTCTTGGCTACCTTCATGGTCTTTGTCCTCAGGTCTCCTGCCCCATTCAGCAGTGGACTTGCATTTTCCTGCTATTATACCTGTTACAAGTCCTTCTTGTTGACCTTCACATCCCTCACCAGGTTAATTTTCAAATGGATTTGGCTTTCCTGATATCAGGATGAGCCCCCCTTTAGCTTTTTTGTTGATTACAGGGCCTATCTCGTCCACATCCCCCAGCACTCCAACCTGGGCCAATTCTTCCTCACTTGATTGAGGGTAACCATCTCCTTTCTTCATTATTCTCAGTTTAAAAAATTGCATGGACCTCATATTGGCCAAACTAATCTTGGGATCCATGTGCCTTGGATTAATACTCATGTTTAGAGTGATACTCATTCATTTTGGCTTGAAGCATTGGGCAAGAGTGCAGTTCTTTATGATTAATATTTCGAAGGCTATTGTGTGATTGAATTGGTCTTCAAAACGTTGAAGACTGTTGTCTGACTAAAATTTTGAAGACCACTACATTATAATATTTTTCTTCTATTCAAAAAAGTACCATTCAGAACCTATTTAGCAAGATGGAAATTTTAAAACGTTAAAGACTTTAAAAGAAATGTTCAAGAATGTTCATATTTCTTTAAACATTAAAATTGAAGCCTGCCTCAGTCCCTTTTCTGATCTGTGAAGTAAAGAGGATGATCTTCTGATTACATTGGAACTGTTTTCTTCACAATTATAAAGAGTAGTTTGGAATATTTCTGGAAGTGCTTATCATAAAGATTTTGGATTGTCATGAAGTCCAAAATCCTCCCTGTCTATCCTGCTCTCCCACCTGGATTTCTGAACTGGGTTTTGAATTAGAGACATTCAGTTTTCCAATAATCTGCTAATAGTGACTCCTCTTTGTTCCTGAAACATTTTTTATTTCCGTGGACAAGTTGCAGTTTGTCCTCTATCCTGTAATTAATTTCAGTTTGTTCTGCAGCATACACAATGAATTAATGTTTTTCTTCTGTTCAGGTGTCTTGTTTTAAGTATTAAGATTAGATTTAGTGAAGGTGAATAATATAGCCATTGAAGCCCAGCAGTTCAACCTGATACAAACCTTTTATAAAAATCATACAACACACCAAATTATAACATGTTTTTAGATGCTTTCACCTTCACGTGTGTTCCTTGCTGGGTTTAATGTTATAGCTAATAAGTGTAGTCCTTCATTTACATACTTTCTGATTACTCTGCCTTCCTGAAGCAGAATGCAGAAATACTGATAAATATAGATTTGCTCACACAGTTTTTAAAGTTACATATTTTTTGTTAAATTATGTCTTCAATTCAACATTCGGCTCTTTGTTGCTTCTTTTAAGCCACAGAGAATAATCCTATTTTATACAGAGGAATCAACAGTACAACCAAATCGTAGAATCACATAATGGATTAGGTCAAAAGGGACCTTTAAATATCATCTAGTCCAACCCCCTGTCACGGGCAGGGACATCTGTCACTACATCAGGTTGCTCAAAGCCCCATCCAACCTGACCTTGAACACTGAAGATATTGTTTATGTGTCAGTAGTAATACCAGCATATGTTATGTGAGTTCGTCTATGTTGAGCTAGTCTTTTCCTATTTAAAATGCAAGGTATTTTGTAAATATTTCTACAGTGGGGGGAAGGAAACAATATTAAATATACTCAAAGAGTTTGTGAATCAAAGACTTTCTCTTGCAACTACTGTCATTTTCCCAGTTTCTGATTATTTGTAAAACATTAAATATTTGGGTAGGAGCTAATTGTTTCTGTTAAAAAATTTGACATATTCTTCATTACTTTTAGAGCATGTGAGCTTTTCACGCAGCCACAGTTACAATTAAGACTGATGAAATCATTGGATGTATTGTAAACATTCAGTTTATCCATATAGAGTTTGGCAAAATCTTAAAGGTCTTCTGTCAGGTTCATTCACTGTTTGATTATTTGTTATTGATAATGAATAACAGTACAATTGTTGGCATTTGTCATTACACTCTGTTGCAGACACAGATTTTCCACTGCATGGCTGGTGGTTCTGAGAAGGTTTCAGGTAAATGAACGGGAGAGATAATAACATCTCACAAAAGTCTGCATTTTCCTTGTGAAGTAAAACCACTATTTTCTTATGATTCATTAAGAATAGCAACAAATACTGTGACTGATGAGCAAATACCGCACTTTCTTATACTTTAACTTGCTTTTCCTGATAATTATGGCTCCTAACCAAACAAACCAAGTTGCGTTTTGAGGATTAGAATTGTCACTTCTTGCTAAAGTATTGTCACAAGACACGAAAGAGTTGTCTTGGTTAAAGAGAATGTAGAAGTGACTTATGCAAAAGTACCTTCAGGAGTTTGAATTCTGTGATTCTACTGCAGACTCTTGTTGTGTTTTGTATTTTAATAACTTGTCTGAGAAAATAGATAATGTGTGATACCTTCTTTGATTAGCTCATTAGGACTGAAGCCATGGAACAATAATACTGCATGATGGTAATTGGGCTGGTAATTTATAAGCCATCTATATTCTCACCTTCTGTGAGGATATATAATCCTTCACCTAACAGTGAAGTATTCCCTGTGATTTCTCAAGGGCTAAAGCCTAGTCCTCTTTACTGTCTTTAAGTGCAAGCGGAATATACCTTTTGAGATGGTATCTGCAGCACACAAGACTGCAGCAAAACTTGCAGGTGAGCAAAACTTACAGGTCTTGCATTTTTAGCTAGATTTTTTTAAGGGAAGGATAACCCTTGTTTTAATCTATTTCTATCCATTTGTTATAGGAATAAGCACACAAATGTGTAAGTATGGAACAAAGGTTCTTCTTAGTGACTGATGTATATGCCTTTCCTCTCCTGTGTATATCTTTTTTCACACATAGGCGGTTAATTTAGTTATATTCACCAGCTATACCATACACTCTACTTTAAAACTTAACCTCATGTTAATTGGAAGCAGAGAGAGGCACAAAAAGCTGGGGATTTTCAATCCATGCCAGTAGCCACCTTTGTATCTCTGATCCTCTTCTCTACAAACAAAGACGATGAGCTATAGATCTTTTTGTAGTTGCTTCCTTGTTCTGTTTTCATCTTTCCCTCTAAATTGAAAAATACCTTTTGATAAAAGGACCTTTCTTTACAAATGTGACTTGTTCATTTTCAGGGAAGAAACGTGTATAAAGCCATTCAGTTTGAATGTTAATAGAAAACAATTAAGCTGCCTTCTGGGTCAATTTCTGTACTTGGCTTTCTACACAAATGTACTTGCAGTTCTTTTCAGCTGGAACTTCTAAAACCTAGACCTCTGAGCAACTTTTCATTACAACTCTAAAACTGTGTGACAGCAATGGAAATTGCCTCAATAATGCTCATTTACTTGGTCACAAAGGTGTTGTGAGGCTTAAATAATTAATACTTACAAAACACTTCAAAATCTTTAGTTTAAATGATGAGATAGCAGCTCTTAAAGTTTGGAACATATTTTGAAATCTTAGAGAATATTACCTCATATATATACAGAATTGCCTATGTATTACTTGAGACTACTTCAGATAATGAGATGTTTTACCTGGTTATAGAAATCCTATTAAATGCAAAATAGTAACAACAAGTCTGTCTGGATGCAGGTGGTGAGAGAATTTTGTACATGAAGGACTGTGAAACATGTACTCAGCAGCAGTGAGACTTAAATGGGCTACTTTTGTTCCCTCAGAATGACTCATAACCTCATCTGAAACACATTTGCTGCGGTGATCTGGGGTTGCTTATTACTGGGAGAGCTCAGTGTGAAAAGATTAAATCACTGTGTGCCACAGTAGCCCTTTCATACAAGTTAAAACCGCTGTGACTCATGATAGGAAGCAGGGTATATTAGTCTGGGCAGACCTATGTTAATGTACTGCTTCTGCTGAACTTGAAGTGGTAGGAAGATGGTAATAAGAGGAGTTGCAGCTCCTTCTTTCTCCTCTCCCCTCACTGAAATTCTTCAAGCTCTTTATGTACTCCTCCTAGTTACTTCCAGGAATCTGCCATTTTGGCAGTATTTGACACTGGAATTTTCCATAACTCGATTCACAGCAGGGCTTGCTGGTACCCTCATGGTCTGCTGTGACTCGTTTGCTTCTATCTGGAGTAAGTTGCAGCCATCTAATACAGTTTAAGCTTTGACACATCTCAAAGAACTTCTATACCTCTTCTATGTTTTAAATACTTTAGATTCCACCCTTAGGATGGATTTCTCCTCAGTGTGTCATCATTTCCTTGGGTAGGTAAATGACAGCCCAGTCTATTTGACACTTCCTTTTATCCTCACATTACAGTCTCTTATTCTACATAATGATGACCTCTTTATATGAAATTTTGGATCCTACATATCTTAATAAAGTTAGAATGGTTTGCATCTCTAGGTTTAATATGGCATATTAGCATTTTCAATGCCTTCCAATGAATGTTGCCTGAATTTTTCTAACAGATGAAGTTGATTTTTTCCCTACTCTACTCGTACAACCCGTAGTCTCATCACAGTCACCTTTGAAGTCTCATATTGATTTTAAGGCATTTAATAAATTACAAAGTCCAACACCCAAAATGTCTCTTAACGTTTCTTTCTGACCTTCTGTTGTCTTATATTTCTAGCCACTTAGGCAGAGCTGTAGCTGATGTTCATATGTCATAGTAGCAGTCCTTTTGAAAAGTTTTCTCTTTTTACCTTATCTGGGTGTCAAAACCAGCAGCTTTAAAGGGATTTATGTTTCATTGCAATTCAATCATGCTTTGAGTAACAATAGCATCCAAAACTCAGGCATATTATTTCCAATTTGGTGCTCTCTTTCTTTCTTGTTTCTTATTGTAACTCTGAGTATTCTGTTTCTCTGAGCTACCCTGGATATTTCAATAGCCTGTGGTTTAGACCTTAGAAATAGAACTCATCCCACCTAACAGTAGATATGAACACATAATTTTATATTTATGTGAAGTCAATATGAAATTGTTTCACACTAACTACAATTAAAGTCTGGTGTTTGTAGATATAATTTTGTGATGAGATTTTAAAGCCAGAAATGGAATGGACACTTTGAAATGGAAAAAAACAGTTGCTGTAATATTGTACTTAGTTAATCAACTAATATGCTTGTAGTAAGGCATCCTATTTAAAATTACTACAATTTTCCTCCTTTTTCCATTGTACGGATAATTCACAACAGTTAATAAATATGCAAAGATCTGGGTAAAGATGCACAAGCAACACAGAGAGTAGTCTAAACATTATACTACACGGGGATACTCACTAGCTTTTCCTCTCTATCTCCAAGAATCTTGAGTCTGATGCATAGTGAATTAACTTTGCAGTGCAGGGAGGTTAAGCACACGTGCATGTCCACATGTATGTCTGCCCTGTAGTCTAAAAAGTGACTGGGATACTCAAGGCAGTGCAAAGGAGTTAGAAAGTCTTTCGTATCTCTTGAAAATAAGGAGATAAAAAAATTCAGCTTGTCACCCTAGCATAAGTATTGTTTCTAAAAAACGAAGGATTTGGGCATTTAAAGGAAAACATAATGTCTGTGTGCTATTGGATTGGACAGTTGTGTGGTAGCCCACCGTCTGTTACATCCCTGAGGGTGTTGGTAGATGGGACATGTCTGAGTTGCACAGACAGTAATTTAGCCACCTGATAATATGAAACTTAGGTTTTTTAAGTGACTTCAGAACTAAATGGATACCAACCATTCTCGGAATTGTGAAACTGTGTGCAGATGCAGTCATTCTGCCCGTGGTCCTTTTCTATTTCTTAAAGAGAATTTTCTTTCTGTAATACAGGAGAGATTTCATATAATACAAATTATGTTTTTCTTTCTCAACTTTTTAAATTATGATAGAAAACATTGCAATGAGAAAAGAAAGTTTTTCTTCCACAAATGTTTACTTCTAGGTATTTCTTAGTCTTTAATGTGTCATTTATGAATCAGAGAACATTACCTCTGTTTGTCACCTCAGTTGTTCCATCCACTTATGCATGTTTTTCCCTGGCTTTCATCACTCTAAAATAGAATATCTCTATCAATACCCTCTTTTGTAATACCACTGTGTAGTTAGATAATATCACCATATGGAAAGCTAAGAATGAAAGTAAAATTTCCCAAAACATTTGGAAAACTTTTTCATTTTCAGAATGAAAGTAGGTAACAGAGATTTGCATTTCATTACAGGGCAATAGTGTTTAGGGTCTTAAGGCAACTGTGAACATGTTACTTCTACTGACCAGAGTAGAAGATATGCAGGAAGCGTAAGTGGTGAACTGAAACCAGCCCTCCCTCCTTTAGGTGGTTTAAACTTAAATGTCAACTTTTTGCTGAATTTGTAATGATGAAGTTTGACATTATCTCTTAGTTTCCTCATTATTTATGTATCGCATACATTTACCATGTCACATTGCCTTCCACTTCTACAGTGAAGTGAAAGACGAATTTACACTTTTTTTCCTCTGGCATTTCAATATTTTTATATCTTACATTAAAATTCAGGTGGTCTTTTTTACTGATATTTTATGGTCCATATTTTGCCTTTCTGGAGTTGTGCTCCTTTTAGATTAAGTTGTTTATGATTACTTCCCCCACCCTATTTCTAAGTAGTCATTACTCCTTGCTGTTTGCCTTTCAGCTTCTTGAGTGAAATGCAATCCCTGCCATGCAGGTCAACGGTTTTCCTTAGAGACAGAAACTGCTGATTATCTTTCCCACATTAATCTCAATCATATACTGATTACACTCTTACCTTTCTGATTGCTCTGGTCTGTCCTGGATTTCTCCCTGAAAACTCAAATGACCCTCTGCAGTCATTTGGTAGTTTAAAGCATTAGTGACAACAGAAGATCTCTAGATCTTAAGTTCATTATTCTTTCTAGAAACAGTGTCAGAACCTTTATGTGAATAACATGGGCAAACTTCCTATTATTCAGGGTTAATTGCTGCTGGAAAAGCAATGTTTGATTTCCCTTTAAAAATATTGATAGCGATCTTCACTCATTTGCTAATAAAATCTCTACCTTATGTCTCAGAGGAGTGCAGTGACCAAACACTTGTATTATTCAGGCTAGTTAATTAAAAGACTGATTTTAAAAAAAAAAAAAAAACAAAAAAAACAAACCAAAAAAACAACAACCAAACAACCCTTAAACCCCTTTTGCTTACGTATTTTTGCCTTTGTGGCTTCCTTATGCAAATGCAAATCCACCATCAATAACCACATTTGTCCATCATCCAAAGCTCACAACATCCTTGGTGACCTCAACTTCTATAATGAATACCCTGCAGGCAGTTTGATAAGTCGGACTTCACACAGTAAATCCAGGCTGTTAATTAGCATCCTCAGTGAAATGTCATTGTTTTTCCTTGCCAAATCAAGCTTTAGTAGTCTGGTCCATATAAAACCACATAAGACATTCCAGTCTCACTATTGAGAGCATTTTTTAAAAAAACAAGTAATCTTTTTTTTTGCTGCAGCCCTCCTCATTTTTTCTCCAACAGGGTATGTTGCCAGTTGCCAGCAACTGCACTATCAGCGTCTTCAGTGAGCCCTTCAGCTGTGTGCAGCATATCATAGAATCATAGAATAGTTTGGATTGGAAGGGACCTTAGAGATCAAATAGTTGCAACCCTCCTTCCATGATGCTCAAAGCATCAGATGCTCAAAGCCCCATCCAGCCTGGCCTTGAAAACTTCACAGGGATGGGGCATCCACGACTTCCCTGGGCAACCTGTTCCAGCACCTCACCACCCTCGCTGTAAAGAATTTCTTTCTAGTATCTAATCTAAATCTCCCCTCTTCCAATTTAAAACCATTACCCCTTGTCCTTTCACTACACTTCCTGACAAAGAGTCCCTCTCTGGCTCTCCTGTAGGCTCCCTTCAGATAGTGAAAGGCCGTTATAAGGTCTCCTCAGAGCCTTCTCTTCTCCAGGCTGAACAACCCCAGCTCTCTCAGCCTGTCCTCATAGGGAAGGTGCTCCATCCCTGTGAGCATGTTCGTGGCCCTCTGCTGGACCCGTTCCAGTTCCAACAGATCTATGTCTTTCCTGTTTTGAGGACTCCAGAGCTGGACACAGTACTCCAGGTGGGGTCTCACGAGTGCAGAGTAGAGGGGCAGAATCACCTCCCGTGATCTGCTGGCCACACTTCTCTTGATGCAGCCCAGGGTGCGGTTGGCTTTCTGAGCTGCCAGTGCACGTTGCCAGCTCATGTTAAGCTTCTCATCCACCAACACCCCCAAGTCCTTCTCCTCAGGGCTGCTTTCTAGCCATTCTCTGTCCAACCTGTATTTGTGCCTGGGATTGCCACGTCCCAGGTGCAGGACCCTGCACTTGGCTTGGTTAAACTTCATGTGATTTGCATGAGCCTGCCTCTCAAGCCTGTCCAGGTCCCTCTGAATGGCATCCCTTCCCTCCAGCATATCGACCGCACGGTCAAGTTTGGTGTCATTGGCAAACATATCAGGACATTCTGCATGGAATTCCTAATATGCAGAGTGCAATGTGCAGTGTATTCTTTGTTTTCTTTCCTGTCTTCATTTTTTTTTTGTTTGGTTTTGGTTTTGTTTTTTTTTCCTTTTTTTTTATTTATTTTTCCCATCAGGACACTTTACCATACAACCTACAGAAAAGTTCCTAGAGGCACTTTTGGACTCAGAAATACTGTATTTCCCATCTTAAGACTATCACATCTTCTTGATGTTTCAGTACTTCAGTGCACACTATCCATCATGAAAAAGAAGAAAGATGAGCACTTCTTATCATTCTTAGACAAGAGTGAGTTAACAGAAGTGAATTTGGAAGTGATGTAGTCTTTGGATTGTTTCTGTAGAATCAAAAAATGTGTGCATGTATCATTTGGTTTCCAGTAAGGCCTTTTCTAAGCATTGCTTTTGTTTATAAGACAACAACCTTTCCTTAATGTTCCAGTTTCAAGTTACTAATTAACACAGTAACTGTCATCAAAATGCCAGTAGACATTGATCTGTTGATCTCCCAAAGTGATTAGCAACATGAAATTTGCTAATAGGATTTGCTTGAAACATCACTGAAGAGCAGAAAGGCCAGCTTGACCTGTGTCACAACTTTCATATGGAAGGTCTGTCACATCCAATGTGCAACTGCTTAGTTGTCAAGATGAATAATACTTGGCTACTTTACACAAATGTCGCTTATAACTATTCTTGCAGTGAATGAAGGTTGTCCTTCATTACCCTAGCACAAACTGGCAATGCTATATTCTTCCATATGAAAAACTCAATGACAATACTAAGATTAACTGCTCTGAATGGAGTAATGAAGACTTGCTAATTTTGTTATGAAAATGTTTGACGAGACACTGTGATTAGGTAAACTGGATTTCAGTAAAATAAAGAGAACCTGTTAAAATATCAGCTCCATTATTAATATTTCTATTTCTCATTCAAGTGGAAAACATGAAAAAAAGTCCACATGCATTTTTTTCCATGTGTGTGAGAGAGAGAGAGAGAAAGAGAGAGAAAAAGAAAGACGGAGGGGAAGGGTTTGACAGAGGGAGGATTTACTGGAAAGAAAGTGACAAAGTTTGTTTTTTTGCACAGATTCATTTCGTAGGACATTTTCCATGATGAATTAAGCTAAAGGAAATGTAACTGTCTTGTGCAACTTTTCCACTCATTTCTTGTAATAGCATTTGGTTGTGATTGACTGTGTTGGAAAGGTGGTTGTAGGATGGAATGTGATAAAGAAATAATATTTTCCCAACATTTCATATACTGTCAAGAAATTCCTTTTTAAAATCTGATACTTAGTCAACTGTAATTTTTAACTGAAAGTGTTGAAATGGTTCTCCACCAAACAGAATATTGAAAGTGTTCAATTTACATAATAATAGTCTTATTTGCATATTTATTAGTTTCATTTAATTCGCAGCAAACAAACTGTTCTAATCTGGTTTCAGGATAATCTCTAATCTTCTATTGTTCGTCAGATAGTGCACACACGTGCACACATGTACACATCCACAGACACACACATACTGGCCTTTGTCTACATTTCATAGAATGCGTTTGCTTTTTTTCTCAAAATACATTGCTCAATTCCAAAAAAGATATTTGTTGTGGGAAATTCCAGTTAAGAAAAAGAAAATAGTGATATTTTCCATTTTTTTTCTTGATCTACTTCTTTTTTGTTATTGTTTTTGATTTGTGTGGTCTTTTCTGGGATATTTATATTGCTCGTTATTGTGGCTAACAATTACAATTACAAACACCAAAATTAGCAAATGCAGGTTTTGAAGATACCATTTTAGTGATGATTAGTCATCTCTACATTTAATGGTTTGTTAATAGTTGAGCTATAAAAAAACTACCCTTCATAAATAATTTAATTGAAAAAGTTTGAGGTTTTTTTCTATACATGTTAAAAATTACTAAAAAAGTTAATATTTTGGGGAAAATGCTCCTCGGTATAAGAATGAAGTTTAAAATATTGACATGTCACTGTGTGTAATACTAATCTAAACCCTATGATGAAATCAGGAAGTAAAGACCATTCTCTTATTAACATTTCTGTCTCTATTCCTGTTGCCATCAGGTGGGGAACTGCTGTTCGGTAATAGCAGGCGATAGTTATGATGTGATAAAAAAGTACAGGTGGAAAGACTAATACTAACACAAAGGGAGTTCAAGAGATCTGAATGACCATTCCCATAAATCACTAGAATGGTAACTTCAAACGGAATTTTTTTTTTAATTTTGGAATATCTCTATTTAAAAATAGAGTGTGTTTTGTTAGAGGGTTTGTAGGAAGGGAAACCTATTTTTTTCAATCTAGAAATTAATCACAGAAGTTCTTTTTAGTCATAAATACATGGATTTTGAAAGTGAACTCCCCGTTTGCCTTCATAGAAGGCTAAGCTTATTATCTTGTGCATAGCACTTTGCTAGTACAGCAGCCCTCCTTTCTGTTCTGTGTTCATCTTGGACACATTTGCACCTCTGTTCTGTGTTGTGACACGAGGTGTCCTAGCCTTCTTTGTGCAGTGTGAAAAGGTTAGAGGAATTGTACTTGGAAAGGGGCTGAGCAACATTTACACTTTTCCAGGAAGAAGGTGTGTCTATCCTTTAACATCTAAATGTAAATTTATACAGTCTTTAGTAGGCAGATGTGAGCAGATCTAATAACCTCATGCAAAGTGTAATAACTTGTCATGGTTAGGGCAACATTGGCCAATCAGAATGACAGATGGCCCTTCCCCTCTCCCTATCTCCAAAGAGAGGAGAGGAAGAGAGAAAGGGATTTACAAGTTTAGGATGAACTGCACTACTTTAACAAGGTATTTATATTAAAATCAAAACGGAAATAATGAAATAGACAATATCAAGCTCCCAGGATGATGTCACTAGCAGGCACTGGGGAAGTCCCAAACAGGACTCATAGATGGATGGAAACTGGATTCCAGATCTGGAGTCACACACAGATTGGGATCAAAGACAGACAGAGCCCTTTCGAACATCAGCCATTGAAGAAAGAGCTGACCCTTTGATCCCTCAGCTTTTATACTGAACATGGGGCAGATGGAATGGAATACCTCTTTTGGGTCACCTGTCTGATCCACTCCTCCACACAGGTGTGACCCCTCTATGCTTTTTCCATTTCCAACCCTCCAATTGGGCAAATAAAGAAACTGGCTGACCTTGGTTGTTGTAGCAATAAGTATAAGCAAGAGCCTCTCTGCATACTTGGCATGAAGTACAAGTGTTGGTCTTATCTTTGTTTTCTCCACAATATGCTGTTAATTTCAGAGAGTTAGAAGAGGCCTAGCTAAGATGTAAAATTACTGAACAGAAAGTTGGTTCTGTTTTACCTCAAACCGGGATATAACTGTAACTACAAAGCCTGTACGAAGAAGACGGTTTGCATATAGCAGTCTTGGAGTTTGAGTGGACCAGGATCAGCATTCAAAAAGCTTTATTGCTAATTGGACTCAGCCCCCACTCCATCTGTATTACTTCTCCATTTGCATGAAAGCTCTAGTCTTGCGGAAAGAGTATAAAGACATCTTTATAGAGTGTCTAAGTTAAATATAAAGAACATAACTGTAGGATAAAGTCCAATTGTTCCACTTAACACTGAAGGATTCCTAGAACACTTTGTGTGGAAACATATCCCCCACAGAAATAATCCTGCCAGAGAAGAATTGACCCATTAGGGGAAGGGTAAAACCTTGGAAACAGGGAGTCAGACAGACAGTTTGTTATTTGAATGAGCTTATTACCTCAGTAGAGTTAGATACTGATTAAGAGGAGCTGAATTATGAAAATAAAATAAAATTAAGGAGGAAGTGTTATTTAAAGCCCTTAAGGAACAAGATACAAAGTAATATATTTCATCAGGAATATGTAAATGTATTCTGAATGTTCTTCTAGAAAAAAAAACACCACACTTTTTTGAAAAGAAAATTCTTCTCCTATAATTCATCATAAGAGTTCAGTAACTAAATTAATGTCATGACAAGGGCTTCAGGTGTCGGGATTTCCTGCAAAGGAAATTATTTTAGCCTTAGCCTAGAAATCAGAGGTTATGATGGGACACTGTGCAAGCTTTATGATTAAAAGAGGATTCAGATAAAACTGTTTCTGAACTCTAATGCAAATTTTCTAATGAAATGACAAAGCTATCTTTCCTTTAGAACTTCTGACAAAGTTCCATATTTGAGGTTAATCACATGACTACCTGGATGGAGTCTTTGAAAAAATTAAAAAGTTGGCTGAGGACATGATGTATGATAAAAGAAAACAGGAAGTAATATAATGATAAATACCTGCTACCATGTTGGCAGAACTGCTAAATAGTAATATTTAAATGAAAGAAACTCTCTGTACATAGTTACATCCTGTCCATGCCAAGCTGCACTGTAGTCAGTGGAGCTATTATTTCCAATTTCAGAGAACATTGGAAAAATCAAGAGAAATTTTGCTTTAAGTGTAACAATAAGACAGTGAAAGACACACAGTGTAGAGTATTGAATATACCAGAGAAACAATCTAGGAACTTCAATCTGCCATTTAGATGAGAAGTAGCATGCATTTCTACTTATATTTTTGGAGTACCTTCATGTTGAGACTAAAGAGCAAAACAGTTTCTAAACTTCAGGGAAGTTAATCACATGTTCATTATGATCACTTTCCTGCAAGGAAGTACCCTAATTCCTGTAAGAAAGCAATATGATAAAGCATACTTTTAATGGTCTTTATAAGAATTGTTTCCTGCCCACTAATAAAACTGTTATTGGGAGCAATAACTGTAACTGCTGCTGCCTGCTTTCATGAAGATACTTATGAAAGGGAGGACAGCCTTACAGGACATCACCATAATATTTTTTCACCCAGTGCTTACTGGATGGAACAAAATAATCAATTAATATTATTAGGAACCCCTTGTCTCTTGTTCTGTAGATGACTTTCACAGAAACAAGTGCTTTTAACATTACTTGCATCAAAAGGTGACTTTTTGTGAATATGCTAAGGAATAGTGTACAAAAGTTTTTCCCAGATAATTTGAATCTGTTTCTCCAAAGGCTCCAAGGAACATAGATATGAACTTGTGACTAATAGTGCAGAAGCATGTCAGTGGCCTCTGAAAGAGTGTCAGGCAGTATTTTTCTTTCCTTTATTCTTATCTAGTAAGTCTGGGAATGCTAAATGCCAAATCCCATTGATTCCAGTAGGTATCTATGTGCGAATATCCAAATCATTTTCCTTGCCTGTCAAAGACATTTGAATAGTGGAAATACATACTCTGAAACCATTCTTATGGCATTTTTGTATCATACTCTCTAAAATCCTGCAAAAGAATCATCTGAAATTGTGGCTTAGTTTCCCCATTCTCAGTGTTTGTCATGCTGTGTATGCTATTGCCTCTGCCTACAAACATTGGCTTGCGTATCCCCAAACCATCATGATTTCCATGCTACTGCTGCCATTCTTTGGTTATATGTATTTAGTGGCTTTAAACAAAATATCAATCTCTTCTTTTTCCACTTCTCCCCGAAAAAGAGCAGAAAAAATGTAATGAAAACCTGATGATACAATTGCTACTTTAGGTAGAATCAGGCCTGTCTGATATGTTAATATGCCGTGTATTTCCAAGGTTACTTTCAAATCTAGCCCATTCTTGCTTATTTTAAGAATATTCTACATGTCAATCTTCCATTACGTATCCAGGTTCTACCAATTTTTCAGACTTGCTTTATCTGCAGGTTGTCTGTTATGTCAGTCTACAAAATAACATCTATACAATACTTTTTGATATATATTAATACAGTAATGCATTTTAAAAATATACGGTCTGTACAATAAAATAATTGTATGTGATCAAGATAGCTTTCAACCAGTACTGAAAACAGAAAATGCCAATATTTTTATGGTATTTCTGTTGAAGGTGTGGTATGTGCATATAAACCACATTCTGTTTCTTAAATCTCTTGACCAGAAGTCAGTTCTTCTTATCTTTTATGAGTGAATATATATGGGAATTGTAATCAGGCAGAGTGAAATTGCAGCACCGTGAAGCTGTAACCTGAGCATCTCTCCAGTTCCTGCCTAATCCCCGCAACAAGAGGGGGTATACTAGTTCCTGGAGACTTGATCACAGGCGTTTCTTTCTGCAGGAAGCTTCAAATCTTTTTAAGAATAACAGAGTATTGTTGACTAGCTTGCCGACATAGCGTGACTGAAGGTTGCAACTGCATGGAAGTTTTCAGCGTAGAACACTGCAAGAATTAGTGTAAATGAGCAAAACAGTCTCCATCTTGTAAATTTTGAAAAAATACAGGCAAAATATAAGCACAAATGTTGCATTTCTCTTTGCATTCCTAGTGCATGGAAAAATAAAGTCATGGGTTTAGAAATTGCAGTGTTACGGCAAATACATGGTGTTTAGCTAATTGTAGATGCCTTGTGAGGCTGTGTAATTTCCCAAATCAATATCCAATTTTATATCTTTACTCATACTAATGGCAAGTTCAAGACAGCTGGAAGATTTTTTCCAGCAAAAAGTGAAGTGCAAGAGTGAGTATAAAATATGGGGGTTTTTTTGCCAGTAGGTAGCTTACTTTCAATCCCAGCTGGAGGGAACAGTGAAAAAATGCAATTCCAAATGCCCTTTTTGCCGGGTTTTCTATTTCTTTTTGCTGTCTGTCCTTAGCTGGATGTCTGGTAATACAAATTAATCTCTTACTTCCTATACTTGTGTCATTAACAAGAGGATATTCAGCATTTAAAAATGTCCAAAGCAGACAGTAGATGAGGGGTGAAAAGTAATTGAATAGAGTATTGGTTAATGCAGACCTTTATGTTACTATGGAAAATAGCATTTAGTTTTGATCACCCACAGACAAAAGCTTTCAGCTTATTTCCTGTCTCCCTGCTATTCATAGAATCATTTTGGTTGGAAGAGACCTTTGGGATCATCGAATCCAACCATTTACCCTACTCTACAAAGTTCTCCCCTACACCATATCCCCCAAAACCACATCTAAACGACTCTTAAACATTTCCAGGGATGGAGACTCAACCACCTCCCTGAGCAACCTGTTCCAATGCCCAACCACTCTTTCTGTGAAAAATTCTTTCCTAATGTTCAGTCTAAACCTACCCTGTTGGAGCTTGAAGCCATTCCTTCTCATTCTGTCACTAATTATCTGCGAGAAGAGACCAGCACCAGCCTCTCTACAGTGTCCTTTCAAGTAGTTGTAGAGAGTGATGAGGTCTCCCCTCAGCCTCCTCTTCCTCAAACCAAACAGCCACAGCTCCTTGAATCGCTCTTCATACAATTTGTTCTCCAGGCCCTTCACCAGCTTTGTTGCCCTCCTCTGCTCTCGCTCCAGCACCTCGATGTCTCTCTTGTATTGAGGTGCCCAGAACTGGACACAATACTCGAGGTGTGGCCGTACCAGTGCTGAGTACAGGGGGACAATCACCTCCCTACTTCTACTGGTCACACTATTTCTAATCCAAGCCAGGATGTCATTGGCTTTCTTGGCCACCTGGGCACACTGCCGGCTCATATTCAGCCGCTTGTCAATTAGAACCCCCAGGTCTTTTTCTGCCAGGCAGCTCCAGCCACACTTCCCCAAGGCTGTAGCAGTACATGGGGTTATCGTGGCCCAAGTGCAGGACCTGGCACTTGGCCTTTTTGAAGCTCATGCCATTAATGTTGGCCCAATGATCCAATCTAAGTCTCTCTGTAGAAGATCTATTTAGTCAAAAAATGGAATTGATTGTATAATGGAAAACATAACTGTCTTCCATTACTTAAAAAGCAGTTATGCAAAGGGCGATGAACATTTTTCTTCACATACATAGGGGAGAAGGGAAAGAAGGAATCAGCAAAGATTTTAGGTTTAGAGCAGTAAAAAATGTTCTAATGAAGAGTAGCGAGGCACTGTAGCAGGCTGCCCAAGAATGGGATGAACCATTCTTCACTGTTTTTAAGAACAGATTAGACAAGCGTAGTAGTAGTTTCACATGATCCAGCTTCAGCACAAGGGATTGAATGAAATGCCTTGAACTCTGGAGATTCTGACAACATGTATCTATGATCCTTTCCTCTTTTTGTATTACCCTGAAATGTACTTTCAAAACATCACAGTGATTAGATTTCTTTGAAAAAGGATAGTAGCAGTTAGTATACAATGCCAGGTTAATTTTGCAAATAACACAAGCTAAAGTTTTCTCTTATGCTTCCACTGTGATAGACCAAATGATTCCTTTGTTTGCAGTATATCAGGAAGGAAGGTTTTCAATGACATACAATCACCTAAGGCATATCTCCACTACAATGCCCCCTTTTTTTTTTTTTGCTCTTAACTACAACAAAAAAGGCTTTTAATCAAATATTGCTAAAAAGGGATCTGATGACTAAAATGAATATACTTAAATATAGCAGAAGCAGGCATGATAAAGTGCATAAAGAATTGAGGTTAAAAGTGGCTACAATAAAAGGTTGAGTAAAAATTAATTTTAGCATACACTTTGTGTAATACTGCATAAGCCATTCTTTTGTTTCGTTGCCTATTTTGGGGGGCCTTAATTTTCAGTTAGTCACTGGCTTACATCTTATCTCACACCATAATGGCAGAAATTAATGGGATAAAAGTACTCCATTCAAAGACAAATTATCATTTCACTGATCTACTTCACTGAGTGCAAATTCCCTCTGCTCCCATTAAGAGCTTTAGAGCAGTAGAAAAATGCTAGTTAACTAAAATTGTGTTTCTTTTCTTAGACCATAAAATTTTCATTTATTCTGTCTGTAATACCCTTGTGTAAATACAGTAATTTTGAAGCCTTTCAGTATAGTGTGATACATATTTTGGCATTGTTGCATGTCTGGATTTCTTCCATGGTACTTTAATTTTGTGGTTCAGTGAGCAAAACCAAGAGTTCTCCTGACGGCCTCTGCTTAAAACAGTCAGGGGTGTGTTGCCTGCTGAAACAGTCAATCTTTCCCCTTGACAAGAGTGTCCACGCGGTGTTTGTATGAACTGCATCTTTGTTTAAATTTGCATCAGTTCTTAACAGCAACTTCTTTGATGCAAATAAGCTGTAGTAGACAATTAGACAAGGAAAAAAAACATTCTCAGGATGTGAAACAAAAAGGTGATATGTGTTGGAAAACAAGGGATTTCAACTTGGAGAGGAAGTTACAATAAAAAAAAAAATCACTGAGATATGTCTTCAGCTGTTTGAGGTTGAAGCTCCTCTAAGATGAAAAAAGAGGTGTTGCTAAAGATTGATGGTAAGGGTCAAGATTTCCTTTAAAGGAATAGAATATAAAATTAAGTACAATTTCCCAAATCCAGGAATTACAATTCCCTGTACTGCTAGAAGAAAAAGAAAAAAACGTTCCCCATTGTGATTAGAATAGCTGAGTTTTGATAATCCTTCAGAACAACCCATGAAAGAGTGTTACTTAAAGGTTTTAGCAGTATACTACATTATCCTTGCTCTAGAGAGACCTTAAAGCTATGTACACTCCTCATGCGTGCATGCACAAGTAATAAGTACCCACACAAGTACAAATTGCCATTTGTACAATTGTGTTCTCAATATCTGAAATGCTATTCATTAAAAGTAAACTGAAACTGCCAATGTAACACAGAACTTTCAACTACAGTATAGAATTTTTCTGCCTTTCATTAAGTCTCCCAGAATATTCATTACTATATGCAAGTGCCATTTCTAAGTATTATAATGCATATCAGTAATCACAGTTTTCAAGGCAAAGCAAAATAAAACAACCAAAACACCAGAACAAGTGAAATACACCAACACTTCTTCCTCAAAAACCCAACCCAGAATATTTGTGGGGAACATTATGAAATAAGTTTTAAGAAAAACATATATTCATTCTACTAGTTTTTACAAACAACTAATAAATAACTGATTTTCACCTGCTTTTAAGCTTCCTGCTAATTTTAAAAAAGTTTTATTTTTCTTTATATAATCCGCCAAAACAACTCTACATGAAGTCATGGAATTTCAGTCCCGACTGGGAGCAACATTTAATTTAAATCTTACAAGCAAAGGCCAAAATTGCTCTGACTGCTAGAAGTTTACTTAGTTTCAGTGAACCTTTGCCTAAATAAGTGTGATATGATAATGAAGATAAGGCTTTAAGATTTTTTTTTCCCTGCATAGCTAAAGCAATGGGGCTCTAGCACTGACCAAGGCTGGCAGAGCAAAACCAGGCACAGAGCCTTTACCTTTTCTATGCAACTCATCTCAACCAAGGTGCCTTGGAAAGTCACTGAGTGAATTGCTAGGTCAGTAAAGACAAAGACAGTTTTAGCCTAGAGAAAAATCAGGATATTAATTGGTCATTCTTGGTGGCATTGGAAATGTAATCGCTTATTAAAAACAAGAGCTTGAGGTTAGGGAATTCTATGGGAACAAAATAAAACCAAAGATCCTGACACTGACAATGTCTCAGCTGTTGCAGGCCCAGCAGCAAAACGAAAACCCATTGGACTATGTCCATTTGCAATAAAGTTCTTTCATTCCACCTCTACAGGTGGAATGAAAGGAAGTCTAAAATTACCTTGATTTAATTAATACAACACCCCTAAAACCATAAACATAATCACTTTTATTTTTTCAAGAGCCAGATAGAGAAAGTAGAAACTTTTGCTGAATCCTTCAGGAACTTTTAAGAACACAGAACAGTTAATGTGGGGCTGGGTAATAAGAATGAAATTTTGTACATGCTAGCTAGGAGAAATCCATTCTTCTCTGTATAATGACCTTCTACTTCCCTGGTCTAGGTGGAAGCAGATCAGAATTGACAGAACACTATATACCTGCCAAGGAAATGCCTTTGGGCCGTTCTTCACTGAACCAGTATTTCCAAAAAAGTAATGCAAAAGGATAATATAAACTGCATTTCCAAAAATAACATAAATTCAGTCTTTATAAACTATTAATCAAGTCTGATTTAATGGGATCATTATATCTGGCATTCTGCATGTGCTAATAGCCTCTAATGCACAGATGCTTTTTTTTGACTGTTGAATGAATAATGATCTGGGATTCAGGTTTCCTTAATGGTTCCTTAATATCAACCACTTTGGCTAGATCTGCAAATAAAAATACATGACATTTATTTTATATTAACAGCATGGAAAAATGTGTATATTTGTAATCAAGGTAAAATTTGACAATGTAAACTTAATGACTTCTACTGAAGAGGGGATGATTATGAAGAGTACTGCTTCCAGCATATATATGGAGTGCTGTCACATTAAAAAGTATGTGAGAATAAGCAAAATATTGGTAAGATACTATGAATTTACACAGCAAAAATGAACCACTTCTTTCTGAAAGAAGTTACTCCTTCAAAACTGAGCAAAAGGCAGGAAAGCAAGTAAAGAACCAGAATTCCATGTATTTTCTGCGATACAGCACAGTAGGTAGAGAAAAAAAATTAAAAGAGAAAAAAACAGAAAAAGCTTCAGAGGACTGTACAACATACGTATAACTATCCTACTCATTCATGAAGTTATCATGAGTAAGTCAGTTAAGCCTATTGTTACACAATTCCTATCTGTGAAATTTGTTTCGGTCATCTGTATAAAACATAACTTTTACAGTTACTTCTTGGATTTATTCTTCTATGGAGGAAAATATGTAAAAAAAATAATCAAATCCATGTGTAAAAAAAGAACACAAATGTATTCTGTAGTGCCATCAGAAATCTGACTTCAGCATGAATATGCACATAAAAGAGCTTGAATATAGTTAGGCAAGTATGAACAAGCCACCTGTGAATGAGTCAAGACTCAGTTCAGCTTGTATATGCCCAACCTAAAGAACAAGCCCTTGAGAATTTATTAATATCAGAAGTAATTAAGATAATACATGTATGATTACTTGCAGTAAACACAAGTTGTGGTGTTGTACACAGGCATTGGTACAACCTTAGCAAACAGTCCTAATAGTTACACTGGTTTTATTCAGATCCATGTATCCTAACAAGGTAAAGTGAGCCTGTATTTATGGGAAGATTAATACATAACTACTTGTCAAGCTCAGTCTTAATGGTGGAACTCTGGTGATTCAGCTGGTTTGTCCATGCTGGTATGTGTCGGTAGCTCACTACAAGGAAGAAAATTTAACCTCCTTTGGAATTGATTTTAAAGATGATTTAACTATGTACTCACTACTGAGGGTGTCCACACTCTGAAACAGAGTCATTGAGATAGCAGATGACAAGGCCATTCAATTTGACTTAAAAACTGCTCCATACATTGAAGCTGTCAGTACAGGGATGGAACTTGATATAGAATCTGTGTCTGAGTTACAGATCAGCTTAGTATTGTAGTAAATAAAAGACCATGTTTCTGTTGCTGCTAGAGAGATAATCAGAAAAAAAAACCCAAAACAAATCATTAAAGAAAAACCTTAGTTTTGTCACTTAAATAAATAGTTATGACATACAAGGGAGTGATGAAGTACAAAGTGTGAATATTTTTATGTCATTAATATGATCAATGACAGCTGTACTTTTTAAAAACAAACTATGAATACTAATGAAAAAATCAAGTTTAGATCGTGAAAGCAGAAATCAGTCAGATTTTGAAGGTTAAAGTTGCAGTCTAAAAATGAACTTATCAAAAAGTTAAGGAATGGTCTTATCTTGGGGCTTGATTTCTCACACACACACACTCATTGAGAGAATCTCAAGAAAATGTGTTGTAATGTTAATTAATTTTGTCAGACTGAAAGATTGAACAATCTGAGTACTGTTAAATTTATGGATCATTAGTCTCTTATCTTTTCATTATGGTCTCCTGAGAGGAGCCATCATAAAGTTAAATGAACACAGTAGGAAATTATTACAAGCCTCCTTTCCCTTTCACCCTACCTCCCTCACTGGAGGAGACAGGGTATCAGTGCATTTATTCTATGCAACAAATTATAAATATTTTATATGCTTTAAATTCTCTAAGGAACTGCTTTATTTTGTTGTTTTATAAGTTCTGTGATTAATGAGAAAGATGTAATGTGCAAGTTTTCCCCAACATGAAAAGCACCAAGCCCACATTAAAGCTTGGCTGCCAATGTTTAAATAGAAGACTCAAAAGGGTAAATGTTTTCAAGGAAAAAAAGTAAACAATTTCTTGCACTCCAGAACATGAAAGTTAACACTCTCCCACCCCAATTTCACAGCTAAAACCAAAGATTCACATACACAAACAAAATATTTGTGCCCATAAATGTATGTTCCACTTTTTAGCCCTGAGCTTATTTTTATGACTAACTGAAAGACCATTCAGTACTTCAGAGAAGTGCACAAGTATACCGGTAATAATCACAAAATTCATTTCTTGTAAATCATACTGCCAGAAAATAAACTCTAAGAAAGAGTGATCATTCTAAAACAAGCCCCCAGCACTTCTTGTAAATGTTGCAATACACAACTTCTATTTGCCCTAGGAAAAGTAGCTTTTTAAAATGCAGAGCTCAATTTTCTTTGGAATCACATTTTGACTTACTAGACTCTTCAGCTGTATGCATCAGAACTATTTTTCACAGTTTTGTTTGTTTGCATATCTTGCCTGCTTTAAAATATATTAAAAGTATCTAAAAATAGAGGGACAGAAAAAAAATAATGTTTTGCACACAAGAGATTCAGTGACCTGAATGATTGTGCCTCTGGTACTTTATCTCCTGCAAACAGTTGCCTCTTTGGCATGAGGTATAATTCACTAAAATAAAAGGATACAAAGTGCAGCTGCTAGTAATAAGGTGAAGAAAGTAATTAAGTGTTCACAAATGTAATTTGAAAGGTCCATGGTGTACAATAGGGATTTATATTTAATACTGAACCAAACAGACATACTTGACTATTGGGTAAAAGTTACAGTATTTTCTAGTCTATTTTTTTTTCTATTTACCAGATGGAACAAGAAAAAAAAAATGAAATTTCACTCTTTGTCCCAGAGATTTCAACGCTGAGATTACCAAGAGTCATGCAGTACTTGATAAGCTGGCCAACCATTTTCCTGTTCGTTCAGTGCAGCTTGTGGCAAGATACTGCAATCAGAAGTCATTACTAAAAGCAAAACTCAGCAGTCATTTTAATCAGACATTGGCAAAGTCAGCAGCAAGTGTGCTAAGTGGATATATTATTTCTGAAATCTGCCACTGTGATTTCAGCACTGCTCTTGAAGAGAAACAACATGATACTATGTAAAATCAATAATGACAGAATCAAGTACTTCTTTGGATGGATGTCACACTTGATTGTATAAAGACACTGGCCATTGCTTATTCAACTATAGCTGTAGTTAATGACTCGCATGATGTGCTGATGAAGTGAATACCTGCTGACCTTAAGTTATAAAGGGAACGCACAGTTCAAAAAACAGTATATGATTCTGATCTTTTGTTGTTTTCATGCCTATGGAGCCTTACTAATGCAATGTATTTCTGACTTCCCCTATACAACTGAAGACAAAAAGAGACCTCAGTGATGTGGAAGTCTGCAAAGAAACATGGACTAGTGCCTGCCTTCACCATGTAGCAATTTTTTCCTTTTTAAGAAGAATTTTAAGAGTCATTTAGTACATTTTTTTAATACTAGGGGAGAAAAAGTTTTTCCAACTTCTTAAGACAAGTAACTGGCAAAATTCTGTTTTGTGCCATAACTTGAGCCTCAATCCCAATTTATTTAGATATGTAAACATTAAACTCCAATGAATGTTGCTGCAGCAGCTTTGGATGATACCCTGCCTGTGATAGAGCCATTTGTTATCAGCAGATGCATATGCTTACACGCTGCAGTGCCTCAAGTCTAGACTTCTAGTTCAAACTACCTTCTACAGTAGTCCACACAAAGCTACTCTGAAATGACACAGCAACAGCCACACACACATTCAGACTGGCATCAATGGACAAACTAAATCAACAATTAAATTAGCTGAAATACAAAATAAATAAAACGTGTGTAATATTTTGTTCACACTGAGGTCATTTAAGCCAGGAGCTAACTGAAAAGATCTGTACAGATTAGCCCTGCCAGTGATCTGTTGTTTCTTGCTATCCCACTGGAGTTTCACTTTTACCCCTTACTCATTAGAGCTTGTAAGCACGGCACAAAACCACCAAAATATCAAAGGGAAATGTCTCCTGTACTTGAGTCTTTCACAAAACTATGAAGCAACAAAGACAGTTGAATTCAGGAAAGGAGAATATCCTCGGGATCCAGTATATCTCTGTAAATATGAAAGTGATATGGCTGGCTCCTGCTACAATCCATCTGCTGCTCCATCTGCAGAGACCTGCAAGACAGGAGAAGGTAGCTGCCCTCCTCTTATGAGCTGGTAGCTGGTTTCTTTAGTTAATATTTGCTTCACCTAACTTAGGTGCAAGACTGAGGCAAAAGCAAGAGAAAGTGTAAAGGGGCATAAATCATCTGTTTCAAATGTGTCTCTCTCTTCTCTCCCCTAAGGCTCTCACCAACTTAGGACAAGTGGGCTCTTATTTTAGATACCTCAGGAAGATGATGAAAGATCCTAGTATCTCCTTATTTCCTTATTCCTCGGGCTGAGTTGGACTAGATGATATCTAGAGGTCCCTTCCAACTCTAACAATTCCATGGTTTTTGTTTTGGAGATGTCAAGCAAGAAAATTAATTGAAGGAAATATATTTGGTCAAACAGACCTCTAGCTGGTCACTAGTTTTGTGAAGAATATATCTTGAATTGTAAGTGCTCCTGGACTAATATATGGCTATTCCATATTTGAGGTAA
Organism: Gallinago jamesoni; assembly: GCA_025769975.1. Classification (NCBI taxonomy): domain Eukaryota; kingdom Metazoa; phylum Chordata; class Aves; order Charadriiformes; family Scolopacidae; genus Gallinago; species Gallinago jamesoni. The sequence continues at coordinate 73,786,803 of JAOQGH010000023.1, read as the reverse complement.
TCAACAGGCCAACACTGCCATCCAGATATTGGCAGAAAAATCAGAAATGTTGAAAAAAATCTCCAATGTTACTAGACTCTCAAAAATTACTTGATAAATCAATCATGAAATATAATGAACATAAAGAGCAAAGGAATGCAGATACACAGCAAGTTCCTGTACTAGTGTGCTATGAAACACATGAGTTAAAGTGTGGTACAGGACGAAATAAAAAACAAATGTAGAAATTAAGAAAGGCTTTTTAATACAGAAATCTTACCTAGCTTAGCTATGTTCAATGATCAGTCTCTAAGAAGTATTAGGATCTCTGCCTGAACACAGGCTCACATGCAGAAAACTCTAATTAGTATTTCAGTGTTCTGTTTTGTTAAAAAAATTTAATAAAATATTTTTATTTTATTAATAAACTTGGTATAAATAATGTAAATGTGTATCTTAAATCTATTCAATGTGTAAAGAATGTTTATTGACTGATAGGTAAACCAAGTCCTCTCTGCCCTACTCATCTTACATTTCTTAACTGAACATCAGATTCCTACTTAGCCTAACAAATGCCAAGATGACACAAACTACCTGTAACAGCTATTGATACATACTAAACCACTGCTCTGTTCCTGTCCTAGCTCAACTACATCATATTCTCTATCACAGGCTTCTCCTGTATCATCTTATGCTTCTATATATACACATCTATGGAAGAACGTCCAACAAAATCAGAAGCCTGCATGAGGTTTGATTACCTTCTCCTTTCAAAAAAACATTCTGCATGAGGCCAGTACAGCACACCTCATATTCATGCTCCCTTCCAAGCACACAGCCTGCAGCTCCACGCTATAGCAGATAGAATCCAGAGAAGCAGACTACAGACATGGACAAGCAGGATGTCCATCTTAATGTAGGAGAACCATATTGCATCCCAGGGCAGGCCAGATTCCTCCCAGCTGCTCCTGTGGAGTAGTATCATACCCCTCCAGCAATTCAACTGAAATACCATGTGTCAGCTTAGTCACACACGGAAGATGATTTAACAATGCTTAAAAAAAGTCACTATGCTCCCTATAAGCTATTTGGCCACTCCAGTGTTGCCAGTAGTTCTATACTATGCTTTCTTTAACAGCTCCCCCAGGCTTAGCAATGCCCAGTGGCCTTACATCCAATCTTCCATGGAGAAAAATATTTACTTGAAATAGTGTTACATATAGAAGTGAACGCTCCAGAAGCATCCTGATATTTCCCAAGCTATTTATTACAGAGCTACATTCCTCTTTCCCCTTCAAACACATGTAAGAAAGCTCAGAGAGGTAACAAATAAATCATAAAAAGTATACTTGAGCATACGGTCACACTGGTTCAGACCAAATGTACACCTAACTTAGCATGTTGCTTCCAAAGCTGCTCAGTAACAACTGCTTAGGGAGAGCATATAGGAACACAACAATAAAGTGAAACTTCGCAGTCAGATCCCCTTTCTACAAACCTCAAATAGTTACAAGATTTTACCAGGAAAGCAGATCACCCAGCGATCTCCTGAATTACTCAAACAATCACCTAGGTTGGAAGGGACCTTTTAAGATCATCTCATCCAACCAATGAAAAAAAAATTAAAAAAACACAAACAAACAAAAAACCCACACACAAACCACACCCAAAACAACACCAATCCAACACTAATCAAATGTTGAGAGCGATAAGGTCTCCCCTCAGTCTCCTCTTCCCAGACTGAACAACCCCAGGTCCCTCAGCCTCTCCTCATAAGACTTGTGCTCCAGCCCCCTCACCAGCTTGGTTGCCCTTCTCTGGACCCGCTCCAGCACCTCAATGTCTTTCTTGTGGTAGGGGACCCAAAACTGGACACAGTACTCAAGGTGGGGGTCTCACCAGTGCTGAGTGCAGGAAGAAGTTTGGAGCTCAATTCCATGGAGTTTGTTCAGCGACGCCAGAAGCTGCTGTTATTTGAAGTGATGGGGTGCAAGGGCCTCTTGCCGTGGGGGACAGGCCATGGGCGCAGGGGCACTCAGCCGTCCCGCTCCATGCGAGCAACCAGAGGTGAGAGCCATGCTCAGGCTGCACTAGCAGGGCCGCGCTCACCAAACTGAATCAGGGAGTGCTCTACGTCCTCAGGTGTCTCCATTCCTTTCACACTTAAAGCCTTTACAAAGGTGTTGCAATCACTGATATTTATCAAGGACAGCTGAACTTGGTGCAGATGCCCAGGTGCTGGCAGTAGGGTGTCCTCTGTGAGGAGAGGCCAGGGCTGGCCCAAGCCGGATACAACCGGTTCCAGCCAGCTCCAACCAACCCGCTGCAGGGTGCAGCTGAGCCCCCCAGCCAAGATGATGACACCTGTGAATATTTAAGAAAATTTAAAAAGTCTCTTACAGAGGAAAGAGAAGGGACCAAAATGAGTGGGAAACAACTGAGGGATCAGCAAGATCAAAAGAAGGGGGGGGGGAAGAAAAGGAGGAGGAGATGCTCCAGGATTCCCACTGCAGCCCATGACCAGTCCACACTGGAGCAGGACCACTGTGTGAGAAGGAAGCAGCAGCAAGAAGCTGCTGTGGATTGACCTTAATCTCTGTGTGCCACTCAGGTAAGGCATCCAAACTCAGCTGGAAAGAGGGATAAGGCAAGTTTTGGGTTTGTATTTTTCTTTTTGTTCCTCACTACCCAAATCTAATTAATTTTACCCAAGTCAAGCCTGTTTTGCCCATAACAGTAATTGGTAATCAACCTCCTCACCCCACATTATCTCAACCCAGAAGGTTTTCCATCCTGTTTGCTATCCCTGCCCCGCTGAGGAGGGGGAGTGAGTGAGTGGCTGGGTGGGAGTTTGGCTGCTGAGCCAGGGGTAACCTGCCACAACAGGAGAGGTGGAAACCAGCAAACAATGCATAATGCCTGTTGGGTAGTCAGAAACATCTCACTGTCTTGGGGCACATCTTGGCTGCACTTCCTGGGAGATATAAAACATTTATATTGGCTTTGTGCCCTTCAAAAAGCATGGAGATTAGTATAAACTCATATTTCACTTTTATTGAGGGGAACATATCAGCAGAAAGCAAGATAAGAAAACCCACTGAAATAACAAATTCTTTGAAAAATTAACTCAATTTAAAAAGAGCAACAACACCCTATCTGCTAGTCAACAGCTGCAAACCAGCACTAAAGCATCATGTTGGGACCCTGGCTATAACCGAGAAGTCCTTGCACGCATTGGAGGGGTCATATACATCTATTGTTCAAGTGATAAATATTATGAGTGTACAGAGCAGAATGTATTAAACTTCCTTAGAGGACAGAGTGCAGTGTTAGACTAAGGTCTTCAAATTATGATTACACATAAATTATAGTAGCAACAAGGGAAGGACTAAGTCTGCTGAGCTGAGATTAGCAACAGAAAATTCCTATTAGACGTGTGCATGTGATGAGGATTTAATGACTGAATAAGTCTTCTAAAGTTTCTAAGATATTCCCTACAAATAGCCAGATGATTTTTCAGGGATAGGTTCAGAGAGATTATAAGTCTAAGATCAATATAATTCACACCACTAATGCTTGCCCAACACTGGTTAGGCACATTTGTACTGAAAATTAGTTTCATTTGTGTCTCTGTGGAATCCACTGTATTATGAATCAAACCTAAAGTTACATTAAGAGGGAGAAGATGTTGCAGCTGTATAGACACACTTTTCTTAGCCTATTGTTTATCACAGTGATATTAAGAATCAGTTTAACTAAAAAAAACAAAACAAACAAAAAAAAAAACATCAGAACCATGTAAACCAACATGTAACTCATGAAAATACAGATGTGTGGGATTTAAAACTATAATACGTTCAAAATAAACACTACTAAATGTACTTTTAAATGAAAAGCTCTGTCCATATTTCTTTTAGAAGGTCACTATTCACATTAAAAGGATCATAAATCACCATAGTATTATCAATGCAATGGGCACTTTCAACTGACTGACAGGTTGTTCTACCCAGGGACAATGATGAAGAGCCATACAACAGTATTAGACAGGAGGCAAAAATGGATCTTGATGTAGGGAGACGAGACATGAAAATTTGCTGCACAGTGAGACAATACAGTCCGACAGTACCTGAAGAAAGAGTTTGAATCTGGTGTCTGTTCTTGATGTCCTTTATCATTAAAAAGAGAAAAATATTTGAGCCAGGAAACATAAGCAAGAATCCTGGAAGCAGAGCAGCTCATCTAACTGACATCAGTGGGTGAGTTGTGCTTTTTGCTATTTACCTGATTTTCATTTTTACGTATTCATTGACTTGCAAAGGATTGACTTAGAAAACAGACCAAGGAGCAAAAAGGTCTGGAATAGCAGCACAAGATTCATCAGTAATACAAATCTTTATGGCTTGGCATATATCTTAAGGAATTAGAAATTTACTTAAACCTGTATCTTTCTAATTGGAAAATTACTGACTAACCTAAAATACATTTCATCAGCTTTCAACATGTGCACAATAATTACATATCTGTAGGGAAAAAAAAAAAAGTATAAGGCCTCTGTTTTAAGATTTTTAACTAAACTTACTTTTCAAATATTAAATTATAATCTTTGAAATGTTGGATAAGATCATTTGACTGGCTGGGTGGATGAGGGGAGAGCAGTGGTTATTGTCTATCTTGAACTCAGCAAGGTTTTTGACATTGTCTCTTGTAACATCCTCATAGGTGAGCTTAGGAAGTGTGGGTTAGATGAGTGGACAGTGAGGTGGATTGATAACTGGCTGAATGGCAGAGCTCAGAGGGTTGTGATCAGTGGCTCTGAGTCCAGCTGGAGGCCTGTAACAAGCGGTGTTCCCCAGGGGTCAATACTGTGTTCAGTCTTGTTCAGTATATTCATCAACAACCTGCATGACAGGACAGTGTACCCTCAGCAAGTTTGCTGATGACACAAAACTGGGAGGAGTGGCTGACACACCAGAAGGTTGTGTTGCCATTCAGCAAGACCTAGACAGGCTAGAAAGTTTGGCAGTGAGGAACCTGGTGAAATTCAACAAGGGCAAGTGTAGGGTCCTGCAGTAAGGGAGGAACCCCATACACTGGTACAGATTAGGGGCTGACCTGCTGGAAAGCAGCTCTGCAGAGAGAGACATGGAAGTCCTGGTGGACAACAAGTTGACCATGAGCCAGCAATGTGCCCTTGTGGCATCAGTATTTTAAGCAGGGCTAGTGTTCAAATATTCTGAGAGTATCTTATCATACATCACTAAGCATGGCATAAATACTTCAAAAATAATAAAAAAATCACTTTCTCATCTAAGAACAGTTGAGAATTTGATAAAATTCTAGCTCTAGTGCAAAAAACTGATTAAAAATCATTCTGCAGGATTTTTCTTTCGTTTTGGGGATTTCTTTCCTAGAGACACTATGTATCCTTCAGCTCATTATGTCCTTTAAAACAGAATTCAAGATGGATCTTTTACCATTCTTTTCTCTGTCATAAACATCGTTATTACCAGCATTTACTTAAATGGCAGGTTTTATGAATTCTGCCTAGTTAAATACACATGTCCACCACGTCTGGCCTTATGCTTTTACCTACTGAAAATCCTCTATATGGCAAAGTATTTTAAATCACTGTAAAGGTGATCTGTCGTTTATGCTCTGAAAACCTCCTACCTCTCTTTTTTCCTTCAGATTATTAAGAGAGGCAGTCTTTTTTCATCATCTCTGTCTGGAAAGAAAATGCAGAGGTTTGTATTTCAAAAGGCCTCCTATTGTAGACTTTTTGAGATTCAGCCATTAGTATTTTCTTGTTATTCAGTGTAAAACAGTGGTAGGCATTAAATGGGTTCTTTTATTTTGTGATTTTAGAATAAGGTTTAAAAAAAGAAAATAGAGAATAACGTAAGGATATATGCAGCCTTGACATGAAGAAAAAACAAAGGGAAAAAAAAAAAGGAGCTCTGGACAAACAGAGACAAGCTCACGTACGTTTTTTTTTTTCCTTGAAGCCTAATGTGCCATCAGCCAGGAAAGCTTAATAAAATTTCAGTGACTATGCTGATTAAAGTACTGAGGATTTTATTCGCACTTCAGGCAGTGCCCATTCTCATCTTCTTTTGCAAATTATGAATATACAATTTATTTTTGAAAAATGTAATTTCATCCTGCAATGGCAAGTTTCCTTTTTGTTGTTTTTCTTCTATATGACAATAATCTCTGGCAAGTCTGAAAGATGAGAATAAAAAACATGTAAGTCCTGTAGGGTCAATCTTCTATGACAGAAAACACAAGGCTGAGCTGCAAATGTAAAATAGTGAGACTCATACATACAAACCTGTATTTCCAAAGAGTTAGATTGCCACTCCAGAGCAAATAAACCAAGAATTGGCTATATGACTCAAATAAATCACCACCTCTACAGGAAAGCTGTTCTGCCTCTGCCATGCTTGGCTTGGTCACACTGAATCTGCACATAGCCTGTTTCCATCACCAGTATCTAACACTCTCCACTCAATCCAACCTGCATTGCCCCCCTCTACAATTGTACATTGTCAATGATATTTGTGTCAGTCTTCAGATCAGGTACCTGTTCACCATGCATCAGTCACAGGCACCATGAATTTCAAAGAGTTTGGTGGCATTTACTGTGCATTCAACACATTTTTCTGTTTCTTCTCTATAGCTCAGCCAGAACTACGTGTGCAAGGATCTGAGTCAATGAGAAAACAGAACAGCAACAGTAAGATGTCTGCTAATTTCATATTTTGCTTGCTTTCCATTTTCGTGAGAAAAGGAACATTTCCTACAACGCACACACAAGACCTTTCAGAAGAAATTTTGGGCGACTGATTTGTTCCCCATATCTTTATCATACTAGGTTTCCCTATACCATTCTTTGGGTTTAGTTTAATTTTGGGTTTCAGGAGGACTTTATAGATGATATAGGCTTCCATTAAAAATAGAAAAAGGAATAAAAATATATTTGAGATTTCAGATACGTTCTCACAGGTGGTACTAAAATCCAAAATGTAGTAATCTTGTAGTAATGTGAATGCCCTTTATTAAGCAGTGTCTAGATTTGTATCTCAGACACTACTCCTCTTAATCATTAAATCATCAAAACTTTTCAGAATGGATTCAATCCTGAACAACCTAGCCCCAAAAATCTAGGTTTAAAATTAGTCTGGGGCAGTGATTTATCTCTTCCTCCTAAGTTCAGACAGCAAACACCCCACCTGCTTGAAAGCCAGTGGTTTGTATGCATATAATCTCACAAAATGTTGACTTCTCACAAATTCTCCCCACCTTCTCCCATCCTGAAGAGAGAAAAAAATCTGCCAGCTGAAGACCCTGATGTGGTCCCTCTGTTCTGGGACAGAGCAGTAGAGGCATGAAGGCTCTGTGCAGTCCTTTCACCTGATGCATGTAGTAGAGTATCTCTTACGCAGCAGCTTTGATGTGGGGTCAGAAAAAGGGCCTTGGGGTTTGGAAGTCAGAATTAATGTAGATTCACTGGCCCACATATATATCTATAAGATACAGATATCTATCTCCATGAAGCATTCACACAGGAGGAGAGTCTGTTCCGTCACACAACTTACTCATAATATCAGGGTTTGGGGTAAAGGTTATTTTCATATACCCTGAAGAGTTAGTTATTTCAAGCCTGCCATGTACTAGGACTATTTAAGTGTACAGTTGGAACAGAAGTTACCAAATGGCAAATGGAAGCTAAAAAATGGTTATAAAACAAATATGCAGAAAAAAAAAATTAGAGGTTTAACTGAAAATAAGTAGCAAGTTCAATTGATTTCAGGGATGTTTAAGATTTTAACTTTAATGGGGTTTAGGCCATCACTAGAAAATTTTTATTGTGGTAGATTTTTCACTTAAGTGACAGGCATGAGAAAGACTCAACACATACCAATCTAATTTGTAATTAAATGTTGGATTTAAATCAAATCCACTTGAAACATGTTGGACATGTTGGACAAATCTCTTCTCAGCAATAATACAAATAAAAGTGTTTATAAAATACAAAATGCTAATTTTTGACACAGGTGAAGTTTCATACATGGCAAAATTGGAGCCTTCATAATGAAAAACATTCATCTAAACTGGCTGTTTGCCTTGCAAAGCACTAGCTTTTCAATTTCTAAAATATAATATGTATTGCTGAATATATTTCATATACTTTTTCCAGCTTGAGAGCCCAGGAAAGCATTCAGATACTCGTTATTCCTTAAGCATTTTTATGATTAATTATACCTATGTACTAATGCAGCTCCACAGAGCCATTAAAAAAGTTATGTGACCATTTGTAAAAGAAAAAAACAAGTACCTGAAGAGACATTCAGACAAGGCAGGTGTGATTTTTTGCACTAGAGACTCTAATAAAAATAAAGTTTCCTTCACATGTTTAATTCCCTGGAAAGTTGCTAAATGATACAAGATATTGCCTTACGTAAGACATTTCCCTGACCTTTCTCTTTTCATCTTTGAACATCAGAACTTGTAGTTAAAACAAAAAGGCAGACAAAAAAAAAAAATAAATGGCAGAAATGCACATATATATGACTCTAAAGATGAGAATATTAAAGAATAAACTTTCACTGTTTTCCCATAAAGACTGTTACTTTGATGGTCTTCTTTGAGATGCTTAAGGTGACATGGTTTTATACAGTTTTGTAACAAAATCTTCTTGGAAAATGAGGGACATTGAAAACTGATGTTAGAGGTAATTTTATAGATGACCAGCTGGATTGTGCATCCAGGCACTTGTACTAAAAAGAAACCAACCATAGGAGACAAAAGAGCCAAACTGCTTCTTTTGGCAGCAATATCAGCTTCCACTGGTCTCTGTTTCTAGAAGGTAAAACTGAATTTCTCTGCACTGTTCAGTAAAGGAAAAGGGATCCTGTATGTCAGTATTGACTACCATGATAATGTGTGTTAGAAATACAGCATTAGACTGTTCTGTTCAACAACTGATTTTACTGTTTCTTCAATTAGTCATTAGTCTATTCTTTAGCAAAAAAGACTTGGGGAATCATCTTCAAAGTTAAGCAAAGCAGATGGTTCATTGTGTATTTCGCAAGAGTAATCATATGCTTAAAATTAAGAATGGCTTTTGTTGAACCAGGACCTTACTGAAGGTTGATGAATTATGCACAAAAATAAGCATATTTTCATGACCATTCATTGAAAGCTCACTAACAAAAAGTTGATAAAGAAAAAAAATCTTCGGGTATAGCAGAATGCAAAAGAAAGGTACCACACAAGGCAAGCATGGGGTGGGGGACCTAGAAAGAATATTTTCATTTCTGAATAATCTCTTTTTCAGTGGCTATATGGCATAAGTAAAATGTGTTATTATTATTTATTGTAATATCAATGTTTGTTAATTATTTGTTGGCTTTTAATAACATACTATATTGTTGCCATACATTTCATTTTCTTAGAGTAAACTGTTTTTTCCTGTTATCTGGATTATCTTTTACAATCTTAATATCATAAATGCATCTTTTATCTTCTTAATAATAATCACTAATCAAAACAAAAAACATTCTTAGGTATTTCAAAATCATATATATTGAATACTTCTAAAAATATCAAAAGCAAAGTGCTGCAGAATACTTATAGGCAGATCACAGTTACACATGCAAATACAGCAACTAAATTTTGGGTTATAATTTATTTAGAACTGGGGATTTATTTACGTATTATAGTTGGATACTCACAAATTTATCATCCCTCTTAGACAATCTGTTTACTTTTGTTTTCTTGCTTGCAATACACATTCAAGTAATTCAGTCTTCATCCATCTTTAGGCTCTACGACTGATTGAAATGGTGTAGAGTGCAGATATTCCATGTTCTGAGTACTTGCCAGATTTTAGGAAAGCAACTCAAAAACTTATGCTCAAAGAAACATCCATTTTTTTAAATCAGGTTCTTGCACTATGCTTAACCAAATCTAATGGAGAAATATTTCGTCCTTTCTCATGCCTGGACTACATCATAAATATTGTGTTAGTAGGAGGAGAAAAGGTAGATGAGTTACATTTTGCTGTGGGTTTAAATGGGAAAAAAATGTTTTGTCTTGCTGAGGATTTTAAAGTTCTTACATCTCTACATAAAGGTGGATTTGATTGAGGCTACTCATAAAATCTCCTTGGAAGGAGAGAAATAATGCTATACAACCTTGTTGAACTTCAGGCAACTACATCAGCTTTCAACCCCAAAATACCTAATATTACCGGGCAGATTCCACTCTGCCTACTTCTTATTTATTTACTGTAAAAAATGAATATTGAGAAATGTGAGTGGGTTCAGAGAATAAGCAATTTAAGGAGCTCAATACATTCATTTTTTTAAAAGAAAAGAAGCAGTGACAGGACTCCAAACACATGCATAAAAAGAACACTTCAAACTGTGGAGGGAAAACACAGTACAATGAATAGAATTAGGAGGAGGAAGCCTTCTTAAAATAAGGCACGGTGATTTTCAACAAAATATTTTCAGGTAAATTAATTATTGATACTTCTTGAGAAACATGGTAACTGATCCGTCACTGAATCTTTAAATCAGGACTAGAAAATTTTCTTTATAGTATGAGAAAGAAATCCTTTGTCCTTTGGCTCTTGAAATTACTCGGAAATGTAACCATTGACATAAAAGGTCAGTTTTTATAATTTTAAGTGTTGAGCTCTAACTCAAAAAAGGCACAAGCCAGCTCTGAGGTGAACCAGACGGAGACAGAGGAGAAGGGCCTGTAAAGCATAGGAAAGAGCAGCACAAGGGCAAGAGTCCATGCCAACCTGAGCACGGCTGTTTCGGAGGAAAACATTACACCCCTCTGCATTTATCCGCTCTTGCCTCCCTGACTGTTGAATAATTTCATGCCTCCTAAAGACTTGCTTTCACTAGTCCATTAGAAGGCTGACTGAACAGTTCTGCTAACCAGTTTAATTGCGTTTATCTTATGTTAAACACTTACCTGGCAGACTGTAGTTCTGACAAGAACTTAGCTCTCCCTGCACTTTGGATTATAAGCAGTCTCACTAATTTGCAAAGTTCTACAGCTCAGATAAAGAACATGATGAAGAATGAGAGGCTTGTCCCTGTGAGTTGACATGACTACCTTGTAGGGTGGTCAGGAATTTCAACATCAGATTATTTTCCAAATTAATATTCTGTGTATTTCTTTTGTCTGCAGAATATTAGTCAACTCATATTTGATTGTAAAGTTCTGGTCCTTCATAATTTACGGACCAAAATCACAGAATCTATGTTGAAAATTCTTTCTTTTTTCCCCATGGACAAAAATAGATGGCTGAACTCCTGATAAATCCATCAGTTGTACTCCCTTAATCTCAACAGATTTTTATTTGTACATTTCCCTTTTGATGAATATCTGAAGATTAAGTTCTAACTATGTCATGTTAATGAGAGTTCTGACTTCCCAGAGAAACGAAGTGAAAAGCAGGCTGAGCACCAAGCAATATTCTGGTCATTTTTCATTTACATTCAGTGATGGTCATGTAACATCACAATTTATCTTTTCATTCTTCAGTGAAAACATCAATAAAAACTCGAGGGTATCCCTCATTATATGGCCCTCAGTACATGCACACCCAATCACACACTTATTTGCAATTGTTGGTACACATTAGAAAGTTGAATTTGTATGAAAATACTTGGATGGAAAGAAGCTATTAAACACACATGCAGTGGATATGTAAGAAAATTGTATATTTATATATGCTATACATTTGTACATTTCTATATAACATAAAAATATTCAGAAATACATTTATATTCTATAACTCATGTTTGGTCATCACCTTTTTATGTCCATCGTATGTACAGATGTTATGAAGATGTTATTTTTATGCCTTGGCACTATTTTAATATGGATTTGCAAAGTGATTTACATAATTAAAATGTTTGAGCAACTATAAAATTAGTGTGCCCTAATTATCAGGTACCTGAATTAAAAAAACTCTTTATCTTCTTGCAGGAAATTTCCTAGATTCTTGGAGAAGGCAGTAGGGTTTTTAGGAGGAAACAAAGACATTCTGTTCTATTCCAATGAAATAATTTGATCACAATACATGCAGAGGATTTGTTTTCTATGACTGCCCTGGTATTGCAGGATTACAGAACTGATTTACAGGAGGAAAAGTACTGTTGATAAAAAATAGACCCACTACATTTCAAGGAGTTAGGAGCTGTCGTGAGCCATGTATAAGGCCAGAGAAGTCATTTTAAAAAAATGTTTCATTGCAGTCCCTCTTAGGTCTCCTTTTTCCCCATCAGAAGATAGGGGCCACACAATATCACGGGATTCAATGCACCAGAGAAGAACTGTGATCACCAGAGATGTCTGTTGGATTCTGGAGCACCCATGGGGGGTTCTCCCCTTCAGAATTACCTACTTCAGCATCTCCTAATTGTTCTGAATGAATTAACAGTAGCAACAGCTTTTGTGGGAAGATTAGATTCTCTTGTAATATTTGCATACCTAAGAATAATCCAAATCCTTACTGAGTAGAAGTACACCTTGAAAAAAGTAATAACAGTGATTTGGACAAGAAAATATTTTAGCTGAAGAAAAAAAACTTAGAATTTTATTGAAATGCAATTTCTTCTCTTTTCAATTTCTTAGATGAAACCTATTTTTATGAGAGAGAAAAATCAAGTTTAAAATATCCAATGAGCTCTACATAACTCTTAATCCAATCCAATCCTGTGAGAATTTTAGTTGATGAAATGCTGAGCAAAAATTTCAGGAATGTATGTGGAAGGAAAATTTGAATCCAGGACATGTAAGAAGTTTGCAAAAATACAGTTTTCTCAAGGGATGTACACCCTCTTTCTAGCACCAAATACCTATCTTCCTTTTGTAACTAATGACATAATATCAGTTTCTGTAGTGTAAGTTTCTATTTAAATACATAGAACTACAGACTTATAGCTGAAACTTTTAATAAATTTAAACACAACACAAGATTCCTACAGCATTATTGTATCAAATATATATTACAGTAGTTTACATCCATGAGTGGCAACACTTTTCACGTAGTGAAGTCTTTTTATATTAATTGTGAATTGAGCCGCACTGTATCACGTAATAAGTGAAGGCTAGAAAAATTAACTATAACCATTGAACAGATCATAATTCCAAAATCCACAGAATTTAAGACAAATATAAGAATTTTTATCGTATAATACAGTTGCCCAATACCCCAAAGCAGTAGATTATTATAAGAAGTAATCCAAAGCATATGAAGTTCAGATGAGATGTGAATTACAGTGGTTTTAATTTGACCTCACATATGTTGTGAAAATTTATGAAATATTCCACATTTCAAATTCTGCTTTGGTTTTGGTGGTTTTTTTTTTTCAGGGAGGGATTTGAGTGTATTCAAATCTCTACATACAACCTTCATCGCACTGATAAATTTTCTGCTATCCATTACAGCTCAACACTATTGCCAAATATGCCTTTTGGATACTTGTCTGCAGGCCCTCCTGCCAGCTACTTGAAATCTCAGCAATTACAGAGGTTACAGTGAAATGACCCTCTCTAATCAAGCTGTTTCTTATATAAACAAGAGGAGACACTGTGAGCAAATCACTGTCAGTTATAACTTCTCGCATAACCTCCAAGTAGGTAATCTGATTCATAAAATGTTCTTTGCCAGTTACTGATAGAACATATTCTAATCTTTAAAATTATTATCATAAAATTCCCCAGCCATTTTCTGTTTAACAAAAAAAATTTGGTTTATCAAAACCTAGGAAGATATTTGTATGTGCCATTTAATTGATATTCAACATGGAAACAAAACCAAAGCTAGCCAATGCTGTTTGATAACCACCCATAAAAGAAAGGCTCAGAATATTGGGAATTCCCTAGGTTTATGCAGAAACTTCCTGACACTTCATAAAGTCAGCCGATTAGGGTGACATTCACCCTCTACATAAATAACTGCTCTCAGTAAAGTCTCCTGGACAAACTAAATAAAAAACAGAGCATTCCACACTTCCCACTCTTGTTTGTATATGACATTTACCCAAGAAAAACAAATTTTAAATATGAAGAGATATGTTCTAATATTGAATGAAACAAAAGAACAGACCCGATGGCTAGAAGCAATTGTATAAATTCAGACGGAAGTAATTCACCACCAGAACAATCTGTCAAAGGAAGTGATTTCTCTTTCATTAGAAATCCTGAACTTAAGATTGGACATGTTCCTAAAACATGTGCTGTACTTCAACACACTCCTTCAACTTAGAGAGAGTACCAGGAAAAATTGTCTGTCCAGTGTGGCATAGACTGCAATAGCCATAACAGCTCCTCCTGGCCTTGAAATCTATTGCTTATGAATTACAACATCTCAACGGAAAGCAACTTTTGTGTGGCCTCCTTGAAGTACTAGCTCTTGAAATAGCCGTATTCACTCCCCAGTGGTATATGTATCAAAAAGAATTGAACTGTATGTAGCAACATCATGTCCTCAGCGCCAGGCTTTGTCTGTTGGGCACAATTCTCCAGCAGCCAGTTACACAAAGGGATTTTGAAAGCAAGCTGGCGCTGAGGGCAGAAAAGAGTGATCCCTCCAGTATCTCCAGCACTCTTCTGGGGTCCTTCTTTGTCCCCAGTGTGCACTAAAAGGACCAGTATTCTTTTCCATAAACTGAGTTACTGTGCCTGGAGATCTCCTAGGTAAAATTTATAAAGTACACAAAACAGAGTATGGTTTATTTTGCTAGAAATGGCAACATGAATTTCACTAAATAGACCCCTCAGCAAATATCCTCTATTTGTTATCCTCATAGATATCGTCACAGATCAGCATCTGTGAAAACTGATCCACACGATGAAAAAAATCCTGGCTGAAAATAACAAAAATCTACTCAGTCAAAGCTTAACTGATTAAACTGAACTAAAACTGGAAGAGTAAATCATCAATAAGCTTTGATGTAATTGGGTGAATTTACCTGGGAGTCATAGCAATTGCACCTGCTCAATTTCTTTTCATTTTCTTCAAATGCTTTTCATAGTTGACATGTTATTAATTATTCCAATAGTACACCTGGAAGCTCCCGTGTTCAACACTGTGCCAGATACTACACAAACTCAGAGGAGAATGATTGTCTTTAATATTCAGAGTGTTTCAAGTAGTTATTTACCAATAATCTTGAATATTATTTCCAAAAATATATAGATCTTCCATTTCATTAATAGAATATCGCTTCTATCCATAAATGTTATGACATTAATGTCATCAGTATTATGTACAACCAATCAATTATTTTCTTAGCATTCACTTTCCAATGCATAGCAGAAATCCCAAGATAGACAAAAACTGAAAAGAAATTAATGGAAAACATCACAGGAAATTTCTACTCCACTTTCAGAGTTGTAACTCATCCAACACTTAGTTATTCCACAAATCTGACTTTATAAGCACACAATAAACATGAAAGATAATTTTTGCCCATAATTAACTACTTTCTATACTGTTCTACTATTTATTTCCAACATAAATTTAACAAAAATTATATTGCACCAATGCAATGCTCTTGATAGTATGGCATAAGATCATATTACACAGAAACAAAGATAAATTATTTTTGGTTTAGGTAGAAAAAATATATCCCCAGACATCATCCTTATTTCTAATGTCTGCAGTTCTTTATTGATGCACGTGTAATAGCTATTAAGGTGGTCCCCAAATGATAATCCCATTTTTGTATTCCTTATCAGGTTGAGAAAAGCCTTCAACATCTGCATAATAGCCAACTTCATTTGCAATACTTAAAATTATTATTTCTATTTTGCTTGGGCTTTTTTTTTAACTTTAGGGCTTCATTCTTAATCAAGGCAGTAGATCAGAAATTTGCTAGAAAGCTCTTCAGACTTCTACAGATCAGATTAATGCTGCTGAAGAAGTGTTCCAAGAACGTTTTCTGATTTCACTAATCTTTCTTCAAATCTTTCAGCACTGACTGACCATCCGAAAAGAAAAAAAAAACATTCTGAATAATATTGAGCAAACTTAACCTTCTTTCTACTTAAAAATGTCTACTGCCCAGATTCTGTACAAAGTGTACTTAAATAACAGATTTTTTTCCTTTCCTTAATATGAAGTCTGCTATATTCAAAATTGCAAAATTCCTCACCTGAGACTGGCCACATATAAATTCAATAATTTTTGTTGTAAGGATTCATGATCATAAACTATGTAAATGCAATATTTGCAAGAGCAATTCAGTTCAATCTTTCTTTTAGAACATATACATAGTCAAAACAAAAACGGTAATTGGAACACAGGAGCTGCTTACAGCATTTTCCCAGATGTATTAAATAATTATTCCTCCTATATGACCAATACATCTGTCTGTCACACAAGTCTGCTCTCTTGTTAGCAGAGGAACTTTTTAGAAATATATTTACTATTTTAAGTGCTGGTTTTTTCTGCAGAATTCATTTTTAGTTTCAATACAGCATAGTTGTGGGTCAGAGTCAAATTAGTTATTAACAATGGCATGACAGCAAAAAGGCCTTATTATTGCAATGAAAAGAAAACTACAGTGATGGTTTTCAAAGCTAAATGTAACAAAATTAATAACTGAGATCTAAAAGTTAGAAAAAAAAAAAATTTAAAATGAAAGCTAGAACTATACCAACATGCAGTATACCAACATGCACCATGGTCCAATTAACACAAGTCCAACTGGTCATATGTTCCTTATGTATGTTTTCTAGGTTTTTTAATAGCTATTTCTGATCACAAATGCTTCAACAGTGATTTCTAAAACCTATGATTTTCAGCCGTATGTTCATCAAAAATATCATAATTTCATAAATTACATAATATAAAGCTTACAAACATACCAAAGAGAACTACGTGTTCTATTTGGTGAGAATCTTCAATCTCACAATCAAAGGCTACAAATTTTGACACTGCCACAGTTTCAAAGGATTTCTGGAATTTGGGGTTGTTCTTAATTGAAACTACCATTTAAGAAGGCTTATAGCAATTTAAGGATTCTCACATTCATCAACACTTTCAGGTTCCCAAATGAGACTACTGACAAATTCTTCAGAGCTTCACCCGTCTACCATTTCATGAAACAAAGCTAGAGGAAAAAACTGTGTGTTTGCCATTTCAGTGGAGGTAGGGGATGGAGATCCCTGTGACAGTAAAGATACAAGAGTTATTGATGTGTTAGAAACCATGGAAGCACCTGAAAAGGGTCATATAGGAATTAGGACTTCTCCCCCCCAAAAAGGTGGCAGGATCAATAGCACAACTGAAGTGCATCTACACCAATACAGAATGGATGGGCAACAAATAGGAGGAGCTGGAAGCTGTAGTGCAGCAGGGAAACTATGATATAGTTGCCATAATGGAAACATGGTGGGATGACTTGCACGACTGGAGTGCTGCAACGGATGGCTGTAAACTCAGGTTGTGCCAGGGGAGTTTTAGATTGGATATTAGGAAAAATTTCTTCACCAAAAGGGTTGTCAAGCATTGGGAGAGACTTTCAGGGAAGTGGTGGAGTCATCATTCCCTGGAGGTATTTAAAGATGTGTAGATACGGTGCTGAGGGACATGGTTTAGTGGTGGACTTGGCAGTGCTAGCTTAACGGTTGGACTTGATGATCTTAAGGCACTTTTCCAACCTGAACGTAGTCCTCGAAAATTTCCAACCTAAATATTTCTATGATTCTATGATTAGTCCTGCTTTACCTAATCTATAGTCTATAGCCACTTTATGGTAAATCCACATTTAAACAATATCACATAGGAAAGCACTGGACAGTGGTTAAAATTCTGATTTTCTTTCTATAGACCCATTTCAAATGAAATTTATTTTTCTTCAGACTTCCTCTGAGTTCTAAAAAGAGATGTGGTAGGAAACTAAAATATGGCTTTTATAGCAACTGTACCTCAATTCATTAATTATATCTGAAGTAATATATGTTAATATACCTGCATGGCCTCAAAGCACAAATATAACAAATAGGATGGCTGAAATTTCTGTATGGCAAATCAAAAGAAAAGATTTCACACAACACATTTATATCTACACCTTTAGATCACCACCAGAGACAACTTACAAGTGATTTACTACCACTGAGCTAAGCCTCCCTTCACTCCTGCTTTTGTTCTTCTGTGTCCCTCTTAGAAGTACATTTTACTGCAGTATGTGCCATTGGATGATGGATCACTGGACACTGAGCGTATATTTATCATTTCAAGCTGATTTTAAATAATAACTGGATGAAATAAAACCAACATGTCTCCTTGAATTCCTTTTCTGGAAGAGGATACAATTTCACCCTTCCAAAAGTGAGAGAGAAATATAGAGAGAGAAATTTAAAGATACATTTTCCAGGGCGAGCATACCGCCAGTTGCTGCCAGTGGTTCATCAGAGTGTACTTTTGCTGGCCACTGGTTTTGATGATCAAGATGAGCAAGATCAGCCCATATAACAGGAGCTGTGTGGAAAGTGTTCAGTTACATAAAGAAAACAAAAAAATACTAAAAGCAATTTTAGGGAATAAGGTTTATGGGTAGCTAGTTTGATTCCTTGAAAATCCTAGCTAGTCTCAAGAAGATGATTTCTAACAGTGATAAAGGGCAGGTTGCTAACTACTTTCCAAGTGTAAATGACAGAAATTTGCATGCTGAAAATGCAAAAACAGATTAGGCAGGACTAAATACTAAAGTATATACTGTTCTTAATAACCCTATACTCCAAGAAGATGGCTTAAATGGTTTCTTGAGTCTTGTTTTGGTTCAACTTCTATAGTTCACAATCTATTTTCTTCCTGTTGTGCTTGAATTTTTAAAGAATGCAACATAAATGTGTTTTAGTGCCAAGGAGAAAAGGGAGTCTTGTGAAAACAAAGGCCATGCAGATTGGCGTATTGTGATCAGGGGAGTGTGAGGATACAGCTGAAACTTCCAGAACCATCATGTCTTGTGCAGAGGGACAGCTTGGGACAGAAAATCCAGCACATCTCTGATCATTTTCCATCTGAACATCAGAAAACTCTTTTTACTGTGACGGTGACCAAGCACTGGCACAGGTTGCCCAGAAAGGTGTGGAGTCTACATCACTGGAGATATTCAAAAGCTGTCTGAATGTAGTCCTCGAAAACTGTCTCTTGTTGGCCCTGCTTGATCAGGAGGGGTGGACTAAATGACCTCCAGAGGTCCCTTCCAGCCTCAACCATTCTGTGGTTCCATGACATCTGTATTTGGTTGACACTGACTTTGCACCAGGATTAGCTGCTGTAAGCCTTGTTCCTGACAAGCCTCTTTCCTCCATCAATAAAGAAACAAAACTGCATGATGAATATATTCTGGTTGTAACTTTCTATGTGACTTTTAATACTTGATATGTCATTTTAAATATGTAAATATGCCGTGAATATTTCACAGCATAAACAAAATCAGAGCCCCATTCCAGCACTGTTCAGGAGCAGAGTTCCCAGGTGTTTGCCTGCTTCCTGGCCCGCTAAGCTCAGACACCTCTATATGAGTTAGAGGCTGTTACATCACTCCTACCTACATCTTGCTTTGTAGAAGCACATTAGGAAAAACTGCCAGCACCTCAGATATGCATATGATGTTATATCAAGGTGACAGCTTTTTTATGTCTTCAAACTGTCAATGAAAATATTTACCACCAAGGATAAATCTCATAATAGGTTACAGTGCTTAAAGACCTGCAACAGCCATTTACTTGCAGCATCAAAATTTTCCTTTCAGGCTCAGTCAATTATTGTTCTGCCCACTGGTATATCACTAGAAATACAATCTGATATTATGTTTTATAAAGAAGTGGTATTTAGCAATAATAGCATGCACATGAAATCTGATTTTATTTTTATGCACATCTAAATTCTGCTGCACAAAAACCCTGCAGTTAACTATTATTATGATATCTGTTGGCTATCTTTTTCCTTTTATTGATGTGCACTAAGCACTTCTCAATGATGTTTCATGGTTTGCAGAACATATCTGAACTTAGCTGAGAAATTATTTCAAAAGTAGACTTCCAATGGGAATGTCAATGAGGTAAGGACATTTTTGACACATTATCTGCATTACTGAGCTTTATTTGATTTGCAAGATTAAAAGAGATTGAGTCGAGAGAAGCAGTGAGCTGCACCTTAATGGAACAATAGCCTGACATCAAAGATGTGTGTGATTTGAAAGACTGAGTGGCAGCTGCTACAGGGAGATTATAAAATCATAATTCAGGCTTCAGTAGTGTACTATAAGTCTTGGTGTGGAACACAAACCTGCAGTTCAGTCCAGGGATAATTTTAGCACATCAAATATATAATCTAGGCTGACTACTTTCTCGCTTCCATCTTTTTCTCTAATTAGATAATAATCAACAGCTTACATGACTGTCTGAAATATCCAGAGAGAATTATGTTTCTTTTCTACTTGTGACAGCTCTATTTTTAGCCTATTCTTAAACTCACTGTCTTAATCATCTAGGGAATGATTCAGTGGGGTGAGGTCAAAAATGGCAATCCAAACATGCAATTTCACTTCCTAGGAAAAGAAAGCACAGAGAAATCACTTGTGTCAATCCCTCATTCCTATGCAGGGAGTACATAAGAATTTCAGCCTTCAACTCTCTGGTTGGTCTGGTCCCTGGGTAATGTATCAATTGGAGGATTTTTTTCTAGGTAAATCTATTCTTCTTCCCCTTTTTGTCATCTTTTTAAAATAAATGTCTGACCTGGTTTTGACACTGAGCTGTACGATAGTTTTGGCAGCTGTGAGTCTCTCTGATCATGAGTTATGCTCATAAATGTTTGCATGATTGGGATAAGGTCATGCCTTAGCACTTCAGTGTTTTCCAGTGACCAGTTAACACTTGCTAGCGACTACAAGTTTCATGCTCAGGCACTTAGTTCCCCTCATATCATGTATGGAGGGCCCTGGCATTTAACTTGGGCTTATGAATACAGCTGCAAGGCAGGATGCCTAAAAGGAATCAAAATGTTCAGTGTTGCAAACCCTGAGAAGTGACTTTTACCTCAGTGATAATGTAAGAGATAGTGTGAAAGACTGTAGGTTGTAAAAGCATTCTTGAAGGGCAAATCAGGAGGCTTTCATATTTGGGTGTTGGTTTTGGCAAGATAAGAGGCTTGAGGGAAGGGACTTGGCTACAGACACTCACATTCACCTTCTCTGGCTGGTAGTTTATCCAGAGAGCTGTTTCCTTTTATAAATATGTCAGCTCCTATTAAGAAAAAAATACATAATACAGGAGAAGAAAAATAATCTTATATATTACAGGATGGAGGATTGGCACTTATGTCTTTGTTGGAACATCGCTTAATCCCCAGGATATTGTCATGTGGGGACACAGGAAAATGGAAGCTACTAATGGTGCCTGTAAGAGTTATTTGCACTCTCCTTCCCTCCCAGTTATATGCCTAATTCAGCAAGACTTTTCAAGTACTCTGGAACTATGGAAGGAGTAGATCACTAAAACTGAGGTAGCTATGAATGGCATTCTCATGGAGTGCAATTCTGCATCTTTGAAAATGCGTACCTTCTGTACCTTTAAAAATAGTCTTATTCTCATTTCATTTTTACTACAATTCAAATCTGTACTACATCATTCATATAGTGAAGTGAGTCTGGCTGTGAAGACAAATTATTTCTCAATCTGAAACCTTTTGTCTTCATTCACATCGTTGATACACATGTAGGTCTGCATGATCAAACAGATGTGACAAGTGACACATTGTTATAAAGATGCCAGACAAAATCGGATGTAGGTGTCATCCCATTATAACTATTCTGTACACACCATTGGGATTACTGAGGACGTTAAATGCACTGAATAAAGAAAATTCCTTTTTTTCTGGTGAGGAACAATTCCAAGCACAGAGCTTTGGTAACAGCTAAATTATCATCAGCAACAAAACAAAAATCTTGTCTCATAAGCAAATAAAACACAAGACCCTGAAAACCTTAAAAGCCTAGAAAATAAATTCAGAAGCTAATATAACAGAAAAAGGTAAATGTAATTTCTAAAGAAGGGAAATAAATTTTCATTTAATTACTATGCAAGTTTCTTTCCCTGTCGCCAAGTCTGAGTATATTCCTACACCCAGGTAGGAGCGTCACACAGAGCTTAACTAATCAAACTGAGAATAGTTAATCTTCTTGACTTGACAAGCTTAAAGTTATTCAATTCACTGTGGATTTGGGTACTATCAAATGCTTCTCAGAGGTAGCATCCTATATATGAGATAATAATCACTTCCTGAGCTAAGCAGGATAAATCATCACAAAGGTTTGTTGTTTTCTTTTTTTTTAATGTGAATTTTATTATGAATAGTATGTGATGAAAGTAATTAAATACTGCTGAAAGTACAGTAACCTACCATTTAGGAAAATTTGTGATAGTCACGCTGTGCCTAGAATGGCAATAAATGTCAATAGATATGGTGAAATCGTGGCATTTTTATAAGCTGAACATTCAAAAATGTATTCACAGCCCACAATATGGACCCTATTTGTTCTGAAATCAAAACTCTAACATGAAGATGTTGAATAATTAATCTCTCATAATGCAGTAATTGTGTAGTAAAGTATGTCATGTCGTGTCAAAATAAATATTTCAGTATCAGTCAGGAACAATATTACTTTTTTTGGAAAATATTTGCCAAAATGAGTAAGAAAAAGAAACAAATCCAAACTGTAAATTCCTCTATAATTTTTTTAGCTTTTGACAAAATAATATTTCTATAACAAAAAATGCAGTGAAAATATTTCAGTCAAAATTAGAAATTAGTTCTGAATGAAAAGAGCTTTACATATTGCAATTACTGCATATGTCAGACCTAATAAAGATGTAAAAAGGATAGTGAATACTACAACTGTTATTGCTGATCCAGCATTCTTACTACGAAGACGCCTGACCTTGCTCCAAATGCTGAACATGCCTCCATCTGGTACCCACAGTGATAATATCACTGTCATCACAAATATTAGATCAATGGTCATGCCTATGTGGCTGCAGTCTAAAACGTCGCATACTTTATCATTATGGGCAGTGTTACGCAGAATATTATAAGCTGCCTATCAAATACCTAAGAGCATTTATTTTTTTATATTAGATAATACATCACCAAATCTTTCCACCTATGTCCTGATTTAGTACAAACTCACTGAGATAGTTCATCCTAACCATTATTTAAACTAATTTTAAAGACAGTTATGATGTGCTGTGCTGTGTTACTCATTCCCTGAGTCCCTTAGCATTGCATAAGTTCCCTGGGATTTCTGTCCCCTGTGAATTTCAGTCTTTTAGATAAAAATAAACTCATGTTAAAATTCATTTAACTTTCTCATAAACCAAACTTCCTTTATTACCCATCAATATTTCAAATACAAATAAAAATAGGACACTCTGCTAACCCATGACTATAACACTACCGCAAAAGTTGAAATTTGTATCAAATGTAAACTTTTTAACATGAGGCGTAGCATGGTGTGATGGTCTCCCTTTACTCACCATTAAAATATTCAGCCCATCAAAAATTTCAACAAAATATTCTGCATTACTTGTTTTGGCCGAAGTACAAACAGGTACTTTCCCATGATGAAAGCCTTAATATGTTCCAGTCTCCCAGACAAGTGGCTGTTGGGTCGTATAATGGATGCTAAGTACCTGCAGAACTTTGTGGTTTGGCCATGAGAGCATGCTTTGTTTATCTGGAAATGGTTGGGGATTCACATAATCTAGAGCAATTAACTGAAGGCTTAAAATGATAAATAGCAATTGTTTTATAGATTATACATATTTTATCCACGTTTATGTAAAGAAAGATGAGCGCCCCCAAAAGGTTTTGCTACACTAACCATGAAAAATCACACTTACTCATACCCATATAAGAAGCCCTGAAAAAGATTATTCTACCCCAGCAAGAAAAAGACTTGCTGCAGGAAAACTGCAGCTGACGCATTCTGTGTTACCACCTAAGATAAAATTGTACATATGACTAATCAGGAATTTACGTCCTTTTTTGCATCATTTATGTTACGAAAACCTATTTTTGTGGATATGTAGATATGCGTAAATGCGTTTTAATAAACATTGTGTTTTAGAGCTTAGCCAGGTGTTAATGTTGTAAAAATTTAAATTTTTGAACTCTGCACCAGTTATTTTAATGAACAATGGATTAATCTGACTTTCCTGTATCCTGTATCCCTTTTTATTGTTAAGTAACTGCATAATCATTGAAAAACTAGGCTAATATGAATAAACTGAAATAGACCAAGGAATACAACTGTAACTGGTGTGGACAAGGCTACCAATGGAAAGAATGAATTCTTATGTAAATATCTTCTGAAACAAAACAATTTAACTCCCTAAATAATGGGCTTCCATGTTATAGATAGATGCCCACCTTTAATTTTCCACACTGATCTAATTCTCATGAGTTACTCCCATGTGAAACACACATGGAAGACTGGTGGAATACGTCATATATCAGTTTGGAGTACAGCCTGCTTTCAGGTGCTTGGGAAATATTTACTGCACAAATGGGAGTTAGTGAAAAGTAAAGAATAAAAACAAGCAACTTCCTTCTGACAACAAAGTTTTCATATCAGCATTTTATACCAACATCTCACAAGTTCTTCCAAGGGCTATAAAGGCACAGACACATTAAAACCCTTAAAAATTTGTATATGATCATAAACTGGTGCATGTGGACAGTGAGAAATCCTGATCACTGATGGATGGGCTTAGTAAGTACAGGATAAACCTGCTGGCTTTTACTGTAATCTCAGATCTACTGTCCATGATATATATCTGGAATCATGCAGACAAGACTCTTCAATCAGCTTGTTTATTCACAGCAGTACATAGCCCTTGTTTTTTCACTGATGAAAGTCAAAGGCAATTACCACATTAATTTCTGTAATCATCATGACTCAAGAAAAAAAGACAAGTAAATAGAGAGGTTGTGTAAAGAGAAATACACTTGAAGAAGTAGGAAAAAAAAATATGGGGACAATTTTCCTCTAGAAGTGACAAGTAGAAAAATGACAGAATGAAATTAAATTAAATTAATAGCTCAGACAAATTATGTTTTTTTTCTAAGTAGCTTTTTTTCATGAAAGAAGAGCACAAGGGGATTGTATAAAAATGAAAGGCTGAAACATCAATCTGGTAACAGAAAAACCTTTTCACCCGACAGCAATTAAACTATGGAGCCTCCTGCTCCAAGTTATCACTGATGCTAATAGAACAGTCAGGTTCTAGAAAGGGACCAAACCAGTACAAATAATATAATAATGACATGGGTTACAGTGTTAAAAAAAGCTAACCAGGAATTTTGCTAGACATGTTCTCATACACCTTCATCAAAATGGTGCAGCCTTTTATAGCTGTAGTTAGAGGTTTATTTTCAGCTGTAGGATCTTCTCAAAGATCACAGGTTCCCTCTCATATTTTAACCCCTATATGTGAGCTTTCCACTGTCATCTGGATGTGGTTGCCACAGCTCAGCCCCCACAAAGAAAGCTGTTTGCTGAGATAGAAGAAAGTATTACACTATTAGGGCAAGAATATTTCTTCCAAAAGCTACTGTCCTCTACTTTTTTTTTTTTTTCTCACATCTTTCTTTCAAATGGGTGGTTCTGGCCACTGCCAGGAAGAGGATAAGAGACCTCTATTCCAAATCAGTGTGGCAAATTCCGTGTCTGCATCTGTCAATGTCTGGTAAACCTCCTGCTTCTTCTGTCTGGATATAAATAAATATAGGCAGGGTTTCTGTAAGGATGCTGGGGGTTTCCTACATTTTAAAACAATTCTAAAGCTGTATTTTGGCAGCAGAAACATAGCCACTGTGCTGATATACCTGATCTAGTTAATGTCAAAAACCTCAGTACGAAAGCACAGCAAGAGCCCTGTCACATAAATGCATAAAACTCAATGTTCTGTTGCTATTTGTGATTTAAGTACTGTTCATGTCTTGTGTCTGAAGGGAAGTGTGCAGCAAGAGAAATTCACATGAGAAAATAAAAACTCTTATCCAGAAGAGAAAAGACTAAATAATGGTGTAAAATCTTTTCTGTACATAGGATTTATTAATATTTTGCTGCTGGTGGCATTGATCTCTCTACTTTAGACAGCTCATTAAACAACTGCTAAAGTGTTTAATAAATTAACTTATGATAATAAATTAACAGCTTGCCCAAGATCAGAACCATTTTGACCACACAATTATCTCCAGTTCCCCAAGGCTCCCATCGTACCATAACTTTATACCTGGTAAACCAGGCAGTACTTAAAGAATCGTTACTGATAATTGCATTAGATATATTGCATTTCTTTTCCTCTTTGAAGATGATGCTGCAAGGTTATAGACTTCGTATAACAGCTTCTAGAAGCAACATTGACTCAACTACAGGCCATTAATAATGAAATTATTATGCTCTATAAAGGATGCCAGTCTGAGATTACTGTTTTCAAACCTTAAATAAGTGTTAAATCTATAGCAAACCAACCTTTTTGAGAAAGTTCCATAGATATAATAGCATGTTTCAGAGGAGCTACTCTGAAAGATACACAACTAGCAGAAAATAATAAATTGTCAGTGTGCGTTTGAGAAGCTAAAAGCATCTTGTACAATCTTATAAATGTCTGAGGATATCCTTCCCACAGAAGTTTCTACAGTGGCTCAAGCATCAAAAACGCCTGCTGTCCTTTGAGTAACTGCTTTATATACAACACGTCCTTTGAGCCACCACTTTGCTCTACAGAAGAACCCTAATCAAATGCCAGAAATTAAGATATCTGAATTTTCATGTCTTTCGTATTTGAGTACAGCCTTTATTATGACAAGCTCATGGTAAGATTCAAAACATATTTGTGGAAGAAAGGTCACAAAAACAATGTTTATCATGTGGAATATATTATGTATGTATACTTCCATATTTCATTCCTATTAGAGCTTCCCAGTAAAAGGGCTTGTTATGGTCAATGGCTTAAGAATTGTGAGCAGGATGCATGTAATTTTATCAGTTTAATAACTCTGATTTGATCTTTGAGTGGCTTTCCTGATCAGTGGAGAAGTTTCTCCCTATCAATGGGATAATGATGGTAATTATTAGGTAAATGATCACCCTAGAAAGTTGGACTGAAGAAAAACTCATATACCCTTGTAATCACACAGTAAATAAGTGTAAATAAGTAGGAGTGGATGTCATTTTCTTTGTCTGTAGCAAGAGACTGCCTCACAAATTGTTCACATAATCGTGTTAGAACATCACAGTCTGGATAGATGGACAACCTGATGGATCCTGTTTAATATCTTTATCAGTGACCTGGAGCAGGCAATGGACTGCGGTCTCACCAAGTTTGGAGATGACACTAAATTTGGGGAAACAGTCGATGTGCCTAAAGGCAGCCTGCCATCATTCAGGGTGATCCAGACAGGTTGGAGGAAAGAACAAAATTCAGCAAGACCAAACACCAGGTCCTGCAGCTGGGGAGGAGGGACCCCCTGCAGTGATAGAGACTGCGGTCTGCCCGCCTGTGGAGCAGACTGGCAGAAGTGCCCCTGGCGTGGTGGGAGACAGCGAGCTGGGCACGGGCCAGCAGTGAGCCTGGGCAGCAGGGAAAGCCAACAGCATCCAGGGATGTATTAACAGGGTGACAGCCCACAGACGGAGGGAAGGGGTTATCCCCTTGTTCCACTCATGAGAGCACATCTAAATACCGCATCCAGTTTTAGTCACCCCAATGCCAGACAGACACTAATAAAACAGAGTGAGTTCAGCAAAGGGCTGCCAAGACAGTGGGGGGCTGGAGCACTTGTCTCATTAACAGTGGCTGGCGAAACAGGGCTTGTTGAGCTAATGGCAGCTCACTAACACCCATGAGAAGAAGAACTCAATGAAGTTACACCAAGATCTTCACAGTGGTGCGTGGTGGGTGGACAAGTAACAAGAGGCATCAGTTGAAAATAAGAGAGGTTCCCACTGGATATAAGGAAACAAAATTTTCTCCATGTAGTAGGTAGTGTAGCAGGTTGTGCCCAGAGAGATTGCCTCACTAGAGGTTTTCAGGACCTAGCTGGGTAAAGCTGGGAGCAACCTAGTCTGATCCCATAGCTGACCCTGCTTTGTGGCAGAGATTGGATTAGAGATCTCCTGAGATTAGAGATTCCACCTGAGTGGAAATATTCTCTAAATAGCTATATGAACGGGTAATCTAGGTGTCTATCAAATGTGGAAAATATAAAGCCTGCTTATTTCAATTAAATACTTCAATAATTTTGTAGTATTTTCTGAAAGAAGACCTAAAATTTACTCACCTATCCCTATTTCAATTAATAAGTACATATTCACACAACTAAGTTTGAGATGCTTTTGAAAAACCTGATATCTGTATTTCCAGATTTCTTTGCATCTTATCTTTTTTATATTTTTCAGTTGTATCTGCATAGTAACTGTCCCTTCATCTCTGTTTCTTAACCAATTCTTATTCTGATGATTCACATCCCATGTCAAAAGAAAATGACCTACATGCTTAGATGTAAGACATTGAAAGGAGACACTGAAATTAATTTTTTTAATGAGTGCTACCATAATATATGTAATACAGTCTTCTCCAATGACTTCTGCCTTCAAGATCATAGATCACATTTAAAGATGAAGAGATTAATTAGAACTTCCATAAAGTACCTAAATATACTGTAAATAAATCCCTTTCTTGGGTACTCATCACAGACATATTCCAAACACAATCCATAAAGCTCTCTCATCAACGGTTCTTTTACGATGCTATAATGAAACCCGTTATTCATGCATTTTGTTTTCATATTTACATTCATTTTTATACTAATAAAACACCAACATATAAACTAGGTCCTGGTTCCTCAAGGACCAGTCTGCAATGAGAAAGTTGGCAATCTTTTGAGGGCAGCATGCCAGACTGCATTTTTCTTTCTTAACTTAGACATCAAAGAGGTCAAAGAGTAATCTCAGTGAGGATCAGAAGACACTGCCTCTCAGAAACCACAGGTGTCGCATCGGCAAGTGTATCAGCCTTTCTGAGAGGCACAGATAGCAGGAAACGTGGACCTCAGCAGGAGCGAGCCATTGCTGCCTTTCACTTCTGCCTCTCCTGAGATGCTGTGGCTTTCTTAGCCTTTTTATCTGACATCCTAAACCAGCCTTTATACTGGATTTTGCTTCTCTTTAATAAATTGCTTATCCCCAATCCAATATTATAAATGATTGCATTTGGTGACAAGTTAGACAGGCTATAACAGGAGCTGTTAATCTCAGTTTTGATCTTTTCTATGGAATGAATCAACCCTTTCAGCTCTACAATTTAAAAGGAAACCCTCTCCAGGATCTCATATAGATGGCATGTATCTTATAAAAAAGTACAAAAAAAGATTAAGTGAACCAAATCTAGATCACACATATGCAGATATAACTACAACCTCCAATTAATAATGACTTGCTTGCAAGAATATGAATCTCAGGCATTTCTACTCAGGAAATGCTGAAACAGTAAAACAGCATGAAAACTTTATCATACTACATTAGCAATTTCCCATTACATATTATTAGAAAGTGCCATATTACCCTAGAGTCCAGCACAATCATGGATCTCCATTAACTCAGCGGCCTTTCTTCTCTCTCTGACATAACTGCTAAACTACACAATAGCACTCTTTCCTTCTGTCAGAATACAGCTCCATCAGATTAACCATCTGGCCTGAAATACTTTCCTTTCCTGTTCAAAATCTGTTCCATATTCCACCCAGAAGAGATTTTGAACACAAAAGGGCTATTCGGGCCGAGCCATTTATCTGGCAGAGCAGACTTCCATCCAACTCCAGATAGACTCACAGCTGTGATGGTGTTCTGCAGAGAGTAATTTTCTATCCACAAGAGAAACTGTGTAATAAAAAGAAGAACCCATTCTCTAATTCAGAAGGAAGGCTTCATCACACAAGCACAAGGGTGTACCGTAACTGTGATTTCTCTTACTATTTGTAAATCGGTGCAAGCCGATCTCTAGCAGTTGGGACCAGATTAATTTAAATAATTGTATGTAATATTCACATAATATTTCAAGGAAGGAAGTAGGTGGACAGTCACAGAGTCTTCATCCTCCAAATAGACATGAATACAGACATGAATATAGACATTAGCAATCACTGAGAGCATCATAGTATTACTGTATCATTTTAAGCAAGGTAAAGCTCTGTGCTGATATAAGACTTCTTATATCATTTAAAGCATATGAACCTTTCAATTTCTTGTTCTTTTCCCTATGAAGTGTACATCTTTTCATGTGTTTTAATTTCATTATAGATTTCATTCAATTTTGAGGACTGAAGTGTTCTCCCTCTCTAACTTTATTCTTCTTTTAGGCAGACTATGAATTCTTTACTTCTACCTAGGGGTCTTTTTCCACACCCCATTATTCTGTGGGGATTTTTCTTATTACACAAAGATTTCCTCCTGAGCTTCCAGGTTCTCCTTGTTTCAGATGTCACCTTCTGTTACTACAGTGTTTATTTTTTAGAGTAAAATAAGAGTGTGCCTTTTATGTGACCATTCCCATCTCAATATAACAGCTACTACAGGTAGATTCATTAATCAATCCAACTTTTACGCACTGATATTTGAGTCTTTGTTCTCCTGATTTTCTTTTGGAATTGTGAGGAATTTTCCCATTACTGGTTTCCAAGATTTGGAACTTGGGGATGTAGTATATAGTTCTCCAATGTCTATGACTTGCATCAAGCTGACAATCGTGCGTGTGTGTGTCCCCTGAGGAACCTCTGACTAGTGTAATAGGATATATTGTGTTTACGTTCTTGCTATTTGCCATCAAAATAGTGTCTATTCCTCTATATGATTCAAATCCATGAAATGAGGCTATAAAATCATTAACATGATTTTACAGAAGTGGGGTAGATTATACATGAGAACGGGAGCAAAAATCTAAATTGGGAGCTGCTGTAACTCATGCACCAACAAAGCAAAGGATTCTGCTGCAGGAGGGGAAGCTGGAGAGGGCATGTATGACATAGCAATGTACAAGTAATGTACAATAATGTACAAATAGCTGCATGGCACTTCAGTGAAGCACATTACAACACATTACACATTACAATCTGTGTATCCTTTTCAAGGGACAGAAAAATGATAATTACATCCAGTGTTAATCTGCAGTCTAAGCATTTCATTAAATGTAGAGCTGTTAAATCAAAATAGTAATCAATGCACACTTTTCCTTTTTTTCAGAAGTAGCATTAAAAGGCTTTCTACTATAGGGCATCCTGAAGGTCATTCACCGAAGGAGAGCTTAAACCTGGTAGGGGTTGTGACTGTCAAAAATGCCTAATCATCTTGGATCAGACCAAATCACTCGGACTACTATTGATAGCATCCTCTGTGGCTGCATGCAGGACAGCACAGCCCCAGCTGCTTCCCACAATCTCCATTGCAGGGTCAGCATCTCATACTTTCTGTTAAAAGGCACTATTTTTAGTTTGGCAATCAAATCCTCTTTGCACTTGTTTTAAGGAAAGACATTCAATAGCAATACAGGTGATCTCAAAACCGAGCTGAATCCTTAATACAATGCAGGACTTCCATCACTTATATTGGCTTAAATAGTACAGTTATAAGAAAAGACAGGGTATCTGTTTTGTTTATTCCCCCTCACTGCAGACAGACAAAAATTTGGAAAATAAACAACTTAGGAAAGTGACAATATGATTTATAAATTTAGAGGGCAAGGGAAAAGCATTCAGAAAAACAATACACAGATTTTTCCAGTGGGTATACAGTTTAAAACATGCCTATGCCATATGGAACATTGATGATTTATAACCAGGGGACTTCAAGCCTGCAAAATGTATAAAACCAATCCCAGAATATTTATTAAAAAGAAGAATAGTTCCCTTTCAAAACAGCATTTGCTATGCTAATTTCTCCTGTTTAAATGGAGGAATAAAAAGAAAAAAAAAAGAAAATATCCGTAACTTAAAGGGCCAATCATTTATTTGTTTCTTTGTTCTTAACAACACACTGTAACACAGCAATTTATCCTTATTTATTTATTTTCCTTTCAGGCTAGCCTGCAAGTCTGGAAGGTGTCAAGAAGTATTAGCAAAGAATCAAAGGTCATGGTCTGCTGCTGTCTACTGTGGCACGAAGCTGGCGCTCTCAGTCAGCCGGACGCAGGGAGCTGGCTTGCCAATATTTGAAAGACACCACAGTGTGAAGAACCATTCCCCAGCAGCACTGGGTGCAGCTGCACCGCCCACAAAGAAAGTGTGCTAAGATACAGGGGGAAAAGTACCATTATACATGAAGCAGAAACAGCTATATGTATGTTTTCTCAAGGTATGACCTTGGTGGTCAGCTCAGCCCCACACAGCTGCCCGCTCGTTCCACCACCACCACCATCCTTGCAGGATGAGGGAGAGAATCAGAATGGTAAAAGTGAGACAACTCATAGGTTGAGACAAAGGCATTTCAAAAGGTAAAGCAAAAGCTTTAAATATGACTGAAAACTGGAAATACCACTGATTCTAGTTTCCTATCTTATTTCAAGTATCTAATTGCTATGATTATGTTCAGTTACACAGTCAAAGTAAATCTTTTTATTATAAAATGAGGGCATCGTATTTAGACATCAAACTTCTCAGTTGTTATTTGAAAAAAAAAATCTATTAGATTTCACTGTAGCAAACATAGTTCACAAAGGACTTAGGATCACTAATTTCACTATAGAACCCCAGGGTTCATAGTGAATCTTCTTTAATTCCTCTTTCAACTCCCTCTTTTTAAATTTTGCTGAAAAAAAAAAAAAACGGAGAGAGAGATACAGCCTAAATAACACGTTTAAAATGTTAATACTCTGTCTTACACTTTCACTAAGTGATTTAATTGATTCCCTTTCCTGAACTATTGATGCACAGGATTTTATGTGCTGTTGAATGCCACCTGTTCTATAAGCATTTTAATTATTGAATTGCATTGTTGTATCAGCACATAACACCATCAACTTTAGTTTAGATTGGCAGATCTATTTATGCTTCTGTATGATCTTTCATTGCTTTACGATCTTACCATCATAACACAAATCCAGAGGCCCTTATTTAGGAACTGAGGTGGGTCTTGTCATCTTCTTTATTCTGTGATGTGTGGAGCCAAAAATAGTCAGGGCAATTTTAGGGTTTAAAGTAATACAATTAAAAGTGGGGCTGGATGAAATTACATGTGTTCAGGGTTCTTTCAGTCACTATTACTTCTAAAATGGGTGGTCAGCTACAGAGGGAACTGTTTTGTTTTGTTTTGTTCTCTTTAAATGTGGGATCAAAGAAAGCCATAAACCTGCGAAAATCACTTCATGCATTTCACTCCATAATGTAAATTCATTTCTTAGATCACACCAAACAGCTGTGCATTGAGTGTATATGCTTATGGCTATGACTGCGATAAAACCTTTGAAGAAAATCCCTTCTATAAGCACGTCAGTTGAGGAACGTAGAAAACAGAATGTATATCCCACACCATTAGTCTCGGGGCTTTTCCTTTAGTATGATACTGTTTCATGTCTATCTACAAAAGCCTTTGTAAACATATTTTTTAAGAAGTCACTTATGGGCAAGCTAATGACTATATTGTACAAAATAAGTATTGTTCAGTGAAATCATAACCAATAAATCATAATATGAATATTAAAGTTTTTAGGCAAATTGACAAGTTGCGCAAAGACTCTTTCCATTTCCAGTGTATTATTTTGGAGATTCCGTTGTTCATCTATTAAGGTGAATCTCCCTTCACACCAAGTTGAACATAATGGGAAGGTATATACAATATAAAAAATCTCAAGAGCATGGAAAGCCACGGAGCGTATTTCTCAGTGGACATTAGTTTAATATTTCTCAGTGACATTATTTTAATAAAAGTATTACAGGAATGAATGAATAAACAAATTCATACTCCATTCTCTATATTCTTACAATGCCATTAATTATTTAGGTTATACTGAAGTCAGACAAAAGCAAGGAGTGCTTTGAATACTCCACATATACTGAAACTGAAAAACTTCCAGGAAATTGAAATGAAAATCCTCAACTCAGTTGTCTATTTTGTTGTTTCATATGACACCAGAACAATCTGTAACTTCTTGATTTTGCTCTTACTGTAACATAGATTCACAGCACCAGTCTTCATTTTATTTTTGAACCTAAAATAATATATGCGGCTTTTATGTTGTGACATTAAAAGAGGCTTTCCTGTGACTGCTACTGTTTTATAGCAAAATTTTATTTCCAGATGTAAAATTCCAGAAGTTACCTAAATCTGTAGCCTAAATCTCTGAGTAAGATACAAGATAGCTAAGCTGAAACAAAAAGCAATTGAACAATAGAATGAAAAAGAATATTAGCTTTATGTACT
The DNA here is from genome assembly GCA_025769975.1 of Gallinago jamesoni. Classification (NCBI taxonomy): domain Eukaryota; kingdom Metazoa; phylum Chordata; class Aves; order Charadriiformes; family Scolopacidae; genus Gallinago; species Gallinago jamesoni. Next base: position 73,752,298 of record JAOQGH010000023.1, on the reverse strand, counting down.
CATCTTCCTCAAGACCTAAACTGAAATCCAGGATTGGATCATAAAAGAAATTTAGTTTGATTTTCTTATTTTGTCATACACTTGTGGAAATCAAAGTACTTCAACTGGGTTAACAATACCTGGTCACGGGAAACATGAAACTTAAAGTCCCCATGTGTTCAAAGCAAGCAGGTACAGGGTATTTTGGGCTAAATTACCTTCAGCCATTCCCTTTCTTGGGACCATATCTGACACAAGCCAGTGCAACTCATCGTTATTTTAGAGAGGGTGTAATAGGTCTCAGGATGATAATTGTCTTAAAAATTATTAGCAGAATGGACCTGGCGTTGACCATGAAATGGCAACAGCTCTCCAAGAATATTTAGGAACTCAACACACATATTCCTTAATTTTAATTTCAGGTTAACATTTTTGAGGAGTGAAAAATTCCAGTTGATCATTTCAAAAATGTCTTAAAGCCTTATGTTATGATGCAAATTAAATGGACTGACTTCTGTGATTTGTGAGTTTTCTGAGAGGAGTAGGTTGACTCCATATTATGCAGCTGAGTCCATTCAAATTTAATTAATGACATTTTCTTCAGTGTGGCCATCTTTTAGGAATCAAAAAAATAGACATCACAATAAGTGAATAAACCATTCTCACCATTTCTCTTTCCAATCCCACTACCCAATTTGCTAGATGCTGGAAATACTTACAAGTGTATCTATGGACAATGTCACTAGTCTTCCTCTGAACAATGAGCCATTGGCCACGACCCTCTAGATGTGTTTACAGCATCTGACTCACTTTTCACAGTTTAACAGAAAACTAGATGGTTAAAGTACTGGAAGCACTTCATGTGCTTGGAAAAGTCTCGATGTTGAAGATTTGGCTAAAAAAAATGCTCATTGTTCATTCTCTCTTATAAGAGCTATAGGTGCTAGTCACATTTGTCATTGCTGATAGCTGATAACTCCAAGGTGATGTGCACTTGTATACGCTGCATATGCTACCTATCATTATTTTTTGAGCATTCCAGATCAGTCAACCATCAACAGCCACTTCCTTTTCCCCCAGAGTATCAACAGTTCAGTAAAGTTGCCAAATATTTTTCATATTTTTAAAGGAAAAAACAGTACAAAGCTGAGTATTTATTATTTTCTTTTGCTCCCCAGAAGTAAGAATTATCATGAAATATGATCTCTGATCAATGTCTACCATTAGCTAGTAACAAACAGGTTTTATTTTCAATTGCAGCTCTTATTTATGCAGAATAGATGAGAAGGAAAAGCATAGTATTTTTTTGCTATGATCAACTATAACATTTTACTGTTTCTCCTGAACATGCATAAATGTGTATTCACTGCATTGATTAACTCCCCTAGGTGTGTTGAGCAAGCAGGAGAGATACAGATTTAAAATAGACCTATCACTTACAGGGAAGCAAGTCAGCATGCATCCACGGGTCCATGGCAAGTGTCATAGCGTCTTAGCCCACAGCAAGGGCCGGATAATTGAGATTAACTTAACCCTCACTAGGGCAGTGTGTGCAGACCGACAGTTCACACTGACCAGCTAATGGGTGGTAACTTGTCCTCTACCATGAAATTGGTTGCCGATTTCAATCCTATTTCAGTGTGACGGTGCACCAAGGCTGACAGAAAGGCTTTATATCGTATTATATACATTAAACATCACTAAGACTCATCCCTGAGGGAATGTAACAATTATTCCACAGTACAAAAAGCATAACGATATCAACAAGATTAATTAAAGAGAAACATGATGTCATTTTCAAAGGAGATCACAAGTGGAATGCTATTGAATTCCCTGCCTGATATGAGTAGGATTTTGAGAGAAGTGGCCCAGAAATCAGCCCGTCTGAAGTTGAGAAGAACTTCACTGGGAAGTTCTCAGTGAAATACACGGCTTCACATTATAGAGTTGAAGAGTAGAAGTGAGCAAGTTCTGTGGTTGTTCTGGCAGATTCTGTTTAACAGGTCATTCAGATTCTGCCAGTTACTTCTCTCTGAGTCCCCTAAGTTGTGTTTGACTTTCAGAAAGGACATTCAGCCGTGATTTGAAGACTGCAATACAATGAGAATTCAAGCACTTCCTTTGTTCCAATGGTTAATCAATCTCACTTTTAAGAATATTGTGCTTCATTTTAATTTTAACTTGTCTGTCTGCAGCTCCCAGTCATTGGTTCAGTGTTCTGTATTTTTCCCCTGAAGATACTTATACACTATAATCAAATTATCTCTCAGAGATTGTGCAGTCTCCAAAGGGCATTTTACTCTTCTTTTCTGTACCACCATTCTAACAGCCTTTTAAAAAATGTTGATACCAGAGCACCATATGACACTCCTGTACCAGGCTTACCACCACCAAGAGTAAAGATAAAAATCACCTTCCTGCTCCCATTTGTTGCCCCCCTGCCTATACACCAAAGAATCTGCCAGCTCTTTGCTGCATAAGACAAGCACAAATTTAGTTGTTTGTCCACTATAATCCTAAATTGTCTTCTGACACTGCTTTCCAAGATGTAGTACCCCATTCTGCCATTCTGCTTGTTTTTTCTGATTTTCTTGTTCCTCTCCAGTTCCAAGATTTGGCTGTGTATGTCTTAGATCAGAACACTAATGCTACGGTTTCTGTGAGGATATTATGACCTTCATTTGGAAATACAGCTGTTGCATAGATGCAAAGACAAATCAGTGAGATAAAGAGAAAGAAAAAATATATATGCATGCCTACGTACATAAATATAAACACTCAAAGATTAATATATTGTAATAATATTTACCACTTTACACAATTTTAAATTTACTGTTTTGATAAGTTTAAATTGAAAACTCTTCCTTTTTTCAAACACCTCAATTTTTATCATGCCATCTGTACTATACAAGTGCCTGCATGTTTCACTGTAATTGTGCTTTCTATGCAAAAAAAAATATACGTTAAAAATATATTATCTGTATATCTGCTAAAAGCTCTGGATCTGCAATCAGCAGGTCTCATTTTGGCAGGCCTATGCATTTCTACAGTTAATCATGATGCTTGTGATAGTTCAGGTCCTTCAAAGTTGAATTATTGTGAAGATGTCAGTAGCAAGAAGGGCTTTCTTGTGCCTTCAGCTTGTAATATCCTGCAGGAAATTACAACATCTTGGTTTTAGAAAAATACTGAAGTAAAATCAACTAGCACTATAAAGGTCCCAGAGTATTTTATCATTTTTTTTCTGGTTTGGGTTTGGGGGTTTTCTTAATAATAAGCTGGGGGAAGAGGAGATACATGCTACACTTCTGAATTATTTGTTTGACCTAAGATTTTCTTTACAGTCACTGAGTTGCCTTTATCCCAAAGTAGGACAACCATATCAGATGATTTAACATAATATGCAGACAGACATGAAGTTAAACTGTGATTTGAAGACCTTTTCTTCTGTATTATATACTGGCCCCAGTGTAATATTCACAGCCTACAGAAATTTTTGAGGTAAATTCAGATTTGATCCATTTGTTTTTCTCAAGTTTTCAAAGAACCAGAACCAGAAGAAAGGAGCAGAAGAGACAATCACCACATTTCAAGGCATAAGATAAAGCACAGCCCAGATTCAGTCCTTGAAATTGCTGTTTCCCATGAGTGTGGTTAGATAAATTGCCAAATGAATCTGCAACGTAGATCTCACCACACTACAAAGCAGCAACAGAAAATATCTACTAATTTGACAGAGGGAAATTCCTTGTGGGCTCCAAAGCTGCCAAGCCTGATAGAGCCATTTCATTACTCTCATATCCCGCTTCAGTCAAAGAAAGTAAGATTTATTTCCTTTTTTGTAAGGAAGCCAACAGACCATCTTAATCAGATCGGCAGGTGATTGCAATGAATGAATGCGTGAAGTTCTGATTTCTGGCCCAGATGGAAGAACCTGGCAAGTAAACATCATCATGAAGGCTGGGCCTATGTCTCACATTGTCAGGGACACAGATATTTGAAATGACTCTGCTTGTGCTGACACCAAAAGCTGGGTCTTTGGTGAGCAAAGCGTATAGCCAACCCCAAAGCCACTGCTGAGCTATGAAGACATACTGGTGCACAGCTCCAACTGCTCAGGGACTGCTGCAGCATCTCCTCTCTAAGGTGCAGATCCACCCTCAGGTCATCACCTTTCTTTATCCTAGGAAAGGTTGTAATTTTTTCAAGTTTACAATCTTAAGTACATATTAAAAATTTGAGTCTAGAAATATAAAATACAGAACATGACTAATTGTACCTAAACTGAAACATCAGAATTTCTGTGGATATAAATAAAAGCCATTACATGCTAATTCTATCCTCTCACATTCTTTGTGGCCAGTTATTTACCTCCACAGCTAATGCCCAACAGATCTTTCCCTTCAGGAAAACTGGATCTATCTGAAAAGCAGAAAACATTTGGCAGAAATAACCACAATGAAGATAAGTGTTAACACGACATGCTAAACTCAGTCCTGGACACAGGCTTTCAAACTGCTATTTCTAGCTTGCAGTTGAGAAACCATTTCAGACAACACAAAAAGCTGTATCTAACACTTTCTGACAGTGCCATATTGGCTGGGAATAACACAAAAGAGGAGGTGTATACGAAAAAACAAGGATGATTTCACCTTCATTGCTACAAAAACTTCTAAGCTATCAAAATAATCAGAAAATTAAAAAACAAAATACAGCAAGAAACCAGCCAGCCTGCCTTCCAGCAGCTTCAGCTGAAATTAAGATCAATGGGAACTTGACAGTATTGGTATCATCTGCCCTTTACAGCTATTCAGGTGTTTGTTTAAAGTGAATTAAAGAAAGCCAAGCTTTAAGAGTGAAAACAGAAATAACGATAATAGAACCAGTCAATCAAGGGAACAAAACCATACTATAGCCCAGAGAGAGTCCAGAGCAGAAAGGTGTGCACTTACCATTGATCAGGACAAATAAAACCCAATGAATAAAGGTTAAATAAAGCAATAAGAAAGGTACCAAAAGCCACTGAAAATGACAAGAAAAAGGACAAGCTGTAAACCTACATAGACCATTAAAAGAGGGCTGCCCAAACTTTGACTAGCTGATATATATAGATAACAAGCAGAGAACAAATCTGCATGTAACAGGGGGGAATTCAGCCTTCCTCCTTTCTTTTTATTGAAAAAAATATCGATTTAAAATCGGTGTCGTGTGACATGAAAAAACAGCCAAAAGTTCTTCCCAATTCAGTGTCTCAAGGGCTGGATGCTACTCTTTGCCTGCATCAATTACTTTCACAGTGGTTTACTTGCACAGTCCTCATCAGGGGCAAAGCTTGCCTCCAGGGGCAGGCACCTAGAAATCTGGATAAGGAGTCTGTAAGAGTTCACAGGCACTCTCACTCTTTTTGTGAAAGTAATTCCTCAAAAACGGACCCAGGGGAGTCTCTCATTTCCCTTCCTCTCACCAAATGTCCGTAGTAGAGACTAAACCAAATTCCACCACTTCAGCAATCTTAAAAGTCTTGAAATTCAATTTTAAATGAGGGGGAAAAAATTGTAAAAAAACCCCACTTTTGTATATTTTGTCTTATAAAGTATACAAAATATTATTCACATGGCGTTGTTTCATATTCTTTCATACCATTCCATTGGTTTTCTAGAAATAGCTTCCAAAATAAACAAACAAAAAAAGAAAAAAACGAAAATAAAAAAACCCAAACAATGCCTTTCTCGCTTGGCAAGTACCAACTCCTCAAAAGCAAAGACTTTCATAAGAACTGTCTACTGCAATAGGTAACTGTCGGAGTCCAACCAGTGTCCTATTAGACACTGATCTCCTGCTACTCACTATAGCAGCTCTTCCCTATGTTTTCATATCCCAAAAAATTAAATATCTTGGAAGTTGGCAGCACAAGAAATTAACCCACCCCAGCTCCAAGCTCCAGACCTTTCAGCTGACATTCAACTTTTCCTTGCTATATGTACAAAAAGAGAACACAACTTCTTCAAAGTTAATTTCTTCATCATATAGTCTTCTAATCTCTGATCAAGATAGTTCTGCTTTTTTTCTTCCAAAAAAAAAAAAAAAAAAAGAGAAATTTATGGAGGCTCCAGGAGAGAGATTTTTTGGTTTACCATTTCACTCTTCAGAATTTTTGCTGGTACAATACCCCAAGTTTTGTTCCTCTCAGGATTATCTTTATTTTGCTGCACCAAATTTAGCTACCTTTAATTCTATGTAACACAATTTTAAATGGGAAGTCATTTCATTATGTAACTACAGCTATTTAAGACATCTTTGGGTACAAATATGTTAAATGTTCTGAGTTCACCATATTTGTAGCAGCTTTAGTCACAGCTGGTAATATTAATTGCTCTAATTTCTGCCTCCAGTTCTCTCTCATCTTTTATTTTGTCCTTTCTCCCTGCTGGAGATAAAATTTTGCACTCAAAGTAATGTAGCACTTCAACGAGAACGAGCAGTTGAAACCATATGGTTCAGACCTTCGGTTTATCCAGTATCCACTGACATCAGAATCAAGCTAGTCTCCAGAGAGCTTTGGCGAATGTATTTGCACCTGCAAATTATAACCTTTTTGCAGTTTGCACACCCTAGATCAGTAAACAGATGCATCAGTGAACATCTGAAAAGGAAAATTCCTTTGGACATTGTTCATCTGTGACCACTTGAAAAAACTGTTTTGTCTGGTTGTAAGGGATAATTTATGAGCTGCATCCTAGGAGGAGAGCCGTCACTTCTGTCTCTTTCATTGCCACAAACACATGAATCTGCTGGGACACAGAAACACTGTTGTGAGCAGAAGGAAGACAGCATCAACAGTGGAAATACATCATACATAAAAGTGACACGCACACAAAAGACCTATAAATCAGATAACAAATTAACAACAGAAAAAGGCGGCTTCCTTGCTGTCAATATCCATCATCACAGGAGCCAGGAAGGCATTAGACAGGCAATGTGTTGTTCTGATTCAGTAAACCTGCGAGTCCCTGATGACATTCATTTGATGGTCAGCATGTGTAGATATGATGGTTCTCCTCAAACATGCAAATGAACTCAGAGAAGACTACTCCTGTATCCAGAGTTAATACCCTGCATACAGATTTTTTTTCCTTTTCAAGAAAGGAGAATTGGGGCATTTATAAAGGTAAGACTGCGCTGGGTGAGGGCTCTGTAGCTACAAAGGCCGACGAAAAGCTCTTTTTGGGGCTTTTTTGAAGCC
>JAOQGH010000023.1:73730882-73744976 GCA_025769975.1 Gallinago jamesoni | reverse complement strand
AGTTGGACTAGATGATCTCTATGGTCCCTTCCAACTCCAAAAAAAATTCAGTGAAATTCAGTGAAATTCAGTGAAATGGGCTCATTCTATCTATCTGATGTAACTAATTCTCCAGCACTTTATTACCTAAATTTCCAGGTGATAAAACTTATTGGTCTCTGAAGTTAGATAAAGAAACTGATGTGAGTGCATCGATGTACATATCTGAATGTGTGTGAGGAGAGGAAAAGGGACAGTGTAGGATAAGAAAGAAGAACAACAGATTTCATTATTTTTTTCTTCCTTAAAAGCATACAATTTAAAATTATCTGCATAATTCTTACATGTTTACACAGCAGTGAATTCTGTTATTGTATATAGGAAATTACAGAGAAGCAATGAAAATAATAATCCCATTTCAGAGATATAATTAACTGATTTAGAATAGCTAAGTAGGAAAAGAAAAAAAAAGTCATACATAGAACAGCAAGGTATCAGCTAGTTGGTAAACAAGTGTTTGCTTTACTCTATAACATGCTGGACCATAAGAAAAGATGGTCTCCATATCTACAGATAACTTCATCATTTTCAGTCTATAAAATCCAATAGCTAGAATGACCACTGAAGCATTTTATAAATGTAACACAACAATGGAAGTTACTTGCTTGAAATGTTAGAGATGAGTATGTTCTCACTTTTTCCAAGCTTTGAGAGAAATTACATTGCTAAGGACAGTCAAGAAGACTGTGTGACTCTAGGATTTCAAGAAAATGTGTTAAATGTATTAATGTATTAAAATGCAGTTTATTTGGGGCACTATTTTTTCTGAACTAGCATTTACATTTACTTTTTAATTGTGAAGAAGTCAAAGACTTTATCATATATTTATGTGTACATACATACATACATATGTGTTGGGGGAAAAAGCCAAACAACTTTTCTTGATTATACACGAGACAAAATACTGTGTCCAAACACTGAGATAATTCTAAAAGTGTGAGACAATTTAGACATTTTCTTTAGATGCAAGACCAAAAGATAACTATGTCAGCCTATCCAAATACTAAGTTGGAGTTTGTCAAACAGATTTGAGACAAAGCATGTTTTCACATCTAAAAATATTCTAAAATCATTGACGTCCAATAGTTTCTAACATTATTTCATTTACTAGGGCTGTTTTCTACCTTAGACAAGAATGAAGGAGAAAACTAGAAAGTGCCACTGTGGCATTTTACAAACCCAACCATCACATCATCTTACAAAACAGATAGAAGGACTGGAAAAACTCAGAATGTGTGACAAGAATAAATAAAGTTACTGAACTTTTGAGGAGGACTGAGAAAAGTGCTCAGAGCTTCAGCTGGATCAGAAACGTTTGTGGGGAGGGCTGGGATAGGAGATAGGCTTATGACATCTTAACTTTCATGAAATTAAATAAATGCTCATTAAGTTACAGGCAGGTACAAATGACTTCATAGTAAAGTACATACCTAAACTATGAGTTCTTTGCTGTGACAGGGTGAAAACCAGCACTATGTGTTCAGGTTTGTAGACTGGCTAAAGAAAGATCCATCAGCTGTTACTAATCACAAGACTATGGATACAATAGACTGATGGGAGCTGCAAAGACTCCTGAAGGGAAGCTTCAATAAATACTCACCCTCTTCAGAAACCCCTTCCCTGTACAGTCCTATTTTTTAACTGTTTGGTTGCTTTTCTTTTTTAATAGCAGTGTATGCAAAAAAAGAAAATTTTACTTTCCCACATCAGTTCTTTGGGGCTGTTCTGTATGGTCTGTGGCTGTCTTCTGTCTTATCTGCAACCAGCGATCACTGGTGGGAACGTTCTCTGAAGCCATCTACTGTTCATTTTAAGATCAAACACCCAGAACCCAGAACATCTGAGCCTGAGTCAGATTTTACAAATCAAACCTTGTTTTCTACTAAAAAGTTTCCCGCAAGACTTCTTCAGCAGATGGTGGAAAAGTTGTATATTATTAATGCTATCAAATTCCATTAGAAATAGTGGGTTTGCTATCTAGGGTAAAGAGATAACTCATCATCTCCATCTGTATATAATGCTTGATTCTGAAGAACTTTTACATAAGCAATGAAAACAGGTAAGTCTACTCAACAATTACTGCAGAACCTGAGTGCTGTATAGCAGATATCTACTTTTAAACCCATTAAAATTTGTTCTTTCTTACTTACTTTTAAATCCCAAAATGTAGAGGGGTAATGGAACTTAATATATCAGGCTGAATTCAGACCAAATCATGCCACCATTTGCAAGACAGATTTTTTGCCTGTCAAGTTCAGAAATATCCCTAAGAAATCTGCTTTTTTTTAACTGTGGGAAATGTCACAACCACAAAATATTGGTCTTTTTCATCCAAGAGATGTTGATATTAATATTAAAACTATCTAAGGCAAGGTGTTTTCATCTATATTTCATTTCACATTTAGATTCACACTCTCCTGTTTTACTGAACCCATCTGCATCTCTGTTTGTCTTTTTAAGATGTTCAGTGGGCAGAACTCTCCTCTCTGATTTATACCTTGATGAAGCTGAGTGGAACAAACACATACGTTTTGGAGACCGGCTACAAGTACTGAGTGTCTGATAAATGCTGAGAAGGTTCCGAGTTCCTATCAATTGTATCATTGTACAATTGATTTTGCTCTTTGCATTGCATCACCTTCAGAAGATGGGCTAACTGAGGCACAAAAAAATTAAGAGCTGTTAAGATCACAGAGTCTGAAGGAAAAAAAAAAACTTCTAATGGTACAGAAGAGAACTTTTTCTCTGGTATGGATACATTTTGTCTAATATGGATACATTTATCTAATATTAATAACATTTTTAAAAGCTAGAAAAACAAAATTCCACTATTTTGGAACCAATAAAACAATAAAACAAATGGATGAGTTTGGAGACCATCTTCCCACCCACTCTGTTGGTCAGACACAAAAGTCAGTATCTCACACTTTCCCAGTCTGTGGGTAATTCTGGTTCTTTCCATTTCCAGAAAATCTAATGGTAAAATATTCAAGCTACCTGCTTAAATGCATATTTACGTGTCCACTGAGACACCAAAGTAACTGGTCTTTGGACTGCATAAAATTTGTCTTTTGCAATAGTGTAACAATTTCACCGAGACCCTTCAAAGTCACTGCAGTGTCTGCTAATGTCAAGGCCACCACCGTTAAGGCTGGACTGCATTATTGCTACTCAGCCCTCTCTGAGGCATCGCAGCTTCCCGCTTCCCAAATCACAACCATATCAACACACAAGCTGACGGCTGCCCAGCGTTCCCAGTGTCCTCAGTGGATGCCTGCATATGCCAGCAGTCTTCCGAGACAGACTGAAATGAGATCCAGCTACCTTTGAGTAGCATTGTATAAAGCAATTCACACGTAGCTTATCAAAACGGGATTTTTAATGTCACTGTTCTGAGAGGAGATCACCCCCACTGGAGCAACATGGCAGGGATGTCTCAGACATCTCAGCTTCCCCAGCTGAGGATGCTGAGTGTGCAAGCCGACACTTGGGGGAACAAGTGTCTTTCTCTTTATGCCTGCATAGTAATTTTCCTGTCCGTAAGTAGAATGTGTAGGCCTATTGATAATAAAAATAATCACTAGCAAAACAATAGCACTGCATTAAAATATAAAACCATAATTCTGCTCAGGATTTTTACTTTACTGCTATTGTATTGACATATTGATGTACTGTACTCCAATATTTACAGAAAAATATATTTAAATCATGCTTATTATGGCATACCTATTCAACTTAAGTGTCTTGGGAAATCTCTCTTTGAGCTTTTCAGCACTAAATTGATTTCAATGAAAAGCAATTCCCTTACCCTTCCCAAAAAGAAATGCTTTTGAGTGAAATAGCATCGCAGTGTTTCAGCCTCTGCAAATTTGAAACATATATCCTACAGCACATGAAGTTTCCCGCTAACCATAAAAACATGAGACATACAAGTGACACAGGCTCTTCAGGGACATTTATGGGTGATCAGAAATAGAGGAAGCCCTTTCGTTTCCCCAAGCTTTGTGTTGTGACCCTCACACCCAAATTAACTGAGTTGCTGAATCAGGGCTTGAACAGATGGGCAGCACCTCTCCCAGACGGAGCACGTTGGGTTTTTCACGGAATAGTTTTGAATGTAGAGGAGGGTTCCAGGGCAGCCTTAATCTGAGCAGAGCCCTGCTCTACAAACATTGCAGCTCAGTGGGGCATCTCATTTGTAAAGTTTTACACAAGGCAAATGAAGTCAGCCAAAGCTGACCCTTATTTTCATGAATATAAATAAGCATGAGAGCTTGCTTTTGTTTGGTCTGAGAATATTGATTTAATTCACAGAAAATGTCAAGGAATCAGCTACACAAAATTGTTATGCAGAATGCTCTGTGGGACTCCGGTTTCCTAATGGCTCTGAAGCAATGGAGACAGCAATGGGGAGAAAAGATGCTATTTACCTACTAGTGTTCCCAAGTTATCTCACATTCTCCTAATTCCTTTTTTCATCTGCATTTATTAAATAGAAGAAATCATGTAATCAATAGAGAGAGTTATTTTTTCCACTGTTTAAAAATAAATCTGTACTGAGTTGCAGTGAAAAAAAAAAAAAAAGATACATGTGCCTCACGTGTGCTCACTTTATGAACTACGCTTGCCATTCACTAAAAGTATTAGTCTGATACACTGTCTGCCTAGTTCACAGGAGAAATTAGTTCTGTACCCGAGAAATACATACTGATATCTGATTTCTTTGTAGTTAACAGTGTAGTTAAAGCTAAAGAAAAAATGACAATTACTATGACAGCAAAAAGACCAATCAACAAGAAATCAAATTTGGCACAAAAAAAAAGAGACCCTGAAGTCCTGTCACGCCAAACAAAAGCTTTCCTTCCCTAGCTGAGAATGTTTGGCTCTCTAATATTCAAAAAAAAAAAAAAAGAGAATGTATTAAAGATTATGAGAAACTTTAATTTCATACTGGGTTATATTTAATTCACATTTTCAAGCTTCTTTGCTTAACTACAAGACACCTAAACTTGCATTTTTTTAAATGAAAGTTGAAATTCTAGTGCAATCACTGAACTTATGGCAAGTCTTCAAGAAAAGACACTTACTGCATTAAAACCACAAGAGCTGGCAAAAATGAGTCTGATTCTGACAGAAGCTTTAGCACTTTCTAACTTTGGCAGTGATAATTAATGATTAGCAAGCTTCTGTTTCGCACAAAAATTCTGTACTTTCCATACTTATTTTAAAATCCTTGTATACATATACAAACAACACATTATATCCAGAAAAACACAAGACCAATATCCAGAACTTGGGGAATTATGAGACAAAAAATAAACCTGTGACCCTGAACAAGTTTTTTTGTTGCTTATTGTACTTTCACTTGCTTTTTTCTTTCCTGGGAAGACAATTTTCATAAATGCTAGTTCTCTCAGCATATGGTAGTTGGATAATTTAGGGAGGAGGTTTACAGAGCTTTTTATCTTAATAAAAACTAGAAATTGAAAAAAAAACCCCAAACAAACAGTCTTTAACTGAAGACCTAAATCAACTCATTCTAATCAATATTATTAAAACATCTTTCCTTCATGTGTCAGAAGAAAATAAAAAAAAATACAATCTTTCTTCCGTAGCTAGGGTGGGTGAACCAGGAGTCAAATGAACAGAAAAGGTTTTAAGAAATATCTGGTGTACTTTCCAGAATTTAAAAGCATTTCCTGGCACAGCTCTGAGAAGTAATTTAGACACTGCTTGCTGCCCAGGGGAAAAGGACAGTTCTGGGGAATGTTATATAAGTTTAATAAAAGTAACTAATTTTTCAAGGCCGTGGAAAGGTTGGCAGCCTGCAGTCACAAAAGCAGCGTTGTGCAACAAGTGCCTTCCTGCAGCAGAAAGTGCATTAGGGCTGTTTTGGCCTCCAACTTCCAACTTCACCTCATTCTGTCTATTCTGTCTTCACCTATTCAAGTTTGCGTACTTCATCCTCATCACCATCATCATCTTTTGAGCATGAGTTAGTCCTCACTTGCCCTGCTTACCAGCACCTTCATTCTGAGCCCCCTTCTGCTGCATTCATCCCAGGTAACGTGACTTCTGTCTTCTTGCTGGGCTGAAAAGTTGCAGCATTTAGGTGGATGCATGGCAGAGGCTCCCAGCGGTGTCAAAGACAACAAGGCAGGTTGGGACAACCAGTCCCATGCCTGTCAAGTGTCCCTAATTCCTCACATACCAACTTCTCCCTTAGGTCGTTGGGGCCATAAAGAAATCACTCATATCAACACTGCACGGATGTGACCAGGGAACCTGTTCCTGTAGTGACTGTGTATTCTTGGAGATATTTAAGCATAGCCAAACAGCATGAGTGCCATTAGATGAGTAAGGAGCACCTGTGTTTTCCGATGAAAATAGAAGCTTTGAGCAAACCAGAAAAAGCTAATGCAGATAGTACTCTTCAGTACAGCTGTTTATCATACTAATTTTCCTTAGTCTCCGCTAGACCTGACACTCTAGTAACAGAAACTCCTAATAAGGGGTCCGTGGATCTAATGATCACTTTCCAATTTATAATTCTGTAGCTATTTATATATGTTTATATTCTATCAAAACATGGAAAAGGATCAAACAACATACACAGGTTATTTTTGCAAAATTTCTAACACTGAGATTTTCATGGGTTCGTTGGATCATACAAGGTCTGACTAACAAAATAATGATTAATTTTTCATAATGTATGATGTTTTCTGTTGACCTTATTTGTCATTTATTTTTTCCAGACTGCTCCAAAATGCCACCGCACATCAGCTTACCCAGACAGGACAGCGTGTATTTTTAATGCATAAGAAAATTATGTATTCCTTTCCAAAAAAAACCCATATGATCTTTACTAATTGCTGGAAAAGGAGAGAAGAAATGGGAAGAAGCAGAGCATAAAATGTTACAAATTAGATTTTATGAAATTTATGTCTGCCGCACAGTGAGGCACAGAATGCATTAGTTAGAATTCATACTGATGTTTACCAAAAGCACTAGGTTGTCTGAGTAATTAGAAATTTAATGTTACATCCTAGCTTAACTTTTCTGCCACGTTTGACATCAGCCAAAAGGGTCATGGTCAAGAATTTAGTCAATAATTTCCTCTTGACACAAATACAGACTCCTATCCAACATATGGGAAATTTTTTAAAAATCCTCTTCAAGAGCACTCTAGAAGGGAAGCATCATCAGGGAACTAACAGTATCGGGGAGCTATACCCTGATACTTAGTTTCCTTACAGCCAATTGACAAAAAGCAATTCTTTGCTTCATCAATTTGACAAAAGAAGAAGCAGAGCAAAGCAGCTGCTGTTTCAAGAGAAGAGCTGCTGAAGCTTTTAGATTATTTCCATTGACTTTAGATGGATGTTTATTTGTGTGCCTGCATGACCAGGCAGGTAAGGTTATCTTCTATCTCTGCCCAGTAAATTAGAGTGAATTGATGTTAAGGGGAGAGGAAAAAAAGCCTTATGCAGAAATTTCCATTTTGTTTTCAATTTCTAATAGGAACTTTTGCAACTGTGAGTTCTACCTAATGTGCTTATTGATGGTTAAAAGCTTCTATTAGGCAAAACTATTACAATGGTATACCCAAATAGGAAACAATATTACTTCTAAGGTTATCATTTGCCTCTGCAAAGTGCATTATTCAGTTCATCATGCCATTTATTTAACAAAATATTTCTAGCAACATCAGTTAGTTTTACTCTTAAAATTGTGAGAGTCCCCTCATCTGAACCAGTGTTTCTTTTTATACACAAATGAACTTATTCTTTAAAGAGTAAATGGGATTCGTATTATTTCAGAATGATAAATATATCAAAGAAAAGAGAGCACTTTCTACTAGAAATCTACATTTCTTTATCGGGTTTTTTGCAACAAAACTCCACAATTAAGACAGACACATGGAGGAGGGTCACTTATATCACTTAATCATGTCTTCCTGTAATACAATCAGTGACAAGCTGAGAATGATTCCCAAAATACCTACTCGTGCCACAAAACACTCGCAAATACCCTAAAAAACACACACCAGTATGAATAACCTGAAAACCTACTACAATAGCAGGCAATTTTTCAAATAATGTGGCAAGAGCTTTCTTAAAAGATCTTAGCTCCTCTCCCAACCACACCTATCTCATATGAAGAGAAATCCTTTATGAATTTAAATCAGTAATGCTCTTAATTCTTATAATCTGAACAGGATTTACCTGCCAAGCATTTCAACATTTTTGTTGTTGTTAGTGAAAACCTGTATCCCAGCCAGTGAACTGGCCACAGATGCAACAACCTGTGGTCTATCAGAGGAAGAGGAGGGAGACAAAGGAGAAGAAAAGCTGGTTAAGAATCAAACAAGGAAAAAAATCTTCCGGTCTCCACTGATGTCCTGAATCACGGGATTAACACAATAAAAACAAGGTACAACCAAAGAGCTGTTCAATTTCCCTTCAACATCTCTGGAGAAAGCACTGCAATAGGTACCCAAGGACAGTCTACAAGCTGTCTTTTCTGTGTGTTTGATTGCTGCAATTTGTCATGTAACCGTTTCCTGAGGTTTACGAAACTCTGTTGTAGAGCAGGTTTTGCTTGTCACAGCACTGGTTAGTTGTCAGATTATTGTTGCTCTTCAGTCTTGAGATGGATAGGAACTTCCTACTTCAGAGCAACCTGAGATATGTTCCTCTCCTATGAAGACAATTCCCTAGTCAGCACTAAATTAGGAGTTAGTGATTTATAATTAAATTGATAGAAAATCCAATATTGATAAAAACTACCTTAAGCTAGAGATTTTTTTTCCTGTATTCTTGTCAGAAAGATGTCTTTTTCTTTCAAACAAACCCTAGTACTAGGAGCAAAGAATTTACTTCTATTTCTAACAAGGACAAAATCCCTACAAAAAAGTTTGGAGTGATTCCCTCTATTTTTAAAGTATTCTGAACACAAAGAAGAAAGATGATAGTTGGAAAAAGTTATTTATTTATTAGAAGAATATTTTTAATAGCTGATAGGGCTCGCCACATGTACATAAGCATGTAAGTAAGCAAAGCAGTGGATAAACAGAAACTGCATATTCAAGCTCCTGAACAAAGTCCTTCCATTTCCTATGTCTCTGTAATGTAGGAGCCCCATCTTCAAAAGCAGTGAGGGTTTCCAGACAAATGAAAACTATTTCTCTGAGTGCCTTTTACACGTAGATGGACTGAAAGCCCTTCATAAACTACCAATTTGCTAAAGAGCAGCTTAAACAAGAAAATCCACAGCCTGATATATTCTGCTAGAGACTGTGCACACAACCCTTGTTAAGAGAACCATATAGATCAGGGCCAAGTTACACAGAAGCAGAATTGTACACGTTAAAGGCTTCTGGCTCAGACAGTCAACAGTTTGTTCACTGGTTTCTGCTGTGAACAGAAACTCAGTACAGAGACCCATATACTGACCGTATACTGACCATATACTGACTGGTCAGTGGGGGCTGGTAGGAGGGTCCTGGACATGGCAAGGTGGTGAAGCAGGTCCTAGATCCACCCAGGAGCAGCAGGAGATGGAGATGGAGATCAGCACACCTGCAGCACAGCTCAGTCAAGGCCTGAGGGCTGGGGATTCAGCCAAAATATGGCTCCAGGGACTGTGGGCAGGAATGGGGGGTCCCATGTGAGGTTGGGCAGAGCTGTTAATGACTATTAGGACCCTCAGGACCCTGTCAGGGCTAGACAGGAAAACGAAAGTCAGTAGTCCTGCAATAAATATGTACAAGCTCTGTTATAGTTGGATAATATAAGGTACAACATAAAGATATGTCTGAGGTACTAAGACTTCATTTTTAATACTATGCTTGTCTTGTCCCAGTTACCCCAAAATTTTCTGAGAACTGAGTCCTCCAAAATATATATGAAGCATTTTGCACCCGTGGACTCAGAGAGAGCCTAAACATTAAAGGAGAGAAAATATACATGAAGAAAACAAGTGGGTCCACTTTGTAACAGGTAGATAGACTTTCTTTTGGGACATATTCCAATTTATTAATGTGCTTCACAAACTTAAAATGCTGTTGGATAATTTGAATGGAGAACCAATTCAGTTAATTCACAGAGAGATAACATTTGAGAAATAAATCAGACCTAACCACTTGACAACTTTGATAGAGAATTCTTCTGAGAGTCAGAAGTCTTCTCATCTTCTTGGCACTATTTTCAGATGCAAACCCATTTCTTTGGTCCCAGATGATTCCTATCAAACATGGACTGCAACTTATGCTTACTACTAGAGCTCCTAGCAGATTAACTTCCTCTGTAATAATTTCTAATAGATGCATAACAGAAATCAAAATCATGAGTGGAATCACTTAAAACTAAAAAAGGTAATTCATACAAATAGAAATGCCTGTGACAATCACAGATTTAAAACCAAGTAACTCACAAAATATTGAGCCTTCCTTATGAAACTGTGAATACCAATCCAACACTTTACATAATTATCCAAAAATATTTGTGCCTGTGAGGAAAGGTTGGTCCTACACCCTGGGGAAGCTGGTTCCTCTCTGTCCCATACAAGCACTCAGAGAGTCTTCAGCTTCAGTGCCTCAGCCTGCACAAATACGTAGGAAGCAGAGAACAAAATTAGCACCATCTGACCTCCACTTACCTTCTCTAAAGAACAGGGACTGAACAGTGCAGTCCCATGCCAGGCTCAATTTCACAGTCCATGCTACTGGTTTAGATTCAGGTGACAGAAAATAAACAAGCCACAACCTGCCAGCCACTTTCTGGACAGAAGATCCATGCAAATATCATTAAAAAAAATCTTGGTGAGGGAAGGGGGGGTCTGCACTCTCCTGATAGAACATATTCATCCTCAGTTTTGAAACACATTATGATATAAAAATGATTTAACTACTTAATAAGGTTCTACTCAGAGAAGTCATATCACAACTCTCCATTGTCCCTTGATGTCGTTCATTAAGTTGTAGAAATAGTCTGAAAAACTTAAGTCATCCAAGTCTCTGTCCACTTGCAATAAAACCCATGACCTTCTAAAAAAGATTCTATCTGAAACTGTGCCTTTGTATAAGAAACAGTGATGTTTAACCTTACAAAAGTTTTCTTTATTCCCCCGTAAGCCCAGGAAAAAGTTTACCCAGGCTGTTGGAAATTTCTAAATGTCTTTTACAGTAATATTTAATTATTAATATGCATTGATTTCATTTTTTCATGTATTTGTATATGTATAAGTATTTAAAGATTGATTTGAAGAAACATTAAATCCACACAAGTTCATAAAGTAGTTAGATTCACTGATATACGTTCAAGAATATGGGAATAGAGTTCTGAAAAATATTATATCTGAAGTCCTGGCAGCCACAAAATCACAGAGTGAAGAAACCTCTCTGGGAAGTTTGGTCCACTACAGGATCAACTTCCTGGTTAAATAAATAAATAAATAAATAAATTCCTTAATATTTAATTAGAATTTCCCATGTTCCGACTTATGTCCGTTGCTCCTTGGCCCGTCCTTCAGCACTTCCAAGGAGAATCTGGCTCTGTCTTCCATTTCCTCTGTTTAGGTGGTTGTAAGCAAAGTCCTAACTGAGCCTTCTCTTCTCCAGGCTGAGCAATCCCTACTCTCTTAGCACATCGTGTTATTCTAAAATAATTAAAGTAATATACATCCACGTTATCCTTTTTCCTTATGATTGCATTATTATACTACAGTACTCCATAAACCAAATTCTGTATGTCAGATTCAAGGAAATAGAAAGGCAGGACGCAAGCACGTCTCTCAGTGTAGGATCAATGGTTACGCTGCCGAAACTCATAGTCTCAGAGTATTAAAAATAGCTTGACAGGAAATCTCAGGAAGAGAGAAACTAGGAAATCTTGCGAAGAATGCAAGCAAAATATCTTCTTATATTGGTTTTTAGTCTCTTTTTTATTACTTGTGAGCTGACACTTTATGAAATACATTTTAATGGGTCATCAGTCTGGTCATAGAGCAGAACTGTTTAACTTTTTGCTGTGGTAAAAACTTTGTAACCTTCAAAAGTTCTCTATAGATAGAGAGGCTGTAATTTGTGGGTAACATATATCTACTGCCTTTGATGAATTATTGCACATGTTTTTCTGGGAAATGTTATATTTTGGTATTGTTTGTTTCTGCTAGCACTCTCTGTGTCACAGTGGCTATATGAATATGAAAATGTGTGTGACCTGTTTTGAGAAGTGAAAAAGCAAATAGGAAATAATACTGAGACTAGAAGAATTTAAAATTGAGCAATCTTGGGAATCAGCTGCATTTTCATTACACCAAGTTATGATGCAACTCAGTTTTTGTTTATTTCTATGAAATCCTGTATTAATCTACCACAATGTTGTTAAATCTAAGTACCAATAGAGGTATCAGCCCTGGAAGGGAATATAAAGGTAGCACATGTAGAGATTTTAAAGACCCTTGTTTACCACCAGACAGAATTGTCTAAAGTCCAGGAGAGTTCATAAGATAAGCAGCATCTTCAGATCTCTTTAGATACTTCAACCCATTACTGACAGAAACATACAGGCTTTGAACATATAATGCATCCCCCCTTCCTTCTTCTACCCCAGCTTTATATACGGACCATGACATTTTATGGCATGGAATATGCCTTTGGTCACTTGGAGGCAGTTGTCCCAGCTGTGTCCCCTCCCAACCTTTGTGCGCCCATTGCCTACTCACTGGTGGGGCAATGTGAGACCACATTGACTTTGACTTCTCAGCAACAACCGAAAACATTAGTGTGCAACCAACACTAATCTCATCCCAACTCCAAAACGTAACGCTACACCCAGCCAGAACCATGACAGGGAGTTATGTGAGAAATAGGTGAACTTCCCAGATAGTGCGAAGTATTAGGACTAGCAGATTCTTTCAAGGCGAGCAATTTCTAGATGACCATGTTAGTAACACCCTATGAGACCCAAATTATCTTGGTTTCAGTATCTGAAATGCCAAATTTGTGTACAAATGTATCTTAACTGGGACAAATGTGGAAAAACTAACTGCAGTTGGCTGGATTGTTTATTGTTATCTGTTGGTTCAAGACCTTGAGGAACCAGTTAATACTGTAACTTATTGGATCACATTAAGACCGAGGAAGCAGGTCTCCCCATCACGAAATGTTGTTTTTATCTTAGGTTGAACAGAGATTAGCCCTACTCAAAAAGGCATTGGAAAGAAGAATCAGCCACAGCAAAGCCCTTCTCCTCCAACCATCCATTCCATCCCTCGCCAATGGTCCATGCTTCCTTCTCTCCTCTGTGTACCATAGTAGGAGCTGAACACTGTAAATGACAAAGCTACCTCCATAACTTTTGTCTTATAAATTCACAATATGTCCAAGGGCTTTTAAATAGCACAAAATTATTTTAGGTGATTGAGGAATTTAACCTTCAGGCCAGATAAGGACCACTGTGTTTTAATGATGTCATCTAGATGGCTTGCCACAACCTGATGAGACAATGTTAAATTAGACATTTCTGTCTACGTTATGGATTGACTCATGAAAACACCATAACAGTAAATGAGATCAGCGATCTTCTCTGAGTATTTACAGACAGCTCTGCACTTTCAATTTTTCTCTGTTAACGTTTTCCATAATTGATATGCAGTGCTTTCCTATGGATAGTAAAGATTTGCTGAGCTTTACGAAGAATATCAGTCTTTTGAGTTTCCTCAAACCCTTTAAATAAGGGATCAGTCTGAAAGGATAAAGCATGTTAGACGGCACTTTGAACAGCAGAAAACAATCAGTCAAAACAGTGGAACAGTGGCTTGATAATGCAGCTGAGGCAGTAAGTTACCTCTAGAATGAACAGTGCCTTACCCAATTAACCTGATATCAGAGTGGAAGTCCATCTGAACACAAAAAAAAAAAAAAAAAAAAAGAAAAAACAAAGTGTATTAAGGGTCCCACACCCAATTTTACCTAAAAAATTTGCCTAAGTTAAATGTTTTTTAAAGAAACACGAAAAAAGATTAAGCAGTAAGAAATATATTAGAAATTAA
>JAOQGH010000023.1:73670131-73730782 GCA_025769975.1 Gallinago jamesoni | reverse complement strand
TGGAAGTCCATATTAACACAAAAAAAAAAAAAAAAAAAAAGAAGAAAGAAAGGAAAAAAGGGAATAAGAAAGGGAGAGAAGCTGTTACTCCAGAGGTTTTCTTTTGCTGCAGTCTTTCCAAGCACAAGCCAGTGCAGATGATCAGTACAGAAACCTGTTGAAGAGCTCACTTGCAGTTTGATAAGGTCAAAGTAAAGCTGTTTTCCTTCCTTTCAAAAAAAAAAGGTCTGGTAAGAGGAACTTGTTAGCCAGAATGACACAGTCCAATTATGAAAACTGCAGCATCTTTGTCCAGAAACTTTTGAAAGTCCTGGTTTGCTATTTTGTTACAGTCTTAAAAATGACAGCAGCTTTAGCTGAAGTTTTGCAAAAGTTTGGTAGAACAATACTTCTATGAATGTATGTATGAATGTAGTGCCTCAACAAATAAAGCCCTGATATGTCTGAAAACCTAGTACCATGCATTTTCCCCTTCCCATGCATCCACAAAAGCCAAAATCAAGGAATATTTCCTATTTAGTGAAATAATGTTTGGCTGTTAATATTGACAACCCGCAGGCATAAAACTGAGCAGCATGACATAATTGAAAATAAATGGCAGGTCCTACTGGGCACAGGAAGGCAATTGTAAGCCTAACTCTCTTCACCCAAATCAAAGTAGCACACACCATCAACTACATTTACAGACCCAGGATCCAATTAAAGCCCAAGCAACAGATCCCTTCTAGAAAGTATTTTAGACTGAAATTTACCTTGTGTAATGTCAGACTGCAAAAAGTTTTGTACTTTCTGAATTAGCAGCAACAAACTGCCAATAATACACTCAGTATTCAAACTCCAATTCAGCTGAATTTATCTGGGGATTCAAACACCACTCTTGCTACTACAGAGTATCCCACGATTGCAGTAGGGCTCCTATGAATCAGCTGCAATTTGCAGAGAATAAATGTCCTTTTATGACACGCCAGCCAGTAATTCTACAGGGATTTCTCATGTGGCAACTTAAGGGGGAAAGAAGCTAAAGGCACCCTACTCCTGTTCCCATTCTTCTGAATGGGAATGAATGTGAGATTTTTACAATCAAATCAGACATAGGCCAGAAGGGAGCCCAATGACATAAATCAGCTACATCAAGTAGGGGCCAAAAAAGACTGACTCAATCTGTTTGCTTACAATTCTTAAAGCCAGCCAGGGAGAAGGCACTCTCTAGATAGACAGACTGTTTGAGCATTTTCCATTCTAATAACAACAGCTTCCTAGTGCTCAGTTTAATAGTCCTTGATCCAAATGGAGTTAATTCCATCTTGTCCTTACTCAGCAGAGACAGAGAACAGTTGTTCACTATCTTTTTGGAACAGCCTTTAAACACAAGAAGATCATTTTATGACTCAGTGTTCTCTTCCCTAGATGGAACAAATACTCTTATTTCAAGCTTTCCTATAGATCATATCTTTTTTAATCCCAGTACTGTCTTTGGGCTCTCTCTTGGACTCTGATGCATTTTGTTCACATCTTATTTTAAGACTATTAACCAAGCAGTGGAAAAAGTATTCTTTTTGAGGCTTTACCAACCTTCATCAAGTTACTCGTGGTGTCTCATATAATATTCCTAGAAATACATAGCAAAATTACCAGGGTTTTTTGAATAACATCTTAAAGCTAACTATAACAAGTCCAGTGTGATGCCCATTCTCAGATCCTCGTTCAATTTTTAGGGTGTTTTTCAATAGGATCTGACCAAAAACTTAGAAAGGACACTTTTTCCCACCCACTTGGCAATTTGGATTACCAGCCTCTCATCTAAAAGTAGGCACAATCTGCAGATTCCTCAGGATTCCTGGGACTACAAAGGGCTGGTGATCTTCTGAGAGCACATAGTAAACGCTTATTATGTTTTCTACCCCTTTTGGCATGAGAACCTGAACTGACTAGAAGCAATGTACTCCTGTACGTGAAGCAATGCCCAAGATTATTGCTAGAGGCTTGGACACAATTGCGAGTACTGCTATACAGCCATGCCAGCTCCCTAGCATGGTCCCAGGGAGAATTTCATCCCATATTTCCTGCCATTTTCCCATGCAGTTCCAGGGCATGCTTTGGAACAGGCCAGGCACTCATTCGTAGTTTACTTGGAGCTACACTGCTCTAACATAAGGAAGCTCAGATGCACAAGTGTACACCTCAGTGTCTAGGAAAGGTCTAGGGTACATTGGATTTATCCTATTTATCCTCAAGCCATTTTTAGTGTCAAGAAAAGATTTGCAGGCAAAATGTAAACAAGTGCATTCAAGTGAAAAGCACAGTTAGGATGTGATGACAGACACAAAGAGCTGAGCACAACAGCTCACCTTATTACTCCTCTGATACATTGCCTTAACTGCAGGATTGTTTCCATGTTTCTTTCAGCTGGATGAAGTAATTGTGCAGACTGAATAATCACCACAGCTTGAGATGGGCTTTATTCGATAAGTGGGGAAGAAGGTTTGAGACAAAGGTATCACTCTGAGTCCATGACACTGACTCGTATGTCATCTGTGAGACACCCTTTGCTCCCATATATCGCCTTAGCCAGTCATTCCCCATTTGTGCATTTGATTTATCCTGGATAAAGTGTAGCCCTTTCTACTCTTCTTTTGTCAAGGGGTAATTGAAATCTGAACCTGCCCTTGAATGAGGTGGTAATCCTCCCAGTTTGATGTCAGACATAACACATAATGTGCCATCTTTTCCACTATCCAAGTCATTAGCAAAAAAAAGCAGAACAGAACCGGCCAAGGACAAATCCAACTGTGCACCCACTTGATGGCAATTTCTCCTCAGCTGCATTTCTTTTGGGTTTGGAGGAGTCGGGGCTGGAGGGAGTAATGGAAATGGTTTGTTTGGCAAGACCATGGTGATAGGTCTCCCAAAGCCAAAGGACTACAGAAATTGTTGCACAAATGTGATTTAATTTAAAATAAGATTACAGGAGGTTGTACTACTATAGTAAGAAAAATATGAGAGAAGGACACAGCAGAGGATTGTGTTTTCTAGTGTTCTGAGATATTTTTGAACTGTCTTCCTATATACACGTACAATCAGATGTCATTACACAACTAATAAAAATCCACTAGCTATTTTCCATTCAAGACTGTGTCTGAGACATAATTTTCTATTGATTTTGTTTGAGTGCTGACTTATACAAAAATCCAAAGTCCAGCTTCTTAGCTGCTACTTTGACTTCAATGAGAAGGTGGTATATTATATTCTCTCTCCGCTCCTCTCAAATTAATGGGTAATGGTAAGAAAAAAAGAATACTTTTCTATTAATGAATATTTATTACAGGAAATTAAATCCTGATGTCTGTGTATAGAATAAGTTTCAACTAATACCCAGGAAAGTTCAGCCTATAAAAAGACTGATACTTTTTTCCCATAAGAACTGCCTTAGATGTCAAATTCACAAACTTTACCCAGAAAAAACAGAGAATATGCATCTATTGTACATTAGCACAAATAGTAAAGGTAGTTGAGGACATAATGATATAGATTTAGCAGCAAATCTTTTACATTTACATTGAGAGAGTCCTTTTTTTTCAGGTTGAACACTTATGGGAATTGCAAAAAAAAAAACCTCCAAAAAACTCCAATGAACTCTGAGGGTTTTGTGCTGAAATTTTGAAAGTCTTACTAAGTAGCTAGCTCTAAATATTTGGCTTTTGTACTCTGCCACTTGGAACCGCATGGAAGAATTGTATCTGGTTTACTGGAATGGGTTACAGTTTATATATATATATCTCTACTAAAAAAAGAATAAAATCTCAACAAGAAATAACGATAGTAACTGTTGAGTAGCAGTGACAACAATGATAATGATTATGCAGATGAATACTTTCCCATTCAAGCATTATAATCACCAAGGGCTAAATGCTGAAATACATAACAGAAAAAATGTTGGGGCCTAATTCTCATGATATATATTTATTAAATAAAAGTGGACCTACAGCAGCAGAGAATATAGTCAAATTTTATTCACAAATGTATGTTTTCCAACCTTAAAAATTCTTATTCATGAGCTGATTATTATTCTCAGATCTAATCTTATTTAACAATATACATAATCTTTAGATCCATAAGCAGAATTAGCATAAGAAGTTTTCAATGAAGATATTGTTATTGATAAATAAGTAGAGCAAGGCTTTTTTTTCAGAATTCCATTTTCCTCATACATGCACTGTGACTTTCAGTTTGCAAATAACCATCACTGAAAAGCATTAAAAATTCTGTTGTGCCCAAATCTGGGCTTGTTCTTTTCCACTTATCAAGATCACTCTTTTAACAAGAAAAAAAACAAAGAACATTTTCTCCAGTGCAAGGCCCACTCTAAAACCCCAAATATACATCTATCTGTAATCTTATTAGTGCAGAGGATTCCTTGCTTCAAGTTATCTATAACTTTAGTGATATTCTGAAGTGAAGAATTAAGAGGCCTGATTTTAAGTTTATTTCACATATCTTGCAGCAAATAATCAAGTCAGCTTTCCATACACAATCAGTAAGAGAAGGAACCTGCTTTCAGCTGGTGACACATTCATGCCTGAAATCCTTTTGGAAAAAAAAGGATTTATTTAGCCCTTAGAATAAAACTACTCCTTGATTTAAGCTTAAAGACTGATGTTTTCCTTTCTTCAGTTCAGCTGTTATACAGCTCCTTGCTGGATAACTTACTGTTAAGGCATCCAAGTCCTGTGCCATTTTGTGTCCTCAGTAAAGTTTTAAAAATACAGGGTGGTGCTTAATAATCAGTAGCAACTATCCACTATGGCATTTTTGTTGTTGTTTTGTTAGGTTATCAACTAGATTTCCTACGGTTTTCTGTAACATTAAGCCTTTATTTGAAGTGTTGTATTCATAGATTACAAAAAAGACAGTGCTAAGATTATGATAAGACAGTGCTTTCCAAAACTAAAAACTAGAGAACCAGCTGGTGTAAAGCAAAACCTCTAAAATGTAAGATGAAAACAGCAGCATGGCACTTGTTGCCTCTTTTCTCTAATTAGAAACATGCCAAGAATATCCTTAAGGAAAGTTCTAGGGAGCTCAAGCAATGGTTTTCTTTTGGTGACCCCAGCCATGTCTCCTCAATTAATTATGATCATGCTGAGGAAAACTAGCACCGCTTAAGCAATTAGCATACTGGTTTGGACAGGAAAGTAAAGAAATCAGCGACAGTGTACTGACTGTCTGACGTAACCAAAGAGAAGTAACTTATTCTAAGGAGCTGCTCTCTAAATACATTTTAACAAGGTAAGAAGCAGTGTTTTTAATTTACAAGTACAGCAACTATTGTAATGTATGACTCTACATTCAATAAACTCTTGTTTTTAAGAGCATTTAAAACATCTCCCATTTCTACAGAATGTATTGGTTTACAACCTACATTGTTCCAAAAATTGCATTCCTCCCTCTACAATAACGGACCTTCAATTTTTTTCATAGGTACAAAGGCCAGAATTTTCAAAGAAACTGCTTCCCATTATCCCTTAAATTCTAAGGCTAGATGGCCTACTAAGCTGTTTTGGAAAGTCTAGTCAGGAAAGATGTCAGAGTAGTTTACAGATTGCTCCCTTCTTCTCCACTAAGCCCTCCTACTTTCCTAATTGACTTCACTCAATTACCTTTTGTGCTCTGCAAAATGTTACAATCCATCACATTTATAGTGTGATCCTCTTAAGCAGATGACTCAGCCCTGATGTTCTTCAGCCTGCATATATCGCAAATACAAACCGCAATGAACAGAAAGTATTATTTGCATAATAGTGCTGGAAAATGACTCAGAGGTGACTCTGAGGGAATTTGCATCCTTTACTTTTAACAATGTTTACCACCAGTGTAATAGCAGAGGTCAAATAATAAGAAAAGTTGGGATTGCCTGTACTACTTCAATTTGCACTGTGTGCTGTGTCCTATTTACAAGTAATGTTTTGAAAGATGTGTCAGATCTAAACTGTTGCCCCTTTTCCCCTTTTTATCCTGGTTTTGTTTATTTCCTTCAATTTTTCCAAATGTTAAACTTCAGGAAGGCAACCCGGTTAAAATTGGAAACTTAATTATTTGTTATACCTTTCATGTGAGAAAAAAGTTACTGAAGTAGTTTTCTGGATCAGTAAATCCTTCCCTGCAGTGAAGCACTGTGCTTTCCTTGCTCAGCCATTGTTATTTAACTATCTGTACTTCTTAGCTTGTTAAGTAGGCTCTAATATTTGATCAGTGAATTTTTTCCTTACTTTTCTTGTGTAAATTGCCTACACTGGCTAAGTAAAGCAGGATTCCTGATTTACTATCCATGTTGAAGGAAAGAACAAAGTCATGTTTTCCGTCTGTGATCGGGTTCCTCCTTTTGCAAATCAAAGCCCTTCCTACTGCAGTAAATCTTGCACAAGCTGCTATTGCCTCCAGTGAGTTTATCAAGGTGGTAAGCGTTGGCACACTAAATAGGAGTCTTCAGACTCTTACCACGTGGATATTCACTACACACAGAAACTGATATATTTTTTTGGATTTGGGGCGAAAATACCTAGTTTTCACAACTAGACCACATCCAGCAAAAAACTACACAGCCAGATGGCTGGCCACAATAGATGAGAGTAATTTCTCACAACAGTTCCTATTAACTAGGAGGTGTGAAGAGTTAAGAACTGACATAGAGCATCATGTTTATAAGCCAAGTCTATGATTAAATACCACCACTTCTACACTGGCATTTTATTTTTGCCAGCTGTGGATAGGCGGGTAGACACAGTTTGAGATTAACTTCATTTCTGGTCCACGAGTGAAATTATTATTATTTCAACTGTATTATGCTTTTTATGAGATGGAATAATCTTTAAAATTTAGAAAGCTGTATCTTTTTACACAGTTTTCGGCGGCAGCAACAGCAGCAAGCTTGTAGCAATATTACAGGTGTTACACCTTAAGGTACTGTCCGCAAAGATAATTAATAGATTGGAGCATCTCATGAGGAAAGGCCTAGAGAGCTGGGATTATTCAACCTGGAGAAGGCTCAGGGGGTATCTTGCTAACGTAGATAAATATCTGAAGATACAGTGCAGAGAAGACAGAGCCAGGCTCTTTTCACAAGACAAGAGGCAATAGACACAAACACAGGAGGGTCCATCTGGACATAAGGAAATACTTTCTTATTTTGAGGGTGACCAAGCATTGGCACAGGTTGCATAGAGCAGGTGTGCAGTCTCCATCACTGGAGGTATTCAAAAGTCATCCTAGGCAACTGATTCTAGATGATCCTTCTTCAGCAATGAATTTGGATGAGATGACTTCCAGAGGTCCCTTCCAACCTCAACCTTATGTGATTCTGTGAAGAGGTCCATACAGACACAATAAAATGTATAGCCATGGATGCACCCACTAACACCCTTCATTCAACATTAATGGATGGAGGGACAGTAAAATGGGAGCATCCAGAGCATGGCAGGCTCACCTGCAGCCTAAACATCATCTCCTTGCTGCCATTGACAGACACTACTCTCTATTAGACTGATCCAGTAGGATAATGCTAAGCCATTCTCCATCATATTTGAGAAGTTGTCCACAGGGAGGCAAGGAAACATCACACCCATTTTTTACAAGGGTAAGAAGAAAGACCCTGGGAACTACCAATCAGTCAGCCTCACCTCCGTGCCCAGTAAGATCATGGAGCAGATCCTCCTTCTGATCCAAACTATTCTGTGATTCTATGATATCTTTTGTTCTGAAGCAGTTGTGTATAAATTAATTAAAAAAAAAAAAAAACACCAAACAAAACAAAAAAAAACCACCAATCCCTTTCAGTAAATTACTTCTGTTCTAGGTCATTTATAACTGGAGATTAAGAGAGAGAATGAATGACAACATATGTATCTCATGTATACATATATTCGTTTTATGCATATACATAAGCATGCACTCATTTATATATACAATAGTGTGCATCTATTCCTGTTTGTTTCTCAAGGAAGAGATTTTTCTAGTAGAGGGCTAAGGTTTTAATTTTTCATTACTGATTTTCCCATCACTCATCAAAATTCATTAATATTTCAATATCTAACCTCCATGGTGTAGGAACATGATTATAGAATTAGTGCTCTTACTACAGAACTGATTGTCTCAACCACACTCCCAGAAGTCTGCCTTATTTCAATAAAAAGGAACTCTGCATTCCTCCCAGCTGTTTCTATTAACCCTTTCAAAGAAGCCTTTGCTGATACATAGAATTCATTTGTGTGTCTCTTTTGGGCGCTATGCCACCCTCTTCTTAGTTATTGTATCACCTTAGAAATCACTGTCAAGAACAAGAAGCCAATAAAATTTAATTAAACATTTAGGTTTTTTCCTAGACTTAGTCACTCTACATTCCCTCAGTAGACTTTTCACAGTGTAGGCAATAATGACATCTTTAAATTAGAGTTTGAATTGAGAATGGTTTATTAAATCTACTACAGTTATTGGAAGATTATTATGACTATCATTTATAATGTAAAAGCACCTCAGAGTCCTAAGCATGTACCTGTCGTTGCACTAGATGCTGTACTAGCAGGGAACAAAAAGATTGTTCTTGCCCTAAAAAGACTTTAATTCTATTCTTGAGGAACTATAAGACAAATGCCTGTGTCAGACAATTAGAAATACTGACCTGTGTCTGTCAACACAGTCTCTAAATGCTAAAGAGTTCAAGGTGTCCATTAAATGCTTGCTTCATATGTTTACCATTAATGATAAGTGACAATTCATTAGGGTCACATGTGAATACTTAAATTTCTCTTTAAATATATAAAGAGTAAATAGAAAAAATAGGAAATATACCTATTTACAAACAGCTACATTTGGTTAGATCAGATATAGTTATTGGTACACTAAAAAGTGCTCCTAACAGTTGTACAAAGGAAAATACATTTGCTCAAATAGTTCTGAACTGGAAATAAATAGACATACCAGCTTAGTGGACACACACGGAAAAACATAGCAACCACAACATAGTGTGGCTGCATCCTTGTCAATCTCTGAGACCCAATGGTCAGAATATCCACATTTTCCATCCTGGAATCTTCTTATTCCAAACTTTTCATAAATAAAAAATTACGTTGCTTTAAGCAACATAATAATATCCATAGCCCAGGGAAAGGGTTGGAATTGCAATGGCACTCTATGAGCACTCTGCACAAAGTTACGTTGAGTTGCCTTCTTTAGACTGGTTGTTCTGGGCTTAGCTTGTACAAATTATAAATGGGAAGTGACTTTTGTTAATGTCAAGAACTCCTTAAAAAACCTTATACTGAGCTATACTCTGTAAAAAGAATAGATTTTTTTTTTTAAATTGTGATTTGTTGAAATCCCAATAAAATATCAAGATAACTCCATAGTAGAACAACATGTTCAACTATGTCATAAAGAGCCTAATGCCAGTGTAGATGTGATATAAGGAGAGAAGAGAGACTTTGGAAGTTTGAAGTTTTTAAGTTTAACTGATGTGGCAAAGCTTTCATGTCACTTTGATCTGAGAAACTCAAAAGATCTACAAAAGAAATGTAAAAGGAATTTCAAAAGGCAGGAAATTCAAAACTCATCAAGTGTTCTTCTTTTTTACTGTCACCAATAGCAGGCCAACAGTTGAGCTGGAATTTACAGCCTAACTTTAAATTTGCCAGCTTTTGTCAGTAAACATCAGCGTGTCTCCTCTGCTAGAAGCAGCAACCTGTTTATGTAGCACTGACTATTTCCATATACCTGAAGAGTTTTCAGAGATCCAGGAGACTCACTTGCTGTTGTACTCGGGCATGAGGGAAGGCTTTAGTTCTCAGCTGAGTATCCAGGCTGAAGTGAAACCAGAGTTAGGTTGCAGTAGACAAGGACTAAAGGCCACAGAGTTGGAGCTCAGATGAATAAACACAGGCACCTAGTGCCATTTCAGCCCTATGGTATCATCTTCTGGATGCCATACCAGAGAGCCACAACCTGTGGCATATCTGTGAGCCCCATGAGAAAGAATCACTCTCCATCAGTAGTTTTAGAACTGAAATAAATAATGCTGGATCTAGCAATATCTTAAAAATCAACAAAGAGCTGCTCCTAGCAGAGAATACCTAAAGTCTGACTATGGCTAGTGTTAGGATTAGAATTAGGAAATCAGGGGATGAAGAACCTTGTTTATTACTTGCCCACACAACATCCCTGAAATAGGTAAGTGTTAAATGCCAGAAAGAGAGAATGTTATTATTTTTTTAAATGCCAGGCAGGATCACTAGGACTCTCAGTTAAACTGAAAACTGTCATTAAGATTTATATAAAGGCTATAATTTGGGTTCTTCAAAGCTCTTTTAACAGAAGACTCATCCTTGTACTATAAAGAGAAATAGCTTACAGTATATTCTGGTATGAGGTTTTTTTACGGTGAGGGTTTTGCTTACTATTTAGAAGACTTATAACTCTTTCTTTAGAAAACCACTTCTGTTTGGCACCTTTAACTGTGTAGAAGAAGGGCACTTGCAGGCATGATTATACAAAACTAAGGAGTACAAAACAATTATCTTCTACATATGGAAAATAACTGGAGCAAACAGTAATGCTTACTGTCCTGGTGTAGGCACCCAATGTCTCTCTGCTGACCAGCCCTCATCAGCCAGCTGGGAAGCATCAGGTTTAGTTAATGCCTAGAGCAGGATGATCCTTGATCTTGCTAAATTGCCATTCTCCTTCTCTCTGTATTTTCTCTGAGAATTTTATATCTTTCCTTCAGGCCAGTATTTTCCTCCTGAGCTACTGCTATTATTGACTCAAGCGATTTCACTTCTTACTTGGTTTTTGCTTTTCTTACCTTGCAGAACTGAAACACTCTCTCAAAGTTAAATTTTTTTCAATAAAATTGAGCCAAAGTCACGCAGTTGCATTTCTCAAAAGTGGGACCTGGGTCACACACAGCTGAGTTTTGCAAAACTGTTATTAGCTCTTTTTATTAACAATTATTGTTAGAGGATATTATTAGCTTGAAGTTTGTGCTGTGGTTAAACACAGGGTTATGAAAATTCTGTACAATTAGTTTCAGTCCTGCATTGCACAAAATCCAGACATGAACTAGAAAAATGCTGAAAGTTAATAACTTTTCTGATTTTCTTTTCAGACCAGGTTGCTGTAAACCAAGAGCAGAGTGCATGTGCAGATCAGGCGGAGAAGCAGCAGAGACTAGAGACCAGAGCTCCTAGTAAAGCTCCATCAGGCTCCCTAAACCAGTACAAGGATCAGCTTCAGCAGGAGAAAATTACCATTTTCTCTGCTCAACATGCATTTATTGGGTTACTAATAAGAATAAAACTAAATTTGTACTTACAGTGAGGAGCGTAGATTAAAATTCAAAGGAGCTCTGTTTTCAAGGCCCGCTGAACTTCAGCAAAGGGTGGTTCAAGAAGAAAAGTTAGGTTAAAGGGATTTAAGAGTTTGATTTACAAGAAAAGCTTCATGGCAGCAAAACCTTGACTTTTTGGTGTATCCAGACACTTCACTGACTTCAAAGAAAAATGAGCTGAGAAAGGACTGAAACTAAGGTCATGGTTACTGAGCACAGAGCATCAGGGCACAGCAAGAGCAGGACTGCTCCCCAAGGGACGAGGAGTAAGCCCAGGCAGTGACCGCACCAAGAGAACACAGCCCCAGCAGGGGCTGGGGTGATGACAGTAATGGGCTCTGCTGACAGGCCAACAATCATAAGTTAGGGTGAAGTCTGGTCCATCCAGGAGCACAGCCATAAGCAAGAAACAGGCCTGGTTCTACCTGCAGCATGGCTCAGCCCAGGAGTGAGGCCCGGACCCAGACTGAAATGGGCCTTCTGGCCCATGGGTAGAGGGTGAGGGTCTCAGATGAGGCTGGTCAGGGCATGTAGTGAGAGAGAGATTGCATACTTGTGTACACACCTAAGATTTTGCTATGATAAAAAATGGATTGGTGCCAGGGAAATTACTTTTCTGATTATAAACTGAATGATTTCCCACTATAATTTGAATTCTTGACTAAAATATCTGCTGTTGCTAAGCCTGCACTTGAGCTAGGCAAAATAAGATATTCCTGTCTTGTGCATCTTTTGCTTTGTAGAAACTTGAGTATGAATGAAGGAAATGGTTCATGTTTTGTACATACTGAGAGATGATTCTCTGGGTTTTTCTTAAGACTGTGGAAGCTGTGGAGGTCAATAGCCAAGAGGCTGTCCCCTGCGAAAGCGGCCTGTGTGCTTGTTCTGACGTGGAATGAATCCTGGTAGCAGAAGAAAGAGTTTTTCTCAGTCCCTTCTGTAACATTAATCACTATATTAGTGCCCCAGCATTAGAATCCAGTGCTGTAACTACCAGATGATGGAGACACAAGAGTTTATCTTTCCTGCTGTATCCTGCAAGACTTGTTACACAGCACTGGGTTTATAAACGAAGAATAATTTGTATGTTGTGACACCTGTCTAGGAATTTTTAATTAAGCCTAAATTAAGATTACAGAGGAGGTCTTGAGAAATTCTGAATCTCACAAGGTTAATCAGTCATTGAGAAGCAATGATTCTGGAAGGGAGAATGGTTTCTACTTTTTTTCCTAATCTAATAACTACAGTGACTAAACATTACCATTAAAAACAGGGTGAGGACTGGGTCAGAATTACATTCATTAGAATTATAATTTATTAGGATTAGAATTGATTTCTTACTGAATCTGTCACAACTCCCTTACATCAGATATTGGAACAATTAATTCCAGAAATTACAATTGTAGAGCAAGTTTTGGAGCCTTTAGTTTTTGGCTAAGCAGAACAGTCTGTTAGAAGCTACGCTGCTGCTGACTGAAGCCCCTTGATCAAGGTAGAGAGTAGTAGTTTACTTTGAGGTCTCTGCTTTACTGTTAAGCCCTGGTTTAAGTCTTAGGTAAACTCAGGGTCATGGACAGCATGGAACCTGCTGATACTACAGGACTTCCTCAAAGGTGATAAAGAATGATTCAGGAAGAAGATAGTGACTTCTAGGATTTTTCCCTTTAATCCTGGCAGTGATGTAAAGTGATAACAGGTGTCAGAGCAAGAAAGTAGCTCCTATTTCATTTTCTTCCTTGCATAGGGTCTCTGTATAACTACTAAACCTACGGTAAAGGATGAGTCAGGGTGAGTGATTTTCCCAAGATAGCTCCTTTTGCTAAATTTATAGCTGGGGTTAGGATTAGAAAGAAGAGGGAATGAAGTGCCTACTTTATTACTGGACCTTTCAAGGCTCAGGAACATAAAATATGATCTAGTGCTATGAAGAAAAAGTGATTCCTATTTCATTCACCACCCAAGAGTGGCATATCTTCACTTTTAAGCATAGCACAACAGTTAAGTTTACAATTGCAGATAGAATATTGAGAAAAGGAATATGGCTGTTGGTGAATGGTTAATGTTGGGATTACAGAGAAGCACTACTTCTCTGCAGCATTCTGAAATCCTGCATCCCCAAGTCAGTGGGGAAAGAATAAATCACATTTTTATTGAAGTTTGTTTTGGAGTCTCTAGTTTTTTGCTTAGTTTGTGTTTGAGTCTGAAGTTAGACTTACTTTTACCAAAGCCTGTGCAACAAGGTTATTTCCCTGTTCTTCCCCCTGTAATTGTGGCTTGCTCTAAAAGAGAAGAAAAAAAAAAACAACAGAAGACTGTGGAATAAGGTTAAGCTTAGTAGCTGACATACCATGAATTAGCATCACTTTACAATAGTGTCTGAGTAATTTGCTTTATCTTGGCTCAGGCCTGGCCTCTGGACTAAAACCAGAGGCAGTTTAATTTAGATTTTACCTTAAACTGTGTTGGAGGATGTGCTGTGTGTTTTTAATTGCAGGAAAACTGGGAAAGAGATTAACCGCAGGTTCCTGGCAGAATTCCTGGCAGCCATGTCAGAGAATGGCTGATATTTTCTTCTAGGCCAACAAGAAACTTCTTATGTGTTGGCAGACATAGGGTTATGGTTCTAGTTAGGATGATAGGCATGGTAACCAAGGACATTGCTTTCCCTGCTGTCCTGTTATTCTCAGATGCAGGCAGTGGCTATAAGGGCACAGTTTACAAGGCTTCTGTGATCTAGGATGAGACACCATGCCAGGCATAAAGAATTGCTCAATTTTTTGTACCTCAGGTCTTGGGGATATTTTTAAACACTAGCACTGGTAGGGTAGAAAGGAGAGCGAATGGTCCTTCGCTGACCTAAGATAAAAATCAGTGCCAGAAAATCGCCCTCTAGTCCTACAAATTTATTTACTCCCTAACTGTCCTTATGATTGTTTCCTCTTAAGATGAAGACCCAGTCTTTTAGGTTGATCCTGAAAGGTTCAGCCATCTATTTTGAGAAATTATTTCTATTTTCTTTTGATGGAGTAGGTAGAGTCAAACCCTACTGTGCTCTACTATTTGTCTTCTGTTTAAGCTTCTGAGAGCAAAGCATCGAGACAGAGTTTTACTTAGGGATTGTCCAATACCTGAATCTTAAATCAACAGCTTATTTTTGCTTTTCCTCACATATGGGTCTGCCACAGTAAAGCACAAACTTAGGATGCTAACTCTACAGAACACACTTGGCAGTAGGTCTCAGGGAACTGACCGAGGAGAAAGTTTATTTTCATGTTGGAAGAATGTTTTGTTTGTGTTTTGTTCTGTTCTTGTAAACATGTCAAAGCTATTAGCATATGAGTAGAGCTGTGGTTCATGTTAACATTCCTGGGAGCAAGGCCTGAAGCCATGAATGTAAATTCATGTTTCTTTGTCCTTCAGGACTCCTTGAGACATTTTGTTCCACTGGGACAAAAAATAAAAAATCTTAGTCTTTTTTTCTTTCTTTTTTTTTCCTGTCCATCTTTCTATTCTATTTGAGAACCTAGGAGTGGGGTCATAGTTACAGCTAAGGTCATGGACTGGATAAGCCAAGGAGTTAGATTTATTCAAGACCCTGTAAAGCTCATGACCCTATGAATGGATGTTTCTTCCTTAGTAAGCTGGGAATTCTTAATACAAACAGCAGATCTTGAGGATTCAGTTTCAGAAAGAAAAAAAAGGGCCTTTTTAATTTTCTTGTTCTGGATACTGATTAGCTAAGACCATGGGCTTAGACCATGGGAAGCTGAAATAAAAACATCAGATTTATGTATTCAAAAGGTTTCTGAGTGAGGAAGGAAGCAGTTTCTGGAAAGGAACAGTTCATATTTTAACCTAGTCCATAGAGGAGATGCTAGATAAATTTCTAATGAGGATTTTGCTGTACCAGAACTTAACAACTCTGTTACTGGGACCTCTTTCTACCAGGCTCACCTTTAGAAGGAGTCTCCCAGTTTCAGCTGGGACAGAGTTAATTTTCTTCTTAGTAGAAAACATGGTCTACTGGGTGACAAAAACCCTGTCAGTTTAGGTTGAGAGATTGTGCTGAAGAAGAGAAAAGCAAAATTGTGGGTTTTGTTTATCAGTTTTGTCTGGACTAGGTTTGGTATTGCAAGTATGGTTTGGAAAGACAGCAGCTGAAGAAGATTAGCACTGGATGATAATGTAAAATGAGGGGTCATTTTCACTTTGTTCTGATATGGATAGAGCTTGGGAGGGATTTTAGTTCAGAGTAAGGACTTGTTCCGGAAGGAAACAATAGTTTGCATATTTTTCTGTTTTTCGTAGAGGTTTTTGGCTACAGTTAGGGTTGGATTGGGGTAGGTATAGAATCAGGAAACTCAAAAAAAGGTCAAATTAATGTATTTAGTATTCGAGGCTTCAGAGTTCACTGAACTGCACTGAGAACTGGTTTTAAGGCCCCTCAACAGAAGTCCCCACTGAGCACAGGCATAAAACTGAAGCTGCAGGTGAGACGGCTTGCTTAGGATGACAGCTGGTGGTGATAGTAAAAGTGGCTTGTACTTCTATGGTGTGAATTGTTTCTGGCTTGGTTTTATGTTTTAGGCTACTTATTGTATTTAAGATTAGGACTGCACATAGCAGGGCCAAAGTTAAGGATCACACTCTTTCGTATTGCAGGAATCCAGAGGATTTGGATAAGCACTAGTGCTTGTATCACTGTATGAGATTAAGGTAAAAGAATGCTAATTCCTTAACTTCAGGCTCTTGAGAAGATAATCTTTTCAAGGTGAATTAGCAGCATTGAAATATCAGAAAAGATGAATAGGTTAGAAGATTCTAAGATTCTAGCAACTTAATGACAGCTGTGCTTTGAAGAAATTAAAAAAAAAAAATGCCAACACCAAAACCAAAACATCATAAGCATTATTTAATAGAAAACGAGAAAACTAGACATGTAGTATCTACGGAGTAACTCGTAAGAGAAATTTTAAATTATCTCTTTCTTTTGTGTCTACATGGCACTTCTTCCTTTAAAAAAGAGGGGGGGGAGGGAAAGAGAAACAAGCAAAAAAAAAGAACCCAAACAAACTGAAGGAGTCAATTTAAAACCAATTCCAACTGCAAACAATCCATATTTATTACTGGTATGGTTTCGTCCAGCTCCTCAAATTGGCTCTTTAACACTATTCTTCCACAAAAACTAAATGTGCAGTACACTTCAGATAATGATGCATCAACATTTGTGACTTTTTTATCTTGGAAAATTAAGCCTAATTCTCAACAGCAATGCTACGCAGAAGTACATTTTAAAACTACAGTGCTATTTCAAACTTGCTTGAAAAGTGTACTGCTGCAGAATTTGAATCCATAAAGTGCATTCAACAGAAAAGACTGAACACTAACATCATTCTCCTAAGCATTTTTAATATGTAAATCTCTGGCACTTGCTCAGACTTCTTATATCATCATTCAGGGAGTGATCATTAATCAGCAATCACACTTTTATTAATCTTATATGCATTCTATCTTCTGAAGTACTGTCATTTATAATTTGTCTTTTCTTGTTGTGGATTATGGAGGTAGAAAGAATGTGTCCCCAGCTACATTTCATACCAGATCCTAAGTACATTCAGACAAGACTTTGTTTTGTTTTCTGTTCGTCTCACCTCTTAATCATTGTAAGAAAAAGAATCAAAACTATAAAAAGCAAACAGGCATTGAAAAAGCCACAGGGAGTCTGAGATTCAAAAATCTGCTCATGTGGCTGTAGTTATTTAAATCACTCCAAACACCAATGGAATGAAGCACACACATGAAATGGTAAAGGCAAATGCTAATGTTAAATAGGTACAGATTCAGGCTCGTATGTAAAATTATATAAAGGTTTCAAAATGAATTAGCTGCCTCTACTTTATGTTTCCCCTCTCACAGTCATCTGCATAGATTCATTGCCGTAGTAAGACATCATCCTAAGTCTCACAGTACTGAAATATGGTATCTTTTAGCATAAGAGAAACATAAATCTTGCAAAGAAGGAAACATAAATCCTATTAACTAGAAAAGCCCAGAAGATCTCCAGGTTAATACCTATTTGCTCACAACTTAATAGAACCAGCGTTTTTTCCCTCTTTGTAGAAGTCCAAAAGCCAGTAGCTGCCTCTGTAAAGATAACTCTCCTATTCAGGAAGACTGTCCAAAAGTAATAAACTCCTATGTTGCTCCTCCCCCAGGTTTCCAGTATTGTGCGATTCTAAAGGTAAGTGAAACATAACCCCAGCTGTCATACTTCAACTATAGCATAAGTAGTATAAATGAATATTTCTGCGTCTATAGAAACATTCCCAGCAATGATGACAGTATGCTTTATGTTTAGCTCTTCAATATTGGGCAGTCAAGCAGTAATCCAATGGTCCAATCAAGCAGACTGAAGCCATTCATCACAGAACTATGTCTTTGATGCAGAAATGAGCTTAAATCAGAATGCAAGATCAAAGTTCTCAGCATGAGCCCTGCCTTTACTGCACAAATCTGAGCAGGCATTTTGAAAACACAAGTCCTCCCAGTTGCTAACAAGTGGTTCTTTACTTGGCAAGGTTTGAGAGTTACTATTTTTAACTGGGTTTTAAAGTTCAGTTCAGCTGGGATTCCTGTATAATTAATATTTGTTTGGTAAAGTTATTCAGTAAAACTACAATCCAAAAGGAAAACACATATTGACTTCTGTTTTGTTACTTGACCTGAGTTTTCAGTTTAAATTTGAGACAGCTCTAAATTATGGCTGACTTCTGTCATCTCCAGCAAGAAAAAAAAAGGCCTTGAGGTCCTATCCAGAATCCTGCTCCAAAAGAAAATAACTTTCCTTGTATCCATCACCGGCACATTTTCTATTCATTTCAAGTACTTTTCCACCATTTCTTACACTGTTTTCTTCTTACACTCGTTCTCTACTGCTGATTAGATCCACAGTTTATGCCAACGTGAAAATACAGATTTGGCCAGTTTGAGGATAGTCATACACACATTTTTGTCCTTATATCTCCGTCTTTCAAATACATTAAACATATAGTCAGAAGGGATTTGTTTTAGCCTACTTATCCGCTATAGAAGAAATACTCGGACTATTGCTCTTGGGGGTTCATAGATTTCAGCTTCAGCCTGATGACCTACTAATCATCATTTCACTGGTATTAAGCTCATAGTCTGCTAACAGACAAAAAGACCCCACAACCTAGATGAATCAGTATCTGCTTCATTTCCAGGTGAGGGCACACTCTCTTTTCCTCGTCTCTTCCCTGGAAAAGCTTCTAGCTTGGGTTTGTTACAGCACTGGCTGAGATTTCAGGGACACTTGAACTTTCTTCAGTTTGGACTTCTCACCTTCTATAAATCACCAATTATTTGTTTTCTTTGGTGGACAACTGCTTCATTTTTCTATTTTTTTACTAAATCTGAAGTGATTTACTTGAACTGTCGGAAAAAAGCATTGACAATTCATAGCGCCTAGATAAATGGCAGTGGTACGTTTAATGTTATTTGTTCCTCAAGATTGACACTATTTATTTGCTTGCTTTTTAGATTATTTCTTTTCCTCTTCTTGTTCTGACTAGATACACTATAAGAAGTGCTGGAATCATAACCTACTGATAAAGCTGCTCAATATTTCACAACATACAAACCTGTTTTGAGATGCTCAGAACTTTTGACCAAACTATTCTGTTCTGACTGACATTCTTGTTCAGACCAGCTCTGACTGAGCTAGTCCCAGGATGAATTTTTCTCTTAAAAAAATAAAATCCAAACAAGTCCAAAGTCATCATTCATTTTTTTCTTTGGTGGAAAAGTGCACAATAAAGAGTGGAAAATGAGGTGAGAGAATGGAATTAGATTAGTTTGGGGTGTAAGAATTCAAGTTTAAGACAAGAGTGGTCTCTCTGGGAAAAAAATATATTTGATCTGGTGATTAAAAAGAGTATGATCAAGTATATGGA
The DNA here is from genome assembly GCA_025769975.1 of Gallinago jamesoni. Classification (NCBI taxonomy): domain Eukaryota; kingdom Metazoa; phylum Chordata; class Aves; order Charadriiformes; family Scolopacidae; genus Gallinago; species Gallinago jamesoni. Next base: position 73,711,435 of record JAOQGH010000023.1, on the reverse strand, counting down.
CAAACCAGCTAAATTAAAGCTGAATATGCAATTGGACTGCTAGTATTTTTTAATTTTAATAGTCTTTTCCATTCTATGATTAATAAGCTTTTTAAAATACAGAAAACTATTTGCATTCCATTCTACCTTGTGTAGATTCAGCTTGACCACAATTCCATAGGAACTTTTCTGCCTTTTAGCTGTATTTAGCCATTGTCTCTTTCATTTATCTCACATCTTTTTTGGCATTCAGTGAGATCATTGGACTTTAGTTCTGGTCCTGCATACAGAATCATTTAGAAGTAGGCTGTAATGCAACAACTCTGTCAGATACACATAGACAATATGGGCTAGAATGCCTTCCTCCCCGTACAGACACAGTTTGGACCCATGTGTACCACCTTAAATAAAGAGAATAGGAGGGTACGTACCCAGAGTAGGATGTTTGCCACCCACTTTTCAGATGCTGTCAATTCTAAAGACAGGAATGCTCAATGGGAGTATCAAGATGCTTGAAAGGTAACCTAGGAGTTAGGTGCAGCATTTTATATCCATTTATCATAATCCACTTGGGGGGGGAGAGGGCGAGGAGGGGAATTCCATTTTACAGAAACAATTCTTCAGTCAAGAGAAAAGAAAGTATCTATTTCAAAAGCAGTGTTCTGGACAATCAGAATGTTGTACATGCCGTGAGGTATTTGTCTCTTGAGAAATATATTTTTATATATCTGTCAAAATCTTTCCACTCTCTCAGTTATGTATTCTTGTGTAGATAAAAACACGTAAATCTGACCAGTTTGCATATACACACACATACAGAGAAGTGTCTACCTAAATTCCCAGACATACTGTTTTGGTGAGCATAATATGTCCATTATGGCAGTCACTACTGAAATACAGTATTGAACACAGCAGGCAGTAAGTAATATGGTTTCTGCTACAGAATTATAGAAAACACTAGGAGGCACACTGCGGCAACGATACACTTTTACAGATGTCATTGCAGCAAGAGTCACGCTAAACTGCTGGAGGCCTAGATGCTTGCAGTGAAATTGGTTGTCCTTTAAATGGTTTCTTCTAAAACATAATTGCTTGGTTCTGGATAAGAAATAGAGAGGAGGGGGAGCACGTATCCTTTTTCCTTTTGCAACTGAGCGAACCAGAAGAGTTACGGCCAAAATTCTGAGTCGAGATAAATGGTAAAGTCATTGTGCTTTTTACTGAACGCCAAACAAATTTTCTTCTGCTAGTTTTTAGACAAGATTCATTTACTACAATAATCTCTTTTACACCTAAATGCTACTTTGGTCACCATCTAAAAGCTTTATAAATGATCCTTCAGGTTTGCAGTATAAGACAATTACCTAGGTGTAAGTCAAAGCCTGCCAAAACTCCAGGATATATGGCAGGTTAATATTTTCTTTTAAAACCCACATTTGCAGCATATACATATAAATTTGGCATCCACCAACTGAAATTGCAAATGTAGACATACAAAACTATAGAACATTTAAGCTTAAGTGTGTAGTTCCATCTTCTGCATATGAAATTTGTGCAACAATTTTAAACGTGTTGTCCTACCTATCAATAAACTATATAAAACATGTTCCTAGTTTATGTAAATCAAAGTACATTTTTGAAATATATAATGGCTATGATTCAGCTAGTGCATAGCTCCATGCCAAATTCACAGACAGAAATATTTGTGCCAGGAATCTACTGAAAGGTCAATATAACCAAGTCATGAATGTATTCCTACATAAAGAGTTTTGAAGGTCTGAAGTATAATGAAAAGAGCCAAGCAGAAGCTACAGTGCAACTCATTAAATAAACAAACAACTGACTCTCAAGAGAAGAACAGGGGATAGATTTATTTAGAGACTAAAGTCCAAAGAGAAATGTGAGTGATATAGAGAGTTTGCAAGGGAAAAGAGGTGGAAAAAAAACAAAGAAGAGAGTACCTGAGATTCATGAGAAGAGTCAAATCTATGCAACTGGGGACTAATTATGAAGGGAAATTAATGTCTGTCACCAGTGCAGATCAAGAAACTGGAATAGCAAACTAACCACCAGAGTAAGGATGTCAAATGTGGTTCTGAAATAGATGGAAGGTAGGGAAAAATCTATAATTATCCTTTATCTATAATTATCCTTAATTATCCTAATTAATCTTGATTGTCTTCCACGGTGAAGTGACTGGTTCTGCAGACAAAGGGAAAGCAGTGTGTGTCATTTACCCTGACTTTAGCAAGGCTTTGGACACAGTATACCATAGCATTCTTGTAGGCATGCTGAATGGTCACGAACAGGACGGGCAAACTTCAAGGACAGGGAAATATTGGCTGGATCATTGCACTCAAAGAACGGTGGTCAACAGTCCAGAGTCTGACAGGTATGCAGTTGCAAGGGGCTCTCCTCAGAGCTTAGTACAAAGACCAATACTACTACACATGTTTTGGGTAGGATCTTCTAGTTCATGAACAACTCCAAACAAGGGAGGGGAGCAATTGGTACGCTGGAGGAGGAGTAGAGGACTTTGACAAATGGAGAAACAGCTGACCCATGAAGGTGGAGGAAAGCAAAAGCAAAGTCAGTCTTGTGCCTGAGATGACAGTAACCCCAGGTAACAGCAAAGCTGGAAGTAACAGGTTAGAAATCATCTCTGCAGATAAAGGTATGGTAGACAGCAAGTTGAATATAGGACAGCAGAGCACCTTTATGGCAATGAAAGATAACAGCATATTGGCACCAAAAGTATAGCCAGGAGGTATAAGAGAGTGGTTGTTTCCATTTGTTTTGGCATTGTGAAGCTCCATCCAAAACAGTGTCTAGCTTTGGATGCTCCCAGTAGCAACTGATGACTGGGAAGGTTAGAAAACTGCAGCACATGACATACAGAGACCAAATAATGTTCAGCCTGGAGAAAAGAAGGCTAAGGAGGGATTGCTGCCTGCAACCACCTGAAAGTGAGCTATAGAGAAGACAGAGACAGAATTTTCCCAGAGCTGACAAGCAAAAGCATGCAAGAGAATTGTCACAGGTTGTAGCAAAGGAAATTTGCCTGGACCAAAAGAAAACTGTGTTCATGGTGAGAGTGATTAAGCACTGGAACAGGTTCCCAGAGAAGTTTCAGGGTCTCTATCCTTGGAGATTTTCACACTTGATTCAACGTGGTCCTGATCAAACTTTGAAACTGAGCTTGCATTGAGCAGGATTAAATGGGCTCCAGAGATCCTTTCCAAACAAAACAATTCAATGATACTAAGTTTGGGGTGGATATTAAAAGAAGTGGGCTCTGAAGTGACTTTTAGGGGAATCTTTACTTTCTAGCAAAAAATGTAAGGAGAATTACAGCTTCTGTTTGAAAGAAAACTTGGGGACTTGATAATGATGTTGATGACTTGCCTGTTGATTCACACTCACTGGGGGAAAAGTGAATTTTGCTAGTGATTTGTATATTTCTGATTAGTTATGAAGTGGGATAGTCACCCTAACACCTAGATAATCAGTGGCTTTAAAAATTACACCCAAAGAACATCAGTCTTTCTGAAAATTATTAGCCTAATAAAACATTTCCAGCAATCAAGCCAAGGATTTAAGTCAAGTTTGGGTCTACAGGAATTCTTCAAATCTGAATCTGCATTCTGAAGGTCTTAATCTTAAGAGAAACTTGGAGACAATTGATGGCACGTAAGGTAATATGTATCCCCAAAATAAGGACTCTCTTCAGTGAAAGTAATAATGCTGGAGAAGGATTTTGTGTAATAAATCCTTCTATGTGCAAGTGTATCTAACCTTCTTTTTGACAAAAGAAAGAAAGAAACCTTTTGGAGATGATCTAACATACAGATTTTCTTTTATGTATGTTCTCCTCTCACTAAACATAGTTAACTAAGCTGTTGATATTTGGATTTAATAAATACTTTATTCTAGCTAAACATTTCTTGGCTATGGGGTATCTGTGGAGAACTGGCAAGTAAGACATTTCACACATCTGATGATTATTAAAACCAGATTACTGCCTATCCCACCAAGGTAATGCTAAGGATACGCAAGAGGCAGAGATCTTTCAGAAACATTCAGAGACTGGCTTAGGAAGTGGCAAAGCAACGAGAAGCCTTGCCAAAGGCGTCTGGGCATGCAACATGGTATGAGGAGGCCCCTAAAGGGCCTAAGCCCTAAAGGTCTATTAGGGAAAAAAAAAAAAAAGGGTTCTCTGCATCTTCTCGTCAGACTGACTTCTGCTAAACCCTTGGAGTGCAAACAGGTTTTAAATCAGTGTAGAAAGTTCTTAAGAGACAACATAGAAACTGAGAAAAATTTTTGGAGAGCATTCACACCTGTTTTCAGTAAAAAAAGAAATTCCAGATAAACAAGACTGCAACAATGGATAAGAAGGTATAGAAGCCAGGAATATCAATAATAAAACAAAAAATACCCCCACAAAATGAAACAAAACCAAAACCAAAAAATTAACTACAATATGAAAATAAACAAGAGTAGAAATCAATACAGATAATGAAAGTTACTGCACTTAATTCACATAAGAAATTGGATGAGTTCTGAGAGAAACAATTTAAACGTTCCTAGATTAATGCAAAAAGCCTGGACAACAAAGCGGAGAAAATTAAGCCACTAGTACAGGACATTAAACTGCTGTAACAGACAGAAGAGAAAAATGGAGGAATAGCAATCCTGATGGGAAGTAGGAAGTGGCTTTCTTCAGAAAACCATAAATAAGCATAAAGGCAGTGTAGTTGTTCTGTACATTAGCAGTGTGACGGTAAAGACATAGAAAGTAATAGCGCACACAAAAAAATAGATAAAGTAGAAAGGGGTTTTATCAGAAATTATTTTCAAGAAAGTGTGGTATCTGGGCAGATTTTTATAAAACAGCTGAATCAGATTTGCATTCAGATGGAGACTTTGTTTAATTAGTATAGAGAATAAAAGAAACCTGGAATTACATCAAGAAACAAAAAGGCCCAGACATTTCTACATACTGTACTTCACAAGTTTCTTCAGCAACAAGCTTTGGATTCAAAAAAATTAGGTCATCTTTGGATTACAGTGAAGACCTAATCATACAAAATATTACTGAAATAAGTTACTACAACTGCCTTAAATGACATTAAAAATATAGACAAAAAATACATTCGTAACTGAAGTTTCCAATTTGAAAATCTTGAACAGGAAGAATTTCTGGGAGCTAGTAGATTGTCTGGTTATCTGTAAGGCTCAAGGAAGTTTTGTCTATGTCCATATCCTCTGAAACCAGTAGTATAAAACCATCTTTTACTTGTATCCCAAGCACTGTGAAAACCTCATGTGGAAAGTTCCTGTTCCAATAGGATAAATTAGCATCTCATCTCAGAAAGGTTTTTAGAAGCCAATGGAGAGGTAACAAGCAAAGGGAAAGACTGACAGTTCACAGTAGAATGATGTAAAGACCTTGCCATCCTTCAGAGCTCTCAGGACCTTCATTTCTGTAACTGAGTAAAAAAATCAATCAAGGAAGGTGAAATGGACATTGCTCTCTGTTCTGCCTTGATATCCTCAGTCCTGAGAAGGCTGCCTTGTATATAGAAGAAGCTCTTACTAAAGAAAGACAAGAGCATTTTGTCCTGTTTAGTGAAGTCTGATGAGTGAGACCATTTGGAACATTTACCTTGGTGGGGAACATGGAGGTGCAGGGCAGGGGGAGGGAGGAGTTTTCCCTGCTCACCAGGTACAAGCCATTCCTGTGAGTATGTCACATGATTGTACCACCAAGAAGGCAAAAAGAAGTCTTTTTTCTGTCCGTAGGAAAGGTGCAGTTAGGACTGATGTCATTTAGGTTTTCATGCCCTGTAGCGTTTGCCCTGCAGACAGAATAATGTCTAGAGTATTAAAAGACATCCTGAAAATCAAAGATTTTTTCATCCCAAATGCCCTTGGTCTGGGCATCTAACTGTTGGTGTCTAAGTTGATTTTATTACTCCTTTGACTAAATAAGCTAGAGCTGCTTAAATGACACTAGATGGAATACTTTCTGTAGGGAAAGTGCTAATGTTGCTTCTGATCAAATCAGTGCTTTTTCCCTATAATTTGGAATTAATAGCTCAATATATACATCAGGATTAAAAATGCTTGAACTTTCCAAACACATTTCCACTTCTGCCAATTCAGCTGTGTTAAAGTAGAAGATTAACTACCAGAAGCTCAGGAATCTGACTGAGTCAGTTTTGTATATTCATCTGCATTGGTATTTATTTGTTTGTTTGCTATAACTTCTGTACCTCAGGTTATGCCTCAGAAAACCTTCATTCCCATCATGGAAAAAATGGCAAGAAACTGAAGCAGTAAAACTGTCTTTTTTTTTATCCCTTCATCAATTTGGTTTATACTTTAAGAACCTGCAGCCAATACTTTTGGAATGAGCATCAGTAGGAACTTCTTTCCATGTTTCTTCTCCCCCTTTGCAGCACATTTCTTTTTTTTCTTGCTCCCCTTTGGTGACCATTTTATGTGTAAGTGGACAAAAGTGATAATCACGTGCTGAGCACATAAACTGCCCTCAGCATCACAGTTCTTTTGCAACGCTTGTCAGACTTGAGTGTCTTTCAATGTTCAGGCTCTCTGTCTTTAGGTCCAATTTGAAATGGGTCACTTTTCCTGGTGGACCTTAAGAACACGAACCAAAAGCAAAAGTCACCTAAACTTTTGATTTATGGCATTTGCAACTGTTCTGCAGAGTTTGTATGAAAGTGACCTACAAGAATCTCAAATCAGTCTGGGGAAGAGAGCTGTAAGGGCAATTGCATTTTCAAGTAGATAAGTGAGAGTTGTCTTTCGTGACAATTGTCTTGTTTCACCATCTGCACAACACTAATTGAAAAGGTACATACTGACATACAACTTGCAAACATTTCACTAATTATGTATTTACAACATTAAGCAGTTTTGCATACTGTAAAATAACAAGCAAGAATACACGTTTTTATAACACCTACTTTTAAATCACGCTATTTGTGACAAAAACAACCCTGACAGCTCTTTGCACCATCAAAATCAACAACAGGGTTACATAACCTTATTCTCTGTGATATGCAAATTCCTTGGCTTGGGAAACAAGCATCGCAAAAGAAATTGTGCTGGTATTAGCCTGGCCTGAATAGAAGGCTGGATAACGCAAAGATCAGCTCTGTTTCTCTATATTCAAGTTTGGGGATCAGAGAAAATGGATGCAAGTCATTAATCACATCACTGTAGGGTTCTTTCATTGTTTCACAAGGAAACATCAAGCTGTATGGTGGCAGACTTGCCCTTTCTGTCAGCTAGAAAATGATAAAAGTGTTTCTTAAAATAATCTTAGTCTAATACTGTGACTTTCACATGCAATATAAAATTGCCAGGTCTCTACCATACTTCAAAGAATATGATTAGCAATGAATGCACTCTTTTTCTTTTGCTCTCATTTTGCAGAAACACTTGAAAATGGTAAATCTACTCAATGCTGGTTGAACTTGGCTGGGCTTTTTTTTTCTTTGTGAGCTGTTAGTGTGTTTAATCATCTAGTTAAAGGCAGAGATCATTTCCCTAAACCAGGAAATAATTCAAGTAATGAGATATGCAAAACAGACACAAACGCACACAAAAAAACCCTTCATTCCCATAAGATTCGCTTCTGAATTGGCAAAAAATAATGAATCTTTATGTCTGCAGTGATAAAGCAGGACTCCTCACTCTTCAGTATCTGCATCTTCAGTTAGATTGCTTGCAGATCCACTGAAATTAGATGTCAGTGTAAATTATGGTGTAGGCCGAGATACTAGCCAAGGCTATGAAGGGTAGGCGTAAAAAAACAAGGTGCTATTGAAGGTAATTGCTTCTGATGTTAAAGTTCTTAAGTGACAAAATTGGTGCTGATGTGGCATTTGCATCAGAGGCTCCCTTTTAATTGACACTGACTAGATCAAGGGCTTCCTTTTTTTTCCTAGAGGTTTTATTTTTTTCCGCTTAATTCTTAAAATCCACCTTGTAAACAGCAGCAGACTGTGGAGCACAATTCAGCTTAGCAGGAAAAGGATATTTGCTTTTTTCTTGCAGGATTCAGGGAGACCCCTGTCAAAAGTGTGTTTGCATGTGCATGTACATACATCCATCTCAGCCAGGCTGAGAGACTTGGGGTTGTTCAGCCTGGAGAAGATAAGATTCTGGGGAGACCTTATAGCAGCCTTCTGGTATCTAAACAAGGCCTGCAGGAGGGATGGGGAGGGACCTTTTGTCAGGTAGTGTAGTGATAGGATGAAGGGTAACAGTTTTAAACTGAAAGATGGTAGATTTATATTAGATATTAAGAATAAATTATTTACAGTGAGGGTGGTGAGGCACTGGAACAGGCTGCCCAGAGAAGCTGTGGTTGCCCCATCCCTGGAAGTGTTCAAGGCCAGGCTGGATGGGGCTTTGAGCAACCTGCTCTAGTGGGAGGTGTCCCTCCCCCATGGCAGGGGGGTTGGAGCTAGATGGTCTTTAAGATCTCTTCCAACTCTAAACATTCTATGATTCAGTCATTCTATGATTCTATGTACATGTGTCTGTCTTTATGCATGTAATGTGTGTTCATGTGTTTTATACAGATAAGGGAAAAGAGAAATTTTAAATTCATAAGCAAAACAGTTATGTATAAAGGATTAAATCTGGAAAAATAATTGCTAGGCTTATCACTGCAGTACCTACCTTTCAGACAAGCCATTGTCTAGTGCAGTGCTCAGCTCGATTTCCATGTCCAGGTTTCCTGTGTCATCAGTAAATAAAAGGTCTAACAATCCATTGAAGACATCAAGTCAAAGAACGCACCACTTGGGTTAGTCAGGAGGAAATGACAGGAAAAGGGCAAAAGTTAAGCTTTTAAGCGCATTATGCCAGAGAGATGGAGATACCAGGCTTTTCAGTTTTCCAGCTAAACCTTTCTCAGAAGGGTTCTTTTAATGGAGTAATGCTTTCAAAATACCTACCCGCCACTAGGCTTCCTTCAGCCAGTTCTCAAAAGACTTGTATGGTGTCCTGGTTGTTTGTCTCATACGTGCGCAGGCCGTTGCTAATATAATTGGTTCATTTAACACTGAAGTAAGACTACATTTTGGGAAAAAGAGAATAGGGTAGAGAAATAGCTATGGATATCAGATGCAGAAACAGATGCCAGTCATCATGTCTCACCATTTTGTGCTCCCCTGAAAACCTTGCTGCAGAGTTTCTGCTGATCGTTCATCACAACCCTTCAAAGAAGGCAGCACTGAGGTGAGATCCCATCTAAAAGGCATCTGGACTAAGCTGCCTAGGAGGTCTTTGAGTTCATTGAAGGGAGATAAGCACATCACAACAACCACTGATCTCTGGAGGTGCCAGCTATCACAGGCTGGAGGCAGAACTTATTGATAACAAGTTACTGGAACTGAGAAGGCTATTTTCTGTCGTGTTTCCTCCAATGGAGAATGGATGCACTGCACTCTTTAGTTAAACTGATCATTACTTTTAGCTACTCTGTTCATTACCCGAAGAAAAAAAGCTACGTACCAACATTGTTTTATTATTACTTTTATGCTAATGTTCAAAGCAAGAGGACAAAGCAACTGTTCACTTTCAGTGAGATCGTTCCCCAGAGGTCAGGTTTGTTAACTTTATACTGCCTACACAGTCCATTTAGACTAAGAGAAACCATAGGAGTCTGCTCTGAATATCCCTCTGGAGAAGTCCATCTCCAGGCTATTTAGGAGACTAACTGATAAAATTCACCCAGTACTCTCCTGAAAGAGGTTCAGCCCAGTGGTTTGGCCATTAAGAACTCAACCCACAAGCCTGTCTCACTGCTGCCACCACAGTCACATCCCCCTGGGAGCCACACCATCTCCGCAGCTCCACAGACACTTTGATGTCTTCCCTCTTCTCACATTCAAGCCAGCTCCCAGGATCATCCCACTCCCCAACAGGCAATCACAGTAGCACCCCTTGGCCTTGTATTCCAACCCTAGTGCCAACTGAGTGCACCTTAACATTCGGCATCTGAGATAGATAGATAACTCTCTGACAATACATGTTAGGCCCCCCCAGCACCTTTACCATCCCCATACAGCTACATGTTACATGAAGACTCTTGGCAACGTCCCTCACAGGGAGGCTGATGACAAAATGCACACATGCAGATAAGGAACAGGCAGTGCTGTCTGAGCAGAAAATAAAACTATAGCAAAATTTAGGGACCTTTCTGAACTATCATGAACATGAATAACTTGCAAGGCATCAAAAAATTGCTCCAGTGAGCACAGTTACTCCTGGCCTAGTCAGGACTTTATATTATACTGATTCTGTATATAAATCTTGGAGCGGCATTGCTAAAAGACACCTTTTTTTGGCATATTAACAAACTCAGCTTACCACACATTTTTTTCCACAACTTCTTTTTCCCTTCAAAGAAGCAAATAATAATACTTCCAGAATATCACATTTAGTAGCTTAAACTGAGGAACTGCCAACACCTACGCAGTTTCTCTTAAGGCTTTGCTGAGACAAAAATATTCTGCTATTTCAACTTTCACATCTTCTGTGGTCATCCATTCTCATTGACATTCTCACATAATAATTGACCAGCAGAAAATTTACAGGATGCTAACACCTTCATGTATTATAGAAAATCCATACTGGGAAGGGATGTTATAATCATGTAATTCAAGAATAGAAAGAGAAAATTGACACCTCGGCATTTCAGTCAAAGAAACAAAATCAACCCCCTTTTACTATGCATCCAAATTCACAATATAAAAACACTTATAAAAAATAATGGAAGAAAAGAAAAATAGGAAAAAATCCCAGATCTGCAGTAGATGTATGGTATTAACAGCAAAAGTGATTCCCTTTTCCTTTAGACCTTTTGAAGACTAAAGTAGTGGAATTTTCCTTAATACACTTGGGCACAGGTATCAGGTATAGTTGGAGCCAAACTCACCTATCTTTATGTCTTATCTCTAGAGATGATCATTTCCATCTTCCCGCATACCTTCCCCTGCCTGCCCCCCTTGCCTCTGCCCAGGGAGTTTATTCAAGAGGAGTTAACAAGCAGGTTTGCATTTTAAAAACTGAAAACTAAGTGATATAGAAATCACAGTGAAAAAATATTTCTACAGATTATACAAAGCCCTTGACAATAGCTAATCAGTTAGTGTTCAGACACTGCTACTTAGCACACCCAATGTATTGGCTTGCTTGATAGCTTCCCCTCCACCCCTCCCCTGCAATTGTTTGTTCTCTTTTACTGTTGTGCCTTGTCATATGTCAAGATCGTAAGCTCTTTACAGCAGAGATGGTTTTATTATGCACATCGATGGTGCCTAGAATAATAGGGTCTTGAACCCTATTTGGGATCCTTAGATGTTACTGCAATAAAGAACAATTATTATTATAATAAAATGAATTGGGTTGAGAATGCTTGGCATAGTATAAACGCATGGAGGCAGTAACAAAGACCCTTTTCCACTGTCAGAAACAAGAGGTTTGTTCAGCCATTTTTTTTAAAATCGGTGCCTTGGTTTTTTCCCCTTCAGAATACATAGGTATAAGCTACTTGTTTGTATTCTAAAAACAAAGCTGGTGCTAGTTAAAGGTGGAAGAACCACATCTGGATGTGGCTAGCAGATAAGCCAGCAGAGTACACAGTTTCCCATATTAATTTTACCTTTATGTCGTCTGAGTTGTTCTATTATGTCTCTGAATGACAAAGAAAAATGCAAGAAAAATTTTCTCTCTTTCCATTTCACATTTAAATAATATATTGCCTTTAAGTGCCTTAGCTGTAATAGAAGCATGTCTTGATAAAACTATTAGGAAAGAAAATACAAAAAAAGCTGAAAAGTAACCTTCAAAGCCACCATAAAAATCACAACAAAGGAATTAGAATTTAAAACATCAAAGTATCCAGAGTACTTTAATCGCTGAAATGGAATGTATGGGTGAAGGAGGGAGGGGCTGCATTTCTTACGTTGTTACATTTTTGCGGCTTAAAGATCCATGTACTTCAGCAATAACCTAAGATTAAAGCAACTGTATTTTAAAATACACAAACAAATGTAAATAGGACATGTCATTTTTATTTCTTTCTGTCTTTTAGCCATTTTTTCCCTTAGCATGACATTCAGTCCTCATCTAAAGTCGGAAGAGCTTGTGCACGCCTCCATTCTTCCTGGGCTATTGTGATTTGCTTCTATTTTCTTGTTTAAAGTAGAGCATGCAATTTGCTACCTAAGGTGATTCAAGTGCAGTGTGAAAGACTGAACACTCAGTGACCTTAGCTCAGTGCCCTCTCACTGCAACGAATAATGCAGTTCCTTCCAATTGTCACAAGAAGGCAATCACATTAAAACCTTAATCTTGCTCAAAAATTCTCCCTGGATAAAAGCATATAATTTGTACACTCCGATGTATCTAGCTGTCAGACATGGATTTATTAGCTTCACCTAGGACCACTTTCCTATTCTGCTCTTTCTGTATCTTGCTTTAGTGATTAGAATTATTTTCATCATCTGCTTCTATTTTCAGCTTCAAAACTCCTGTCTGACATTTATCTAAAAAAGCAGGATTCTAGCAAGTAAATGTAGCCAGAGTCAGAACTCGGTTTCCTTTGGGAACTCCACCTCCAAAACATGATTTTTTTCCCCTGCCTACAGCATTCAATTATATTAAACTCTCTAAAGCACTACTGTAATGGCTGTTAAAGTATTTTCCTGGTGAAAAGGGATAAATAAACATGCATAGAAAACAACTTCCATGTTTATCAGGCAGTAGGAAGCCTTAAAAATCTCAGCAGCTAGCAAAATTTAATACTGGAATGCAAGTTTCATGACAGTATGCAATGCTCACATCTACTCAATGTTTCAACTTGTCTAGTTTTGTCAATACAAAGTATTCACAAACCACAGGCTTGGCTTAAAATCTCTCTCAGTTTGTACTAACTTTAATTTCTTTTTGATAGGCCACAATTTGGAATTCATCTTCACAATCACAGTAGTTAGAAACTTGTTTAGTGACAGCTAACACGGAAGTGTAAAATGTCAAGAGCCATGCAATAAAATCTACAGTTTCAGATAAAAATAGTCTTGAGGAAATTCAGGGGGTCATCTAGCTTACCCAATGCTATGGCAGGATTGGTTTCGGTTATGTCCTGTCTCATAGATTTTTGACTCATCGGTTCTTAAAGATTTCCAGCTCTGCAGATCCATATCCTCCCCAGAAAATCTATTGCAATGCTTCAACGTTTCTACCATTATAAAGGTTTTTCTAAAATCCAGCCGGAATTTTCCTTGATGCAAGCTCATTGCTCTTCTCTCATCCAGCAAGATGATTCTTCCCCTCTTCACAGTAGCCTTGAACTTACTTCACCGTGGCAGAGTCCCTTTTCATTTATGGACTACCCATGAATCACTGCACGCAAGATTAGGCCTCATAGATTGAGGCTAGTTTTGTGATGCCAAACTGTAGCAGTTTCTCATGGTTACCTTGCCTTCCAATGACCCACTAAATCCCAGATTTCTACAGTAATGCATCTTTGCTAGGAAGGCTTTGTACTAACATTAAACCTGCAGCAGCATGAACCCAGTTCTCTTCCCTCTCACTGCATAAGCTACTGTTGAGGGTGGAGGGAGGATTTCTGCTGAAGGAATCCAAGGAACCTAAGCTACCAGTAACATTCCATTTGTAGCCTAAAGAGCAGTGATGGCCTGTTAAAAGCAGAGACAAATAATGCCACCAATTACGTTATGAAAGTGTGGTCTCTGATCAATCCACAAAGAATTTTAAAATAAAGCATTGAGCCAAGATAGTATGAATTGAAAAATGCCTCCCTGCACCCAAGAGGGACTGGGAAGCTCTGTGCCTCTTCACCGTCTCCCTCAAAAGGAGGGATTCCATAAAATATGTCAGTACCCAGTAACTAGTAGCGCTGTAGGAGAGGAGTGTGATGACATGTGCCAGACCAGGGCAGGGGAGCTAGAAAAGTTAGCTTTCCTTCCCAACAAACCTTTGATTCCCAGGAGCAGATCATGGACACTGGCAACTTGCTTTAACTAGAATTCAGAACATATTATCTGGGGAAAGGGATGGAGGTCATAAACACCGTTCTGTTCTCAGCAGTGTTTGTTTGGGGTGAGAATTTGCCATACAGTGTCAAGTTGAACTTCAGTTAAAAAACCCTTGTCTGACAGGTGAGGGCACAGACAGGCTGTTGTCATGACAAGAGCCTTCTTATTTTAAAAAGCAGTAAAGCTCTTTGCCAGCCCAAACCTCCCCCAGCCCAAGCTGTACTATGCACTTGTCCTTAGCTATAAGGCCAGCAGGTTTCTTTCTCCAGAGCCAGCTCAACCCTCTTCAGCAAAGTGTAGCTGAATTTTACTCCAAGACTAGGGATAAAGGAAGTAGTTTGTTCTTGTCACAGTGTGTGGAAGGATGAGGGCAGCAAAACTTGGTTTTGTAATGGAGATGGAGGCAGGACTGTAGAGGAGAATACAGGTGGACAGGCGGTTGAGCAAGAGCCCTAGGACTAGGGGATGGGGACCAGGAAGGGCCAAGAAGGACCCTGAGAGGCAACAGGTTTTGAGTATCATGGATATGGGCAGACGTCTTTCTCTTCCCCATTGCTAGCCTTGTGTCTCACTAGCCGGGCTTAATTCAGGCACTGGGATGATCTTTCCCAGCTCACAAGTCTCTCAGAAGCCCCATCAGCTCCGGGTCAGGGATCTCCACTCCCTTCTCCAAGAACCAGGGTTCACCTTGAACCCCACAGCAGCTATCCTCCTTTGGTTCCACACAGTGTCCCCACTTCCCAGGCTACCTCCCACATCAGCTACTCTTAAGAAAATAATATAAGCCAATCTAGAAACGTGATATTCTGCAATTTCCAAACTGAGCTCTGCGTGCCACTTTATTTCCTCTTCAGCTAAACACTGAAACGTAGAGAGCTTATCAAGGACTTAGATGGACCAGGTCTTGTGCTGACCCACTCTGTTGGCATAGAGACATCCCACAACACTGCTAGGCTGTCACTTTGTCATGGGTATGCCAATAGGTCGCCTGCTGTGGCTTTCCGCTACTCAGTGAATGCAACATGCACACTCACTTCCATGGGTTGAAGACACAGTTGCCCTCGTGTATTTGACACACTTTACCCTGAAAAATAATCAACCAAAAAAAAACCCTCAAATACACACACAATTAAAAATTGTGCTTTGGAACCATACAAGGTACCACATACAACAGGGTGGGCACAACTATAGCACCTGGCTTAAAGACTGTCTTATTTTGGCAGTACGAATGTGGTTTTGGTCACTGATGCTGCAAGAAACTGTCAGCTGTGTGAGCAGAAAAGAGTGTGAGAAGTTTAAATGGTTTAAGCCTGAACTTCAGCTGGTTTTTGCCTCCCATAACGCAGGCACACACCATGAGGCTTCTCATTAATTCCAATCATTTTCAATCAGGCCACAGTAGTCTTGAGTTATGTAATGTAACTTTTTACTGCTTTAAGACTTGTTTTATAGTGCTGGCAATACTCAGCAGTATTAGTTGCCACAATTTCCTAGGTTTTAATGTCTTGCTCTTTTTTTTTTTTTTTTTGGTCTAGCATTAGGTTGTTTAATTTTAACTCTCTATTGTTTGCAATAAGTTGCAATAAGAGAGAGAGCTTTTAAGCTGGTCAGGAAATGTTCAACTTTTCTAGAACTTCTCTCAAATGAGTGGAAACTGAGAGGTTGGTAAGCCTGAGGATTGCCAAGTCAGGAAAACCTTTTACTGCCTTACCTTAAATGGCAGCAGAGAAGCTGCCCTATGCTGGCAAAATGTCTTTGAAGTTGACATAAGGTTATAAGCCATACTCTTCAGATAAGAAGAAAAGCAGATTCTGGACCCGTTGGTTCACCTGTGAAAAATTGTCAGTGTGAGCAGTCTTATGGGACACCTAAATGCCATTGGCCCTGGGTCAGGCCAGAGCCTGGTCCACCAAAGTCCAGCTTAACCTCTATTTTACCTGCTTAAGAGGAACTAACATGGCACACAGTACTCATTTTGAGGAAATCCATTTTCTACAAGTGTTTTTTGACTTGCAGAAAACCACAATTCTGGATTGGCTTATATTAGTTTTGTTTCACAACATCACTAACTTGAACCTTTTAATGGAAATCTGATTACTCTCTTATCTCTGTTTTTTGTTTGTTTGGTTTGGTTTCAAGCTCATTAATTTACTGCAATTTCTTAAGTCTTGAGTGCAAACTTTGTATTGCACACCAAGTGGTTAATGATATCCACTTAAACAGTTATCATCCATCAATACCATTTAGCAAAGTCCTCCTTTTCCTCACAGAAAACTCAAATTTGTAACAATGTATTGGTGCTCCCTCAGCAGCAATACAGTCTGGTACCAACAGACAGCACTCTCTGAAGTTCTATACTGGTTAGGCAAAAATGAGTAAAGAAGACAGTAAGTGCATAGTACAACTAAGAATTTCAGCAGTAACAGGACCATTAATCTACTCTCCTTTTTTATTTTATTACATTAACATCTCTACATAAATCTCTCAGGACAAGATATTATAAATTGTTTTTTTGAAGGCAGTTTTATCTCAAGGCTAAAGACATCAGGGTTTAATATTCCTTACTTACCAGTGATAAGGATTATAAACAATACTGACGTTGCCTGTACCCTTCCACACTTTTCCATATACACAGAAATAGTAATGTATAAGTACTTTTCTCTCAGAATTGAGGAAAAGATTACTCACTGAAAAAGGTACAAAAACCAAGAGCTGTGTGAAGGATTTGAATTCAAATTACAGATTTTGCTTAAACTTAATCACCAGTTGGACTGCCACAGTTCTTCACAGTGAATTGTTGCTCTGGAAAGTAAAACGACTGACTGATACAAAAAACATGGAGAATTTGGGGGTGGAAATTAAGCTAAGTTCCAGTTATAATTTTGTTTCTGATAGACAATACACCATTCTGAATGTACTTATTAATGTTTTTAAAAGCATTTTAAGCTGAAGTTAAAGGAAGATAAAAAGCTTAGATTTAATGTGTTATTCTATTCTCCCTGTCAATGGAAAATGTATTGCTAGGTTTAGCTGCATCAGGTTGATAAAAAAGCACACATCTTGTAAGAAGCATCTAAACTTGCTTCTTATCTAAGCTGGATAAATCAGAATATGGTACATAGATCTGTCTATTCTTTTAGTTCAATAAATATTCTTTTTAAATGACGTTAAATAGAGTTACATTACCATATGAATATTTTTTAGGAAAAGCACTGAACTTCTCAGAAGAGGTAGCCACCCCTAGAAGTTGAAATAAGGATCTGCATCAAAAAAAAGTATGGGCCTAAAATCATTGTTAGTGATTTGGTATTTTGCATTGTGACTATGTAATATTTTTCCTTGTGTACATGTATTCTACCAGAAATTAGCCTCTCCAGAGACATCTGAAAAAATATTTTTTTGGTATGATTGTTTCATATCCTGTAGTCTTTGGTACCTTTAAATTGTAACTTTTTCATTTTGTATCTGTGTAAAAAACTACCAAGGGGTAGAGCAGGGGGAACAGTGTCTGCCACTTCACTGATTTCTAGGGAACCTCAGTAAAAATAATGGCTTCTGTGGGACACAACATTGCTGTGTTGTGTTTCCTTCTTTGGTTTCCTCTCATTTCTATAAATCCTAAGTACAGAATACAGCAGGTGTCACTCAGGAGTCCTTATCCCACCACAGAGCTCACAATAACATCCATAACATTTGGAGATATTAAACGTGCTAAAATAATAAAAACATACACAAATATATATCAGCTGCTTAGTATTCTGAAGTGCAGAGATAACCCTTGTCTGGGCTTTCCTGCCTATCCATTGGCAGCTTAGATTTTCAACCAAGCAAACAAATAAACCCAAACCAATTTTTGGAAGATCAGAGCACATATGAATCCATGCCAGAGGAAGAATAAAATCCTTCCCACCCCCACACCCCACTATGCAAAGCCTGGGAAGCAGCTGCTGTTGTGAGATGGTGTTGTGAGATGACCTCCTGATGAGCTGGTGTGTAGGAAGGCTTTGGATGTAAGCCTTCCTGGGGAAATGAGACTACACCACAGTTATTGCTAGGCCACGTAGGAACTAGTAGCACTGAAATCTGGTAAGGCCAAACAGCCAAATTATTTTAAGGGTTTTGGAGCCTTTACAACTCTACACAGGTACCTGCACACAGCCTAGCTATTTTAAAGCTGGTTTGGGTGGATTTACATGTTTTATTATTGGCTATAGAATAGATAATATCTTCAGACGTGTTTTGGAGACTATATTGAATCTCTAGGCCTTGAAAGAGAACACACATGGATATTGAGTAATATTGAGTATACATTAAAGAGTGGAGATAGATCAATATTAAAATCTTATTCCTTCCTTCATCTCTCCTGCCCTCCTCCTCACAGGTTTTTCTAAAAGTTTTCTCAGGAGGGTTTTAAACAAATCTGGCACCTCTCCTGCTGAGTTACTCATATCAAAACACCTTATTGTCCCTTTCCTTGGCCTGAGACCATTTTGGCTAGAGATGCTGGCTGATATCTCACCTGCTGTGGAATAAAGAGCTCTGTCACTCTGCAATGTCAAAATCCTTACTCCAGGCGTTGCCCTTCTCTATACAAATCTCTGTGCTGCATGTAGTGCTTTAACTAAATCTGCTTTTTCATGCACCGACTTGGTAGGTTCTCCCAAAGTCTTTCCCAGACCTTTTCTACATGACCACTTTCCAAGCATGCCTAAGAAACATGCACAGACTTTATTTACTTGAAGACTTCAAATCCTGCTTATTTCGGGAACGTTCTATAAATAGACATGCCTCCAATTATGTAAATACTGGTTACATGAGAAAATGCCAGCAGATGGTGCTCAAGAATATGTAGCAATCGTCTTGTACACACCAAATGGCTTCTATCCTGCCATTTTCTGCACAGCCTCAGTCTCAAGAACCATACTCTAATGCCAGCTTGACTTCAGGCTGATACAGAAACAAATGTATGTAGCATGTGACGTCTGAAAGGGCTCCTCCAAATAGCCCAAGTTTAAGCATAACAAAGGAATTCAGATTTTCCACTGGAGTAAATTTACTGGTAATTTTCTTTAAATTTATTAATCTGAAAACTCTTTGGGGTTGATACTATTATCTTCTTTCTGCAGAGAGCTTCACAGGGTCTGAATGAACCCAACATCAGCAGTTCCTATCTTTATGTCAAGGAGGCACTTCTGGCTTCCTACAGTTCCACTATTGCATTAAAGATCATACCAAGAAGATGTAAATATTCTGAAGGGCATAATCTGGCTAAGACCAGGAGATTTCCAATTTTTCCTCATGAAGGCCTTCACACACATAAACGCCTGAGTATATGGCTACATAGACTGTTATCTTTTGAAACTAATAAAAGTCAGCCACTGAGAAAATGTACTAACATCCATCAAAGGCAGAGCTGTTCAAGATCAGTGAAGCTCACCATGAGCTGCACCACAGAATGAAGAAAATCTCACCCGGCAGAACTCATGAACCATATAATCTAGCATGTGAAAGCTGCAAGTTCCAGATTTTGAACAAAATGGCATTTCACAGAGTAAGTCTGAGTTTGAAGACTTCTTAAAAAGGAAAAAAAAACACAGAAAATACTAGCATCAGTCAGGCTAAAAATCTGGGAAGGGCAAACATGTAATGCAGTAAATTATCTGACTTCTTTTGTATATGCAGTGGCATTGAAAGGCAATATGATTTGCAGGTCTAGACTGTCTTAGACACAAAAAAGCACAGTGAAATAGTTACATTGTGAAACAACAAACACATGATGATTGACTGGCATTAGTAATTTATTACTTTTGGTTACTGGATTTTACCATTGCAGTATTACCATTTCCAAACAACAGAGTTCCTTGTGCAGTAGAAAACAAGGACTAACATTGAGTGACTCCATGGTAGTATAAAAGAGTTTGTCTATAAGTATCCATGAAAAGAGTAGAAAAGCTATTATTATGCAGTTAATAATAATATTAACTTCCAGAACTTATAAGAAAGCATTTCCTTAGACATCAGTGATAAGACACAGCTGCTGTACAACAATCTTGAGAAACCAAACAGATGGACACATCCCTGTGGATGCCTGGCTCCCTATAGAGTACTGCAGGCTCATTTAACCTCTGTCAGTACCAATCTTACAGGATTATTCCACTATTATTTCATGTGCACACAGTTATAATTATTTAAGAACCACTGCTGGCATGTCAGTAGCAATATGTTGGTTTGCTGCTATATAACAATGATATAACACAGAGAATAGCTACCTTTTTAGTTGTGCCATAAACTGATGACCAGCAAGAGGAGGTGCCCTCTCCTAAACATGTTCTTATTTTGCACACACATGTTCTTTGGATCTAGGCAGGGAAAATAACATTTCACAGTGCCTCATAGGTTCATGAAAAACAAACCAAAATTGCTTTTTGTTCTTTATGCACAAAAGCTGGACTCCAAGGTACCACACAAGCAAATGATCCTTAAGCTCTCCTTGCTCCCAAGGGTGAGCTCACCTTAGCTCTTGTGTGTTGACTAACCAGGTGAGCATATGGTGAGAAGATGACTGGTGTAAATGAAATCATTCTGTGTTTTGTAGCCACTTAGCACTCTCTGGGCCACATTCTCTCGACTGTCTATATAGTTCCCACCACTGTCTACAGATACTGAGGAAAGTCCTTCTTTGCACCCACCTCATGCTACAGATGCTGAGCACAGGAAATAAAGGGAATAAAAATCGAAATGAGAGTAGCAAAGAAGCTTTTTGAATGCCTCCTATTGTCTCTGCGTGACAGGTAGCCAAATTTTATTAAATGGGTGAACCCCTTTGAAAGACCAAGACAGACTCTTGGGGGTGGATAGCCACAACATCAGCAACTGAGCAGTTACTCTAAAATTTACTGATGTAAAAGCCCAAGAAATTATCCTTACAAGTGTAGAACTAAAACTCTTAATTTAAATAAAATCTACCCTCCTATTAAAGAGGAAATGAAACAGAAACAAAGATAATAAGGTTAGTAGGAAAGCTGAGAGTGAAGCGGAAAACCTGAAGGACAGTGAAAGCACATATATATCCATCCAGTGCTGAAGAGGTCAGGAAGAACGAACAACTCCATTAACATCAAAGTCATTAGAGTATGAGATAACAGTTTGTTACATTATCATAGAGAACAGCAGACAATGAGTTATTGTATTCCCGTGTATTTAATTCCATACTTTTCTGATAAATTCAAATTAAATATACTCTAAATGCATTGCTGAGCAGAAATTAGTCTATTTAAAATTTAAAATTACAGACAGTCCTATCTAATTCGATTTGTGATTTCCTTGTACTTTTTACTCTGAAGAACTATGTGTTAGGATGTCTTCTGCCAGCTGAGATACTCCCTTTGAGAAGGCAATTTGAGGTATGTGATTAACGCACTTTCTGTCCTCTAATGGGTGTGCCATCTTGTTTTCATTTTTGACTATCATACCTGGCTGCTGCAAAAATATTGCTAAAGTGGCAGTTTAAAAAATTGAGAAAGCATTACAATAGGCTAGTGAATATTCTCATATGCAGTTGAAGAAAGTCAAACCAGAGCTCCTGATAATGCTTAGTATTCTGAACTCCTAACTTCATCCTCTAGCACAAATGTACACATTTTTCTCTTACATTAATGAATTTTTATAGCAACAATATGGTAACTCCAGGTGGTGTGGTTATCATGAGATAATCACTCCTCTAGAGGATACCTCTTAACACCCCAGAGGTGATGATAACTGGGCCCCCTCTCTTACCTTACTGCTTATATATATGCTGATGGCAGCAACCAGAAAGAATTGTTAAACATGAAGAGCATGCAGAATTAATCTGCACTGCCCATTTGTTAATTATAAAGGCAATGAACACTGCCAGTGAGCACCATCTACACTTTTATGTTGTCATCATAATTAAAAAGTTTTAGTATGTGGTTTTGTGTTGCAACAACATCGATCAAAGTCCATTTCCTGACGTGCAGCAGAAGCAATATGTTCCGCATAAGTTATTTCTGGAATTGTATTACTTACTGTAATAGAGCCCTGTCATGCTACCTCTATTGCACCAAATATACCTGCCATGGCTGCAGCAGCTCATTCCATTTCCTGGCTCAGACCCTCTCAAGCATGCACCAAATAGAATGGTTGCCAAAAAAAAAAAAATTAATTTATATAATATTCTGCAGAAGGAATTTTTTTTCATTTTTATGCACTGCAGAACCAATTTTAGTCTCTGCCCTCTTCTCTGGATATTCATGAATATGCTACTAGGAATAGGGAAACACTTTTTACAGAAGTGTGGCAGAGAAGGGCCACTAATAAGGATTCAACGCTAGTGGAAACTGCGTAAATTAATACTCTAAGTGCAAAGCTAAAGAACAGAAGGATTAGATGATGGCTTGGGGCACTCATACATATAAAGTATGTGGCACTGGGCAAAACAGAGTTTGCCTTTGTGGCCTACTTGAGCCCAGCCACAGGGACCTTCCAGAGAGCACTAAGATAGGAGCAGCCACATCTCTTCTTCACTCTCACATGCAATACACTTTCTCAAGAAAGACTGCTTAGAAACATTTCCACCGAAGTAGAAGGAAATTACAGAAACTCAGGTTTCCAAAGAGTTAACTATTTATAAAAGAAATATCTGACACACAAGGGAAAAATTAAAAAATTCCTCCCTTACAAGACTACAATAGTAAAGAAAGTTCATGGAGGGGGGGAAAGGAGTGGGAAGTTTAATACCCTTTTTACATCAATGTCCCTCTTGTTTACTCTTTGTAAAAATGTAGATGAGATGTCTGTTCTTCATGTTTTAGTGTGTAGCAAATGATGCATTTCAGCACCTTGTTGTTTGCAAAAGAAAAACAAGAGAAAAGCTGAAAACCAACAGTGCCTTGACAATAACACCTTTCTTGCTTTTGATTTTCTATTCAGGTTCTATAGGTGTCATAAAGTAGGAAATATAATGGGTCATCTTTGAGGTTAGTAAAAAGAAAAGACAGTCTAGGCAGGGAATTTGACAGAAAGATGATAGTATCCCTAAATGACATTAAGTATGTATTGCAGATGGAGCACTGATTTTTGGTGTTCATGTGAGAAAATCCCCCGTAATATTTGCAGAATTTTATTTACTTCACAGAATTTAATTGTAAAGAATTAACACGCTGCTGTGGTGCATTGAAAGAAAGAAAGAAAGAGAAAGAAAAAGACATTGCGGTTTCAGGAAGACAGTAGAAGGGCAACCTGGAAACATTACAATATTTCAGTGGTAATGTAGGGTACTTGTAGGGAACGGATGGCTTAAAGGGCCAATAAAATACCAGAGTTTATAACTGGACACTCAGTGATATTGGAGCGGTTACTGACCATAATTCAGTCTGACAATATTTCAGAGGCATGTATGAAATTTCCTTTTGTAGCTCAGGGTGTCCATCCTCTTAGGAGCTAACATCCCCCTTGTCGGTGAGATCTGTACAGAAGCAGTAAATTGGTGTTACACAGCTCTTGCCCCTCCTCATTAGTTACAGGAGCTGCTGCTGGGGATCAGAGTTGTTAATTTTGCCTTCTAAGTACAAGCTATAATCAATTGGGAGTTGAGGGAGAGAAAAAGCAAAGCAAAGAAATTCATTATCTTCCCTACATGAGGCTTTCAGCCCCTCAGCTGGAGCAGCACTGTACAAACATTTGATTTTATTTTTGGGACAACAGAGGGGCATGAACAAATGGCTCTTCCCAGCACAGAACTCCTGCTAAAGGCGAAAATGTTTATTATGTTGGTGGCAGTTCTACTTTAGGAAGATCCTTCCCCACCTCCTGCTGATGTTCCTCTCCATTTTTTCACTTTCTCTCCCTCTTCTTCATTCCAACAGAGGCTCTGACCCTTCAGAGCGTTTGGAAGCCTGAATCAGTTCTTCCTTTGGCTGTGCTCTGTTGATGCTAAAGAAACGAATCAATTATCACTCATGAAAGGGATAGGGAAACTGGTCAACTTTTACCAGTCCCACTAGGAACACACGTTGTTGTTTAGCATAGATACCAATCCTCGATGTCCTTTCTCCTATGGTCTTGTAAACTCCCCTTTTTCCCCTCACAGTGCAAAGGATTTTTGTTCAGGTGAATAAAGTGTCTAATTAGCTCTCCTTAGGATCTTATTATACTGGCAAATCCTCCAAACAAGGATTAAAAAGCCCACCATTCTTTTTTTTTCTTTTTTTTTTTTTTTTTAACTGATTTTCTCAAGGAAAAGCCTGCCTCTTGGCTGTTATTATAAAGAACTTTAGAAAGGACTTCTCCAAGCTAGACATTTTGAACAGGGTTCAGTTGCATAAACATAGTTGCCAAGAATAATTTTAGGCATTATAGGGGATCCTGCCCAGCCTTTAGCAAGGGCAACGCGGGTCTTCCTTAATTGCGTGCTGTAGATCGCAGTCTCATGGGGATGCCTCAGAGACCCTATAGTGTGTGAAGTTCACTCAGCACTTACATCTATAGAATTTAATTAAGCGGAGCTTTTGCTGTGATGTGAACACAACTTAAACCGGGACTGGAAAATGAATGCAGCAGATTGGCCCAGGAGAAGAAGTTCCTCAAAGTGACAAGAATAGGAGGCGGTGAGGTGGATGGTGTTATGTCGGGTGTTGGAGTCACTGCAGTGTTTCAGAGAAGGAGAATCAAACAGCGTGTGTGCGCAGAGGGATAGGTGTCATGAACAGGTTGGCAAGAACACAGTCGTTTGTATGCTGGTCTATGTATGTTGAAGTAACCTACTCATTATATGCAGACACATGCATGCATAACATGCTTGATTTCAATGCCAAATCTTGAGTCATCTTGGGCTATGTCTAAAGAGAGAAATCCTGAAGTCCTGGTTCTCTTGTAGAAATGTGGCTGAATTTTTTGTATCTTTCCTCTGGCTAACACATTCAGGGTTTCCTTCTGTGAAAAAGAGCTAATATGTGTCATGTGTTTTCTCCTTGTATGGTTTTGGGAAGTAAAACCAGAGAATTGCCCTTTGCAAAGATTCAACACAAAAAATGCTCCATTGTTTTGCAGCTGTCTAAAACACAGTCATTGTTATCTGCCTCAATTCATAATGAAAAAAAGTGGGCCCCGCCTTTTTGCTAGAAAAATATTGCTTCTAAATCTTTCAGATTAAATATGTGGTAGCCTTTTACTCTGATTTCATTGCAATTTCTTTCAAAATCCCAGAACACAAACATTGTTTAAGACTGCCAACAGGACATGATTTTACAGAGCCAGCACATTTCATGCCTCAATTATAAAACAAGACATATAAAATAACAATTTATTTACAATCATTCTATTTCTGAACCACAATGTGCCAAAACCCTTTGGGCCCATGGGAGTATAGCATTTAAAGAAGTTTCCTCTTGTTTTTGAAAAGACAGTATGTAAATCCTGTCTCTGTTGAAGCTACTCGGATGAAATACATCCCAGAGTCCTGAAGGAACTGGCTGATGAAGTTGCAAAGGCACTTTCCATGATATTTGAAAAGTCATGGCAGTCAGGTGAAGTCCCTGCAGACTGGAAGAAAGGAAACATCCCACCCATTTTTAAAAAGGGTAAAAAGGAGGACCCTGGGAACTACCGACCTGTCAGCTTCATCTCTGTGCCTGGCTATAATGCTTAACAGTAATTAACCTGAATTCACTCTGGAAACGTGCCACTTCACCTGCATTAACCAATTTTGTCGGCCCAGGTCTGTATCAATATTTTGTGTCGTCTTTCTTTTCCTATTGTGTCCTTCTATCTCTAGGTTTCCCATCTTTCCTTTCTCTACTTCACTTCCCCCACCTCTCTGCCACTGTCTTGACCTCCCTGCTTTTCCTTTATATCATCCCTAATCTGTCTTGGAAGCAGGGACAGCCAGGTACTCTTGCTCTGTCTGTGTTGTAGACACCTGAGTAGTCGTCACTAATAAACGATCAGGCCAGGCATATGGCTCTGTTCTTCCCAGGAAACGGAGTGGGAGGGACATTTGCATTATTTGCAGTGGTATCCATCTCTTTCTCCTCTCCTTCCTTTAATCCTGCAAGAAAGCAGACTGTGTAGCCACCCCATGGTACTGGTCTGGCCCCTGAACAAGTGACTGATGAAAACCATAGTCCTGCAAGAGCATTTAAGATGGTGTTTGGGATTGTACAAGTGCCAGCTCTGTTACAGCGCAGTTGCCTGGTTGCTTGACACTTTTCTTATTTGACATTTCTTCTGCCCTTTCTAATATCCTCATATTGCTCCCAATATTTCAGTTTGCACGGCCCTGTAATTCAGCAAGTCTAATTCTATCCTTGCTTTTAGTGGTTATGCACTATCATAAATCCAACAGCTACAGTTGCATTCTTTTTATTAAAAGGGTGCTGAAAGTAGCCTCAGTACTCCAGAGAGAACAGGTTCCAACATTTCACAGCTTCCAAGGACTTTTCTAAATGCATAGTATAAGGTTGTAATATCACACCATTGCATTTTCATCAGATTCCAAATTGATCTCTCTAGGGAGGTGTTCTTGGGAGGAAAAAAAAGAAGAAAAAAAAAAAAAAAGAAAGAAAAAGAAAGGATGTAACTGCTTGAACTAGTTAGTTTGAGCTTGAGAATTCTTGGTAATAATGCAGTAGATCTTAAAGATAACATTATATGATCTCTGCATTACATTATGTTGTATGAGATCTACAAACAGACTAATTCCCACTAGATGTGAATTTGTAGTTGAAATGGTTTAGAGATCAGGTATACAAGAAATAAACTTTAAAAGAATTGCAGTTTCACAGCCTAGAATCATGTATCGTGTTGCTTCTCTTCACTAAGCTGATCTTAGTATGAAGCATTTTCAATTTTCTGTCTCAGCATGAGGATTTCTAACTTCCAAGCCTTAATGGAATCAAGAACACCTCAATATTAGCACCAATTTTCTGAAAGTATCTCTTGCAATTACATCGCTACACAGAACCTATCCAGAAGTGCAAAATAGGTCAGAAGTTCCACATTAACGTGCATGGTTTTCCACCTGTAGGCCAGCAGATCAAATAAGGAAAGGTCATTGCAATTTAAACTTGTGTTGTTACTGCCTGTTCAGGTACTGCACTTTGTTCAGCTACATGCTAGTGAGCATCAGTGGTGTCCTCTTGACCTAGTGGTGCTTTAAATCCTGTGTGTATTTACTATTCAAATGTGTAAGCAGTGATGCAAAACATAAAACAGCAGTGGTTCAGAGCCCTAGCCTCTGCCACAAATTCATGTTTGCTAATTTCTTCATAAAAATAACAGTCACCAGCCAGATCCCCCAAACAGTGTTTTATATAAAATGAACAGATAATCTTTAGCGTGGTAGAAGGTTATTTTTCCAGAGGACTTTTTTTTTTAATTCTTTGGAAATATTTCATGTGCCACTTTTCCTAGCTTTCTTTACCCCATCCCACCCCACCAATAAAAAAATCCTTTACATAACCAGTTTCAGTACTGTTTTATGTTTCAGAAAACAATGCAATTTGGAAACTAATTATGACATTTGTTCTTTCAGGCTTGTCTTTTTTCCTTAAAAGCTGATCTTACAAATCACTTGGCCATTAGTCAAAAAATTTTGCAACATTATGAATCTGTAGGTTTCACAAGCCTTTAAGTACATTTTTCAGGTGTCTATTAAGCTAATCTCTGAGTAAGAAGATGTGGAATATTAATAGCAGCATTTTGGAATTGTAAATAAACATGTTTGGAGCAATCTAGATGAAGAGCAGAACGATAAAAATGGTTATAAAAATCTAATTAACATTTTAACTGTAAAAAGCTTGCTGCTTTGATACCACAAGAGAATAGTCTCAGACAGTAGATAAAATTAAATATTCCCATGTGGGTTTCCAGCAGATGAAACACTGCTATCAATATTTAATGGAATGTGTCAGAATTTGCCATCATCTGAAAGAATGCAAATAGAGGTTACCATAGAAATCACCTTGACAGAATATTGCACTAAATGCAACACAAACTACCCCTGAAGCACCCTCGAAGGAGTTCGTAAGATCTTTGTCTCCTACCCTTTCATGTGGTCTCTTGAAAGGAAGGAGGAAAGGCCTGTGCATGTGAATGTGCGTAAATATGCATTATGATAGGTTATTAACTGGTAATATTAAATAAGAGAAATAAGAAATCAAATATATTCCAAACAGTTTCGCATCACAGATACCTGGGCTCAGTTCAGTGCAGCAGACCAAGTAATAGCACTGAATAGGTTGTTAAATGTGCAAGCCATATACCAAAATTCTCACATCTATATTGATACCAAACACTTGCAAACTTTTTCTCTCAAGAAAGAATTCTCTATTACCAACTTTCAGCTAATCTCTACACTGCATAAATCCATGTACGTCCACAAATATTTTGGGATAAATTTGGTGGTTTTCATGTTTTTCCTTCAAAAGAAGAATCTGTATCTTCTTAAATGCCTATCTCCACAAAAAGCTATTTATTATCAACAAAATCTGGCAGTTAAAGAAGCAGCTATATGTCTAACTTCCCAATCAATTTTACAATGCCTGTATCCAGAAGATACAATCCTCCCTAAACTACCACATTTTTCTTTTGAGACCTTCTCCTTGTAGCTCTTGCCAGGTAACATGAACTTTAGCTATTAAACATCTTTAGAATACATAAAATTCCCCTCAGCTTCTCAGAAACAACAAGATATTGAAAGTAGTTAGGAAGTGCTCCTTGGTTTCTGAGGAACATAACTTGATCTAAACTTCGTAGTCAAAACCACCACATACATAAAATTTCTTTATTTTCAAGAGTGAGTGAGAGAACTTGAAGGTAACTTGTGATGATAAAATCTGCCTCTTCTGTAAGTTATTCTGAAATAATTTAGAAAACACCACCATCATATGCAACTGAAATTTTATCTGCTATCACATCACAGAGTGTTATCTTTTTATATTCTTGCTATTCATATTTAAAGTAGGTAGCGTATGTTACTACTTAGTAAAGAGAGATACACAGATTTTGGTAATGTGCAATATATAATAAAAATGTCTGAAATCCAATGCTTTCTGCTTGCCTTTTGGAGATTATATGTACATTCAGGTAATGCAGTAAAGCACCCTGTGTTACAGAATTATTGGGGGGGGGGCGGGGGGGGAGGAGAGAATTTAAGATGCAACAGTAACCCATATGTAAAATAACATAATTTGTCCTCTATAAAAAATGGTTGCACCAGTATGCTGTCCACATTTTCGTGATACCTCAGCCAAAGGAGAAAGTGGTTCAAAGCTTCATATTGATGCCTTGAAGGATGTCCTCATCACAAAGCTACACACTTGACTAAAGCAATGACTATTCCTCCTATTGGAATTGGACCATTGTGTAGCAGGGTCTGGAAATGTATGATGCTGTAAGAAAGGCAAAAGCCTTCACCTAGGAGGCAGAAAACATTGGGAAAAGCCCCACTGTTTGAATCTCTGGTGTTTCAAAGAGTTCTCCAAGGGACAGACTATAGTCACTGCAATTTCAGCTCTGACAAGCTTGATGCAAGTGTCTAGGCAGAAAATTTTCCCATAAAACATTTCCAGATTTGTCCCTTCAATACAGTGGATCTTAGTGGAGCCTAGTAGACTTTCTGCCTGAATATACTTCAGTGCTTTCATCTCATATTCTGCTTCATTACCCGTGACACACTACAACAGAAGCCAAACAACTATTACTTGCTTTTCTCCTGCAGGACCATCCAACAATATGCGGCAAGAATGGCAGTAGACTCTGAATTGTCACACATCTGAGTTTAATTATCTTACTGCTAATTTTGTTCTTCGTGGCTGTGCTCCATAGTCTTTTGAAGGCAAAAGAATGTCTCCTCTGACTTGATTGACTTAAATTGTCACTAACATTTTGCTACATAAACTCTGCTAAAATTCTTCTGACTGGTTAAGGAGCGTCCTGTGACTACTACTATGGACCACTGAGGTGCTGGGTGATGCTGCTGACACAGTGTTATCTGAAAATGCTGAAGTACTTTCAGTCTCACAAATATGAGTCTTTATAATATTTTATAAATATTATAAGGACCACATGACCACCATTAGGGTTATGTGTAGCTCAGTTAAACAGAATTACTTGAATCCTCATTCAGTCATTAAACCCTTCCAAACTTCATAAAAGCTTCACACACTGCTTCTCTGGTCACACTTGGTACTCAACCTGGCTCAAAGAGCAGAAGTGATGTGTGAAACAAAACATCTTTCTTGCATTGTCATTTCCTTAAGCAGGAAGAACGTGAAAATTCACAGGAAAGGTTATTCACAGACCAAACCAATTTGGTACAA
Source organism: Gallinago jamesoni (assembly GCA_025769975.1). Lineage (NCBI taxonomy): Eukaryota > Metazoa > Chordata > Aves > Charadriiformes > Scolopacidae > Gallinago > Gallinago jamesoni. The sequence continues at coordinate 73,681,014 of JAOQGH010000023.1, read as the reverse complement.
TCAGGGGTGATTCAAAGACATTTCTGAATCTATTTTTTTAATGTGGGTGGTGTCTTTGAGCTCAGATTACAACAAGCAAATTTATCCCAGCACTGAATCCTTTGTACTTCTTCTAAGATGCCTAATGGATGAAAAGACATAGATGGAAACTCCATTATCTGATTTAGAATGGCATACAGAATGTGTTGTCATACCAAGCTCTCTATACATTGTGAAAGAAGAAAAACATTTCATTATATATTTTGCAATATTTTACCCATTGTTTTCTTTGTCTTGCTTAGGTAGATAGTGCCACTCAGTAGTATTGCTACTTACTTTTAGCTGGAAGGAAGGGCAAAGGCTCCAGGCTAGTTCTGCAATCGATGCTAATGCTGCTCTTTAGACAGCTTGAAATAAGACCAGTCTGCTCCTCTGGAGTCAAAGATCCTGGAGTCATAACACTAACACCTCCCAGTATACATCACTCTGTTTTCTTAGCTAAACTTTTAGATCTGTAGAAAAAATCTTTAGGGTTTTTGGATAAGTGTTCTTATACTTGCAGATATAGTTACTTTCCAAGAAACACAATTCAGCTGTAGCATACTACAGTACAGGCTGTATGTGTAGAATACCAAGCAATTTATCTGGTGACTTAAGGAAGAAAACATTTGCTTTGATTGTTGATGAAATGAAAAATTAAAACACCAGTAAGCCTAGATTTTGTCCCAGGTGTCTGCTGCAGCTGAAGCAAAGCTGCAAACTCATCTAAATAGGAACAATCTGAAAGACATCTGAGGAAGTGAGAATGTAATAATTCTCTCCTCCTGTTGCAAACCCCACCAGCATATGGAACTAACGCAGAATAAGGGCTAAATCCAAAGCACATGGAAGTCAGAGTGCTCTTCAGCAATCTTCTCAGGAATACATCTATGTTCCAGCATAGAGACATAACATCTACAGACCAGAGAAGCCCTTTCTATCACAAATAACAAACACATGACAAATACAGTCACAGTAACTGTTCATTATGTAATAATTTTATATCCATATTATATCGAAACAAGGTTGACAGATGTGACATAAGTTCCACAGGTGACTTCTGCACTTCTGGAGCAAGACGTTGAAACCAGCAAGGGTTCTCAGACAAGGACACCTAGTTTCAGGTGGCTGAGTCAACTGGCTGTGACAGGTGGTCAGACACCTAACTCAAATGAATAAACTCTCATTCTAGTCCCTTAAGTTTAGGTGTCTTACTCTGTAGCTGGGATTGACCCTCATGTCTATGTACCATTTTTTCAAACAGAAGCTTCCCTCCAACTGTAGGGAGCAGATGGCAGGTACTGGAAATCCTGCCTGTTCCTTAAGCAACCAGAGCTCAGAGCAGAGCTGGTCTTTTTTTATTATTACTGTGTGGTGAAAGACTGCACTCCCGTAAAGCAGATAAGGTTTCTGTCCTACTTGCTCTGTCTTTGTGCTTTCAAAGTTATACAATAATTTGGGTTGGAAAGGGCAACATCAGTCCCAACACCATCTAGTCCCAACCGCAGGACCAATACCACTGTTAGACCAGGTTCCTCAGGACAATATCCAGTCAAGCTCTGAACACGTCCAAGGATGCAGATCTCAAAATCTCTCTGGGCACAAATGGTCACTTTTTTTCTTCCACATATCTACTTGGAATTTCCCTTGCTGCAGCCTGTGACTCTTGCTTCTCAGAATTTTCTTGGAGGAAAGGATCCTGACTCTGTGCTCTGATCCCCTTTAGGTGCTTGAAGACAACAACCAGATCCAACCTTAGGCTTCTCTTCTCCATGTTAAACATATGCAGCTGTCTCAACCTCCCCTTAGACAACAGGTGATCTCATGGTAAGAAACTTGTACTAAAACCTCCTCCCCTTCCTGAGTACCTACTTCTCTGCGAGTGCTGCTGAACCTAAACAGGAATCCTACATAAACTATACATCAAAATGAGTGTGCAGTGATACACACAGGAAGTTAAAAAGCAGAACATATCACATTCTTTCCTCAAGTAACAGGATTTTCTGAGAGTCTTAATATTTTATGTTGTAAAGACAAAACTGTTCTCTTCCATTTGCTCAGAACAGCATTTCAGAAGAATCAGTTAAACTAAAGTCTCTTCAAAATTCATAAAGCTTTGTATTTTAACAGTAAAAATTTTCATTGCAAAAGCATTATTAAATGCATGCTTAGCAAAACAGCACTGTTATTTGTATGAAGTCAAACCCAATAACACAACTTCCTTTCTATATCTGTTAAAAGATTTATTTTCAGGCTCATTTACCCTTGGACTGATAGAAAAGTTTCACAGAATTCTCTACCTAAAACAGCTTTGGAATATAAATGCAGACTCAAGGGAGTGAAGAAAGAAGAGCAAAAACAGGGCTGAACTGAACCTTCACTTGACTAGGAGCAGACACCTGAATTAATCTCCTGCTGCTAAGCAAGAACATAAACTAAACCAATCAAGGAAGGATAAAAAGGTTGGGTTTGAAGTTGAACCTTAGATTCAGATTTAATCCAAACACTGTAAAGCCAAAGCAAAACTTTGTGCACAAGTTCTATGTGCACAAGTTATGAATTGCAGCTGGAAACAGTTGAAATTGCCTCCAAAACAACATAAGAGAGAAGGGGAAGAAGAGAAAAATCATACTTGGGTATAAGAAGTAGCAAACAATGATATGCTGGGTCACCTAGTAATAAATATCCAATGCCTGGCCAATACCATGAAGCAGGGTAATATATTTTTATAAAAGTCTGATCCAGTGCTGGGTTTAATCTTCAAGTCCTTTCAATGAGGATTTCATTTCTGTAATTTTGGAAAAAGGTGCAGTGATTTTGGTCATGATCAGAACTACATACCATTCTGCATTCTTATCTATACAGCTTCTGCTTGATCAGTCCCACAGACTGACCAAGAATACAGCTAAATAAAAGGAAGTCTGAAATACAATTTATGTGGCAGGCTGCATCCCTGTCTGGCTAAGGATATTTAGAGATAGAAAGCTGCCCAGTTGACATTACTTTTACAACGTAACTGACTTCTGGATCTCTGAATGGCACAATCCCTTTGCTGGAAGAACATTCGACATCATTCATGTGGATGCAGCCACTGGCAAGCTCAGTTGTTAAAAAGACGTATTAGTATGTGTTTATGCAAAAATAAGCTTGTGTTACACAAATAATGGAAGTGGATGTGTAAATCATTGTTCTGATCTCCCATTGACTATGTCTAGTATTAGCCTCACACACACCTGTTTTTCATAATCTACTAAAACTCTGCTCTGCTTGATAAGAACTGACATACTACTACCACAGGAAGGGACATATACAAAGAGGCGGCTCCTTGACCCTGCTACAATGACTTTCCATGACATATTGTCAAACTGAGTGGCAGAGTAAGAAGTCCCAACATACAGGAATAGCTTGGGCAGCAAGCAAGCCATCATGGTCCCCCTTGTTGACACAAGGAGCAGTGCCTGACCTCACCTCCAGGCTCTTGAGCCCAGCTTACTGTGTCAACTCCTTTGTGCCCATAATTACAGCACACCTGAAGCTGCCCAGTCCTCAGATAAGTCCCCTTAATGCAAATAAATAATAGCAGCTTTTGTTCCCTTGGAGTTCTGCAAAAGAGAGTTCCCACAGAAATTTTTTCTATTATGTTCTCTCCTCTATGTTCTCTTTCTCTTATGCATTTTTTGATTGATAAGATTAGTTTGTTGGACTTCATAGGAAAGTTTCAGGGTTACCCTGTTTGAAATATTATTGCTAGAGCAGTAGGGAATCTACCTTCCCAAAATTACTGTGATGAAAACTGAGTTTGATTGTTTTCATTTTCCCAGGCACTCATCATGAACAGAAACAAACCACCATTTTCTAATGCTAGAGGAAAATTCTATTGGGTATCATATGAGAATAAAATTACATTTATGACACTAAAACAGAAAGGGAACATGAATCAGAAGAAAATTACTCCTTTTGTCAGCATAGCCCATGCCCGATACAAGTCATTGTATCAGGTAGAGACTACAGAAGCACTTGAAACCTTGGCTTTGCCCCTACCTGGCATTAACCATTATCACTGGCGGAAGGAGGGGGAAAACAAAAATAATAGAAAAAAATTAGAAAGTTGTGGTGTCTGCTGTCATAAATTCAGTGTCTGGCTCATCTTGTGATACAACAAATATGTCACGCTGCTTCCTAAGGGTTTTTGTCAAATAACTAGAAAGAGTGAAAACTGATTGGGCTGTAGAAGGATCACATTTGAAATGTAAATTAGAAGGGACCCTAAAAAAATCAAAGTGATTAGATCAGAAACTCAAAAGCTTCATCCAGCATTCAAGCCTGGCGAAAAAGGACCTCTTTCCTGTAAGTCTGTCTTTACACAGTACCACTGAATTCCTGTAAAAAAAGCTTTTGTAGAGTCACAGTCTACATATCTGACAGATTACACTTTGGGAGATGTGTTCTTCAAAACAGTAACTTCCTGTATTTTGACTGTTCTTTGTGTACAATTTTGTAATGAGAACATTCACAGAACTTCCATATAACATATTTTTCTAAAATAAGCTAGAGATCACTGGCTAGCATCACTGTAAACAAATCTAGGATATAGAAGCCATAATTCTGCCCTCATTTCCTCTCAGAATCTGTGGAAACACCCATCAAGCTGATTCAAACATAAATAGTGCATGAAGGAAACTGGTCAACAACACCCACTTCAGAATATAATTTCATTTTAGAAGTCTTTGTGCTAGACATTTTCTTAATTATTAACTGCATGATGACTTACAACTCTTGGCAGATAAAAGAGTAAACAGCTCCAGCTTGTGGAGTCAGTGTCCTTCTGCCCAAGTCCCAGTACTGTTGATTTATGTGGTTTAATGAAGTTCAAGCAGAACTTCCAAAAACCTTTTCTTTCTGATTTTGAAGCTTGAGTTCTAATTAATAGAAATATTTAAATAAACAAATGCAAAGAGTAGGTGAATAGAAAGCCTCTATCTCATTAGGCTAAGCTTTTTTAATAATGGAATCAGATAAAAAGCTAATAGACAAAAACTATTATAAAAAATTCAATTCTCAGGGATTTAGCAAGATGAAATATGTTTTCCAGCTTCAGTTCTTCAATGTAAACTATTGGATGAATGCATTAAAAAATGCATGAGTTGATTTAAACACTAAATAATCAATGAAGAGGTCTGTTTTTCTATTCAAACCAATCTAGGAAGCTTTTAAAACCATTTTTCCTCCATCTATAGTCCAAATAAAAGCAATTTTCTTTATAAATGTGTATATTGGAAAGAGAGAAGGGTTTTTTTCTCCTCATCTGTTTAGGGAGGAAAATGAAAGCTGTTTCATGTGAAAAGCACAGCTTTCCACTCCAAATATGAAGCCTTTGCCTTAAGAAAGTTTTGAACTTCTCAAATTAGCATGGTGCAAGATGCCTACAAATGTTGACATGCTCAAAACACCATGATAACAAACTCATCGAAAGGCCCCATCCTACCTTAACTGTTCCCAATTACCAACTTTCACCCCTTTGAAGATAAGCATTTGCTAATTCTATAATTATTTATCATTTTTTAAAAAAATAGTCTTTTAATGAAAAATATATTTAGTCATGTACTAGCTGGCAACACAAACCATTACTTGCCTTTTGCAAAAAACTTCTAACGATATTCATTTTTCAGAATTCTTTCTTTTACTCAGTTATGAAAGGAGAGGAGGAAGAAAAAATCCAGTGAATTCTGAGGACAATAATTTAATATCTGTCTGTTTGCCATCAAAGTTCTACGTACATTAATGAGTCCTTAAAGGAAACTTATTTAATTTTATGGAAAATGATGGGCATAGCAATTTTACACCTGGCAGCAGAGCTGGGAAGTAGATATTGTACTAGACAAAAAGGAAGCATTGCAGGAAAAAGAGTCAGCATCGGTGACAGCTTATTTATTTTATGACAATTATTGCTGTTTGTATATAAAGTTTTACACACTCCTAACCTGTTCCTACCCCAGCATAAAAACTAACCTAGAGGTAGATCATCTCTTAATTTGACCTGTATTGAAAAACAGTTTGAACAAACTGAATATTATTTCCCCTCAACATTTAAGAAATTAATTTCTCACTTTTGCAGAGAACAGGTAAGTGTACAAAGCTACTAACTGAAAGAGTTTTGCCCCATCACCTGGGAGCAATGGGAGGGTACTCCAGAGAAAACACTCTACACTGGGAAGCAGCAGTACTGGAAGTAGAGCTATAATGATTCATGCAGATTCCTGACCAGAGCCACCATTTTGGAGGACAGCAGATTCCAGTTATTTTCCTGTCAACCACTGACAGTGGGCTATTATTCTCAATGTCTTATTGAAGAGATCTGTATCACTCCCAGTGCGGACACTTAATTTCAGTGAGAATTAGTACAATAACATTATCTGAGTGTATTCGAAGAAGAATAAGAAAAAGGCGAGGAAATTAAAGTAGCTCTACTCTTGGAAATGATCTGCAATTAAAATCCATTAATGCAAAAGAAAAAGTCTGAGAACATGTATAATTTTTATTAGGAAGAAAAGACTATTGTAACTTTAGAAAACAGGTCTTAAACCTCTCTATACATAAATCATTCTAAAAGAAATTGTAGCTGCAAATATGGGTCTAGTCTGCCAGCGAAGTATTAAGAAAATTCTTAGTTCACTGGTTTTCTTCTATGCAAGAGAATACATCTTTGGACTCTGAGTTCAATAAAATACCAAATGACTTTCACAGAATGTTATACATTTCTGAAACAGTTATGATTAACCATATTTTTTAAAAAAAAGAAAGTCTTTTCCCTGACTGGAGAATTAGGTTAATACTGCCAGAAACCAATAAAAGGAAGTCTACTGAAGTCAGTGGGTGTCTTTCTGGGTGATTACAATAGGCTTTGTATCTTGTCTCCAGTTCAAATATTCATATGCAGAAAATTAGGATCGGAGACTGACACATGTTTTTGATGAATGTTCATTGCAGGCAAATTGGCTGCGTGACTGTGCATAGAAACTGAAGTCATGCAAGAGTCACAAATATATTTATTCAAAAGCTCAAATGCATATCAAAATTTTTTGACCTTTTGACCAGCTGCTGAAGGACAGAAAACCTTAGTTCAACAGTTTTAGACAAAAAAGTAACTTTCCTTTGGAGAGGACATTGTACTGATATTTCTTTACTCTGAGGATAGATTAGATGAGCTCCAGAAGTCCTTTTCAACCTAAGCTTTTCTATGATTTTTAGGTAAATTTAGAATTCTTACCTCTGATAAATATGTGTAGATTTTTGATTTACAAAGACATGACTGTAGGTGTGGAATAAGCCTTTCACATGGTAATACTGATGCATCTAAAATTCATATCAGTAAGATCTAACACTCAGATAAGTGGAGATACATGCAATTATTTTAAAATAAGTCTTAATTATAATTCAACAGATAAGAGAACATTACAGGCTGTTCTCAAATAAGTGATTATTAAGGACAAGCATAACTTAATCAAGTATTTATTCAAGCTACTTACAGACTTGTTAGAGATACTTTGTACAATGGACACCAATGATTACTTCTTTCTGTCAATACTAGAAGTATGCCCCTTCAAGGAAATAGAAAAAGCACACGGAGAGATTTCTGTCCACCTAGACCTAACAGAAATAGATCTATCTATTAAAATTTGCAAAACTTCTGTAAACCTGTACTGTATTAAGACTTAGCTCTTATTCCTTATCTCAGAGTTGTGGAATCGCTTCAAGGACAAAGGTACAACAATTTGGTGTCCTGCAAGAAGTCTATGCCAGCCTGGCCAAAAGCATGGGCACAGTGGCTCAGGGTGGGTCTTGCCAGATGCATTCCCTTTCAAAACTTGCAGCCAGTCATTGAGTCTCAAAGGAAGGGTGGCCTTAAGAGCACGCCCTCCCAAGTGGAGAATCTCTATTCAAGAGTAACTGCATTGTTTTTCATAAAGGAACAGGAGAATACATCTGGCCTTCAGAGTCCTGTTAAATCAAATACATTTTGTTTTGTCTAGTAAGTCATTATAGAGAAGACAACTAGCAGAAATTACTCTTGCGTGAAGTTATTGTTTTGGTGAATAAATTGACGACTTTTTGAACAACACTTGGAACTATCTTGGTGGCCTGATATATTCCATTTAGAAGGAAGAACCTAGCTGCTAGTTAATTGTTTAAGTGCGGGAATCAATCTAACCCTGATGTCAGTCTCCATGTAACAATGACAGCTATTGAGCAAGGCTGGTTAACAAAATAAGGCAGCAAAGCTCAGGATAGGTTTTGATAATGTTGCATATGGAAACTTTTTGCCACAAATTGCAGAAAAAAAATAATTCCAGGAATAATTAGGTTTTAAAAAATTAGAGCCACGTGAGCTTTTTTGAAATGAAATGGTTTTGCTGCTTTAGTATCAAACATTTACTAAATGCAACTGGGACAGAAAAGTCAATAACTCATCAAAGAAAAATTAAGAATAAAATTCTATTGGGAATTCAGGCAGGATAACCAAGGCATCGAAATATATACAGATTATTGATTACAATTTGCACATTAGAAATGCTCTTTCTGAAGACCCACTAAAGAACTTGCAGCAAGGATGTTACAAGCTGTCATACTTACACCCTTTTCCCTTTTTAATTTTTTACTACTAGAGCATTTTTAGTAGAAATATAAAAATATTTTTAATTATACTTCACAAAATCTCTTTTCACTAAGGATGTATCACAAATGTGTGCCAGAAAAAGTGGATCTCTCAACCTCTAATCTTTAGCTTCAGCTACTAGACCATACTTCACGCAGTCCAGTTTCAGCACTGTGAGATCCCCAGCAATCAGTCACAAATAATGTGTCCTATTATTTTCCAGTCTGTTAAAGCTTATTTGCGAAGCCAAATGAGTAATGTGCAAACTGCCCCAGCCGAGATAGAAAGGGCCAACATTAGCAATGTGCACACTCCAAATATAAATGGAACTGCCTGGGGATTACATCAGCATTCAGATTCATGGCTCTAAAGTCTCCTAGATTTAGTGCAGCAAGAGTAGTCAAGGATTAAACAATGTGTTACCAAGGGAATAGCCAACATGTCCTAGAAAAACCACTGAGAATCAGTGCAATTAGCATGTGGAGGAACTGGAAAGATAAACGGAAAGATTTGAATCATAAACTGTAATTGAACTAATTTAATACTAAAAACACAAATGGAAAACTTTCTGATGTTACTAAAATTCACATTAAAGACCTGAACGTATAACTCTGCAATATTTGCTACAATGTTGTCCTTTGTCCCAGAGGTCTAATAAAATTAATTCACTACAACATAATACTAAGACAAAGGCTGTCCAGCCAGCTCTGGGTGACCCTGCTTTGGCAGTGGGGTTGGACTAGAAGATCTCCAAAGGTCCCTTCCAACCCCTATAATTCTGTGATTCTGTGATTGTGCCAGAATAGTCTAGAAGCCGAAAAACTGCAGCAGCCACTGAGAAATTATCGTCATATCCCCAGGACCAGGAAGCCAAAAAAGTTTCTAATTAGATGCGCTGGAAGTTTCAGCTCTGTTCTTAAAAGTCTTCAGTACTAAATAATTTAAATTATTTATCTATTTGAAGAGAATAGAGATATGTGCTCATATTTGGGGAATTAGTTTAAAAAAAACCACTGCTGTATGTCCCAACTGTTAGCGGAAGGCCAAAATGGTTCCAAATGGAGTGAAAAAAACCCTGTAAAATAACCTGACAGCTACCAAGTATCAAGTATAAAAGCGACAGCTACCAAGCCAAACTATGCAGGATCTAATAAAATGGACTGTGATCTTTTTTGCTTCTTGTACCTTTGAAATACTCCTTATGTGAAGGAGTGGATTGGAGGTAAATCAACTTTACTGCTGTATCTCAGAAATCCTCAGCTGTGCCCTACAGAGTAGTTTTACAGCCACTTCATGCTGTAGGAAACATTTGAAAACTCTTCGTGTTTTCTAAATTGTTTACTGGCAAAAACTTCAGAAAAATTGTTTAAAAGGAAGTTACAGTGTTCACACTGAAAATTCTGCTTACTTTGAAGGGTGGAGGAAAATGAGCATTACATTTCATGAGCAAGTGGAAGTATATGGCATTGGCTTTAACAGAAATAAATTAGCTCACCTGTAAGGGAAATGTAGGCAATTCCACTTGGTACAGGGTAACAGATGTGACATTTTGTGAGTAGATGCTCCTTGAGAATATTTTGCTTTGGTTGGGTTTCTCTTGATGCATTTGGTGTTACAGCTGTATGCAATCCACTTACTGGCAAATGCCTAGAACACAGAAAAGCACAGAAAGTATTTATAGCAATTTAAAGAAGAAAAGAATAATTCATTCATACATTTCAGGTTAAAACATATGTATAATAAGAAATTAAGTTAGCTCCTCAGGGAGAATACTGTTTTCTTTCAGCCTAAATGAATTTGTTTGAAATTATAGAAAACTCTGTAATTTTTTTACTTCAGATTCATCATACTTTTCTCCTTTCTTTACATTCTTTCTAAGACATTCCCCAGATTTGGCATTTGATGGGTGGTACAGAAGATTTCCATGTTCCTATAATGTAAGGTAGATGGCCTCTTACCAAGCTCTAGATGAGGGCCATCCTTTGGAGGAGAGCTTCATGTGCTCCTGTAGTTCTTGTCCTTTAAGCATTTTCAGACTATATTAGCTAACTCTGCAGAGTATGATCCCTCTTAATTACCATCCAACATTAAGGCAGGATGTAACTTGTGAGGTTGCAGCCAGGAATTTCTGGCAAAGTCACAGAAATCACAGAATCACAGAATTGTGGTGGTTGGAAGGGACCTCAGAGATCATCGAGTCCAACCACAAAAA
>JAOQGH010000023.1:73634349-73669967 GCA_025769975.1 Gallinago jamesoni | reverse complement strand
TGGGCCCGGCCCTCCAGCCAGTTTTTAACCCAGCGGAGAGTATACCCATCTAAGCCATGAGCACCGAGTTTCTCCAGGAGACAGGAGACAGTGCCTTAACGCAGGGATACAACATAATCCAGGCTCTACAACTTCCACAGCCACCCCTCAACACCAGCACATCTACAATATCACCAGGACCACCGAAACCATAACCAGGCATCGGAGGTCACCATGAATGACCTCTGGCCTACAGTAGCTCGACAACTACATTGAAAAACCTAATTTTGTCTATGTGGCTGAGAAACCTCAAGCTGGCTTGTCCTTGTTGGTTTGCTAGAAACTCCTTCGTTTCTAAGTGGCTAGTGTTAGATCTAACCAATTTTCTTTTAAAGTAACAGGATTTTGCTGTTTTTATCTAACTAAAAAGTGATGAATGGCGAAGAATAACTTTCATAAGGCACAAGACAAAAACATAGGAATTCCGCCAAACCAACCCTACTCTAGAGGCACACCTCTGACAGCAGCCAATACAAGTTTTTCCAGAGGATGGTAGAAGAAATTCCACTAGGTTAACGTGGGATGAGGTGAGAAGCAAAATCAGGAAAATTGTATAAAAATCTTTTTATCTGAAAATTTTCACAGCTCTAAACATCTAGTGATAAATGAGTTTGGGGAGATCAGAAGAAGAACAGGACTTTGGGGGGGGATTCCATAAATATAGTGTCTCGTTGCCTTCAAGCAGTTATTAAAGAACAGCAAAAATCTGTCAATAGCTCATGACCAATTAAAAGATCTAAAAAATCCCATGTGCTGCATTTGGCAGTCATAGTTATTCTAGGATAAATGATAATATTCCAAAATTTAACTTAAGATTCCTGTGGGATGGGGATTTTCAGCATTTTGGCTTTCAAGGGGTTAACTTAGAAGCTCTAGAAACCAAGCAAAAACTGTGACCTAATGTTTACTGCCAAAGGTGGCTCAAGAGGACAGCTGATTGCATATACTTTTGTAAATCCCCCGAGCCAGTATCTCTGAAGTCTAAAGTGGAAACTATTTGTGTGCAGCTGATGGATTTAACTTCAATTTTTTCTTAGTGTCCCTTTTCATGTGGATAGTAGGAAACACATCAGATTCATTTGTCTTTTGGATGAGACCTGGTTCTTCTTTTAGGTGAGACAATTGAGATTGAAAGTTGCTTTATAAGACACAACAAACATCTTTTTTTTCCCCTTTTTTTTTAATTTGAGAAGCTATTTCTACACACCAACACTTGACTGGAATAATCTTTGACAAAGAATCTATTCCAGATCCTAATAAACTCTCATACAGCAAGCAAATACACAAGGAAATAAATTGTCAACAAATGCAAAACCAAGGCAGAATATTCTTTTGTTTATTGGAGGAAAATATTGCCAAAAAGTATGATAAAAGCAAGCAATAGATTTAAGGGTTGTCAGCACCACAATCTGTAAAAGATTTTATGCAAAGACTAAAATTTCACATTTGATTACTGTCGTCATATAAGACAAATACTGAGCTACAATGTATTTTCTCTTGTTCCATGGTTAGATCTCGATGACTATACTTACAAATCTGTGCAGAGAAGTAAAACTTTGTATAGCTTCAGTGCCAGTTCATGATGGAGCTACTCTGCTGAAGAAGTAGCAAAGAGGGTTCCAGCCCTGTGCTTGCTGGCTGGTGTTGCCTGAGGGCTGGCATGGTAGTTTTTATTTGGCAAAAGAGTAGTAATGGGGAAATGTTGACTTGTGCCTGCATCACAATTCCTGATTTTTCACCCAGAGTGAGCTGTCAGATATACTTATGCTCTCCTCTGGAGTAGGCCTACAGTGATATTTTAGAGCAACTAACCGCTGTCCTTCTGACTGCAAAAAATTTTTCCACATACCTTTGGTGCCTGTGAATTTCTAAAGAATTTTTCAGCTTTGGGGAAGATCTCTTCATTTTTTTCACTGCCTGGAGGCAAACATACTTTGAGCTTTAATACCTCAGCCATTGTTAAGGCAGAGACAAGAAAGGGGAAAAAGAAATTTTTCCAACCTGCGAAGAAAAGTTTTTCAGCATTTTTTGTACAGGACTGTCAAGAACCACAAGCGCAGCTGCAATTCGCTCACTCTGCTCCATTTACATTTCAATAGCATTTTTAAAGTGAAGAAAACAGTTTTGACCACGTATCCTTTTTGAAGGTGGTGATAAATTCTCTACACAGAACAAAATCAAATAAAAGCAAACCATTGGAGGCAAAGGCTGAACCTCGCATATTTCTTTGCTACCTGTACTGGGTTTACCTGGCAAGATTTTGGTAACAGGATAACGGTGGGGATGGATTCTCCTGAAAAGACACAAGGAGCTGCCTCCATGTTGGGTAGAGCTAGTTTTAGCCTACTTCAAAATGGGCCTGCCACTGGCCAAAGCTGAGCCCATCAGCAGCACTGGTGGCACCTCTGTGAAGCCATATTTAAGAAAGGGTAAAAAACATGGCACAGCAGCTGTGAGAGAGAGAGCAGTGAGGAAATGTGAGAGAAACAGCCCATGCTGGAGCAGTTCTTGAAGAACTGCAGCCCATGGGATGGAGAAGTTCATGATGGACTGTATCCCATGAGGAGGAACCCCACACTGGAGCAGGAGAAGAGCATAAGGAGAAAGAAACAGCAGAGACAAAGCACTATGGACTGACCATAACCACCATTCTTTGTCCCTCTCACAGTGTTCAAGGGGAAGAGGTAGAAGAATTGGGAGGGAAGTTCAATCTGGGAAGAAAGGGAAGGGCTAGAGATGAGGTGGTTTTAGTTTTGGTTTTATTTCTCACTATCCTACTCTGTTATTACTTGGCAATAAATTGAATTTATTTCCCCAAGTCAAGTTTATTTTGACCATAATGGTAATTGGTGAGGGATCTCCCTGTTCTTACCTTGATTCATGAGCTTTTTTCATTCTATTTTCTCCCTCTGTCCTGATGAGAAGGGAAAGTGATAGAGCAACTTGGGGGGCACCTGCCAACTAGTCAGAGTTAACACGCCACACCATGATACAATCATAAAGTATTTCTTTCTGTACTCCTTTGTCAATACAATTGTTTATACCTTGTGCCTTCCTTCAGAAATATATGTAATTGTTGTATCAGTAGCCCTTTCAAGCTATACTAAGTCATGGAGGCATAACAGCGTTCAGATACAAAGTCAGAAGCTGAGAAACACTGCTCGTATTTTGGTATCTACTACTGAATCTTCATAAGATACATTACATTATTCCTCTGAACCTCAAATTTCACATCTTCAAAAATGAGTTAATGACACCCATTTTCTAGTAGTTCCTTGATGTGAAATCACATGAATGTGCCAAAGATTTATTATTAGACAAATAGAATCAATACTGAAGAAACTACCAGTGTAAAAAACATTCATGAAAATTTCTCAGAACTTCACATTTTTTTAAGTAATGTCATAATAGGAATGACATTGAGATAATGCTGATTGAATAGGCACAAACCATGGTCAGACTGAAGAATCTTTAAACCTTCTTACAACAGAGTTCAGAGAGAGTACCATGACACCGGTAATTACTAAATTTGCACTGGCTGAGGACACCTCATACTGAAGTGTGTCATTGTATTCTGTCATTTATTATTTTTAAGACCTTTATAAACATTGCAACAAAGCCACTTTTATTTCTGATCTTTTCTCCAAGAGGTTGTGTTTCAGCTATTACTTCCACTTGTGCAAGATGACACGACTCTCACATGGTAAAAAACAGTCCAAGGGAACATTCACCTGGGAAACAGCCACAACTGCACATGCAGGTACAGTGTAGGTCCCTACTGCCATCTCTTTTCTTGCAAAATCACAGCCAGTGATTAATATAAGAAACAAGCAGTCTCAATTGCTCATTATTAAAAACCTCTTTTTATGCTAATTTTTGAAGCACTGCAGAAATAAAAAGTTACTAGGTTTTAGTACAGACTGATATCTGCTAATTTACCAATGGGTAATTTGGGGAATTTAAGCTTCTTCTAGACCCAATATCCAGTATATGGGGTAGATAGTATAACCTCTCCCTTTGCTTCCCAGAAACACCTGTATCTTTTAAAAATTGCTTGGTCTCTTTGGCTGGTTAAGGTTAAAAGCAAGTTAAAGTACGAAAAGCTCTGTGACCCACACTTTAAATATCTACTGGTGGCTTGGGATGAAGGACGGCCACCTCTGCCAGATCTGCTGTGCCCAGACTGAGCAAGAGCTGATCCCAGACTGTGCTGATGGGCTGAGCAGGCTTGGCTGCCCATGCCTTAAGGAGAGTCAGCCTTAATCTGTTTGTGGGTGTATGTTTGCACATGATTACTGGGCCTGGCAGACACATGTGAGTTTGAGAGGGAGCTTGGCTCTCCACAAATGTAGAACATACACATAATTGTTGGCAACAGCCCTAGTTCACAAGCTAATATCACTTTTCAGTGTCCACAGTCATGTTTTACTCTGGCAGTCAAACAGGGCTTGCAGCATATTGGAGACTGGATCCAAGATGTTTAAAAATTGTGTTCTCTTCTGTCTTACAAGCATGCGGTGGGATTTTCTTAACTGGAAGGTATTTGTTTTTTCCTAGTGATGGTCTCCACTGAGCTGGTATAACAATACCTTTGAATAACTATTCCATTACCTATTGCATAGTTACAATTATCTGTCTTGATAGATAATGTGACATACAAACTGAATAGATTTATCACTTAGCAAGTAGATTTGCCCCAATAAATTATTGCCTAAACCTCAGAGCAAAGCCAGTTTTCTGAACACAAATACTGCCATATTGTCGCATATTTCCTAAATCAAATTTCTACAAGAATTTTCAGTATTTTCCTGAAGTCTAAATAAATATGTTTTTAATCAAATCATGCCATTTTCAGAAAACAGCCACTACCACGGGGAGAAAACTCAGGACAGTATTCATCTTGGAATAATTTGTATAGATATAGTTGCCCTCTGTGTGTACAAGTAACTCAGTTATGCACTCTTCAAGAAAGATTCAGATCTATCTTTGTTTAAGATTAGTGTAGGCAAAGTATGAGGAATTGTGGAGAACATTTACTCCTCAACAGAGCCAAGCCTGGGTGGACCCAAATTCAGCTGGTGGCTACGCTCTGAGCATAGAAGAGCTGGACGGAGGTGGACTTTGTAACAAAGTATGAAGCAAACCATGGGTTTAAAAACTGAACCTATCTCCATTTGTCCGTAAAGTTAGGACACTGGGCAGCCAAGAATCAGAGGGATATAGGGGCAGCAACCTGACATCTGATGGTTAGAGACTGCCATTAAAACATGGACCTTGCCACGACTCTCAAATTTCCCTCAGCAAATACTTCTAGTTCAGATGTGCTTTACTTTGCCAGAGAAAAGCTGTAAGTGATAAACCGGTAATTTTAAAGAAAGCAACATAACGTCAAAAAATTTTTTTAAAATGTGAAAAAAAAATTACTTAGGAACTGAGTAAAATGATCCCATTTTCATAAGAAAAAAAGCATGAAAATACTCATAGAATATTGTTTGCAAAATGATCTATGCAAGTAGATCAGAAAAATTAAGTACTAACTGCATATGGTAACACCAATATTTTTGCAATTATTTAAGAAACAAATAAGTAAAGACACAAGACAGATTAATTATATAATTGATATAATGCAACCTTCTAAGGAATAATTGATACGCTATCATTACCATAACAACTAATTCGCATGACAAAACTGATACATGACACCTTCTTAGAAGCCAGTTAAAAATCATTACTAATCATGTCATTCTGCATTATGGCAAACAGGATGAATAAAAGCCTATTTGTAAAACATTTAGTATCATAATTTTTCATAGTTCTCTGAATGAAATACTAATGGTCATCACAGTTAAGAATGAAATGTCTCTGGAAAGAACAAAGAACTATACACTCCTAACATAATATAAGATTCATAACTGTGAAAAATACAGGGTCTACAGATACATCAGCATGATAGATTATTTTTTTTCTAAACTGGAAAGGAATTCATAATACTCATTAAAACAAGAGACCAACATACCATGGACAGACACTAGCCGGTTTTAAATGGGTATTTGAATAAATCTGGTTTCAGTGCTTTGCATTTTCATATTTTGAGTTGATTAAAAGCACTAAATTAATTACATTACAATGACTTGAAGTGGGGCAAAACTATCATTCATTTTCCAGGAGGGAAGCTGCTTTTGCAACATTTTTTTAGCTTTTCACAATCATCCTGAGAAGCTCCTACAGCCACAGAAAGGGCACTAGCTTTTAAGAAGTCAAGAGAGGAAAAATACATTAGTTAGTTATCCTTAAGAGGGGGCAAAGAATGACATTTTAAAAGGTTAAATTTGGCAAATTAATTGGCAGCACCAGATGGAGAAATCAGTCTGACTGAACAGATAGCAATTTTTTCATTGCATTTTGTAACTCTTTTTGGCCCTGGTAGCTGGCCCCAGACTTAGAAGCGTCTCTTCTGTCAGGTGAGGAAAAAGGACATATATTTATTCAAATGAAATGTGTCAAAATTATATCAACTTCTTAGTATGTAGGAATGTCTGGAGGAACAAGGATGAGGACAGCCAACTTTTTTTGAACAGAAGTTATAAGAGCTTTAGGATATTCAGAACAAAGTCTTGTGGGCTTTCATAAGATGACAGAAACAATTTTAAATCTAATTTTGGCACAGCATGACTCAATGATATGCCTCCCGGGTTTTACACCATCATCTCCTCTAAGCCCATTTTCTCCGCTTCTTATATCATATTTTTTTAAGCAATTTCCCAGCCCTTTTTTTCCCTGGGTGAAAGGCAACAAAGGGTAAAATTCTTATCCTGATATGCCAGAATATACATATGTAATAGATTTAGTTTCTAAATAACGGTATTTGAGCCTGAGACTCTGAAAATGCAACTCACTTATTTTAAGGGAGAAGTTCCTTCACTCATACAGCATGTTGTTTATGCAACTAGGACACCACTGACTTCAATTAAATTTGTCTAGGATAGGAATGCAAAATCTACCCCTATTGCTGAGAAAAAAAGCCTTTATCCCCCTTTGAACAATTTTATATGACAAACAGAGGAAAAAGAAGTTATCATGTACTATGATTATTCATTTTCAATATTAAGGGTTATTCAGTTCAATAGTTTCAGAGAATGTAAGGAAAAAAAAAAGTGGCCTTACAAATATATAACACTTAAAGAATTTTGCAGTTTCTAGGTCAGATGGCAAGACCTGGCCTTTCCCCAAAGAAATTTCCCCAGCAAAGAATTATATGTACTACCACTGGAATCATCTAGAAAATAACGCAACTTTGGGGAAAACCCAGAGAGCTGCAGAAAATGTCTTTAGCAATTGAGCCTTTCTCTGATATTCATCTGTCCCGTGACCTGCTGCTTCTCAAAACTAGAGTCTTCCTGTCATAAGGACAACAGGGCACAAAGCACTGCTTCGCTGGAATATTACATGGGTTAAAAATGATGGTATCCACTCACATGTGGCTGCCACTGCTGACTTGCACATAAATGGTTGAAAGCATTCTCTGATGGCTTTGGATAAGAAAGGTGTATCGGTCATTATAAAAGCTGCACAGAGATTACAGCTAGGAAAGATGCTGATATCCACCCTCAACAGACTTCATTGCACTAAGTCCAGGCCCTCCACAGCTGATTGATGGGAAAACCACTCCACCATGCTGCAGTTCAAATGAGGTCAGTCACAGTCCAGCAAGATTGGTTTATACACATGGTAAATAATCAAAAATTTTGTTCACATTTTCAAATTGGCAAAGTGCTGGGGGATGAACAGGCAGTTTCATTGTCTGAAGTTTTTAAGCTGCCACGATTCAATATTCTAGCAGAAAGGTTTAGCCAAGAGAGAGAAGAAAATAAAATCCAGGAAAAATAGATGAACTTTTAGATAGAGGGTCCACAGACGTGTCAAGAGGAAACAGAGTAGAAGACTTTGTCTGGGTAACTCTGAAAGGGATCTGAAAACTATACAAATGCATTCAGTGCACAGTTACCACATTTTCCATTTCTTTCTGTACTTTATTTCACTTATGGTAAACAACTTATGAAAACAAGGTTGGTTATTGTAAATCTATTTCCAAGCATTTTTATTGACATGTTATTGTATTCTGTGTTAAATAACTTTGATTTATGATGCTAGAGGGAGGTACCACCCTGAAGTCTAATTATCCCCCCCCGTCCTTGCACTTTGTCTGCATGCCAAAAATCTGCAATAAAACATGTCTGGCTTTCATTTGTTTGGAATGAGCAGGAGGCACAGATGAAACAGAGCTACATGAAGGAGGCAGAAGTTCTGTTTTGCTCAACTTCCAGAAGCTGGTAGAAAGGTAAGGCTGCCAACAGCTCTGACTACCAGCTTCCTGAGACCCCAGGAGAGCAACCTGGGAATCCAGTTGGCTTCTTTTCCACGATTCATTTCCAAAAGGAAAAATGCCTTCCCACCCAGCTTTTGCATGGCTAAGTGAGCCATGGGGAACTAACCAGAATTTTTACTTCACTGCGAGCTGAATGACAATTTAGTGCAGCTTCAGCAAGCAACCTTATTTTTTAGATGTTTTAGCAAAGTGAACCTCTGATTCATCAGTGGTAAATGGGGGCTGAGCCCAAAGCCAATTATGACCAACATTGTGCTGAAACACCGTATTTCACAGTTCCATGCATATCCAAGAGACACTATAAGACATTTGCAGGCAAATGGAGTTTGCAGGAGGATGAGGTATTGCAGCTCTGTTTGAAGTTACCCCTCTGCTTTCAGACAGCTTCAGAGTTTGCTCAGACTGCTTTGTCCATGACTCAGTCTTTATTGGTATGTCTTGACAGATTTATATTCCTAGATTGGATAGAAAACCCACTTTGTTTGTCTTTTAAACTAAGAATTAGGAAAAAAAAAAAAAAACCAAGAAGAGCCAGTATTCAGTCATGCATGCCTTAAAGGGGCTTTTCTAGGTTTCAGCTTTAACCTAAAAAAAGACAGTGGCAAGTTCAGCTAACACTCTGAGCTATCCAGAACCTCCCTAAGCTAAAGATAGCTTTGTGACTATATCACTACACTCTATTATATCACTATGTTCTAAGTGTAATTAGAATATGAATATACAGAAACACTGATTCATTGCTTAGACTATAAACATAGAAACCAAGGATTGCATGACCACGTAACTAATTTGCAATAATCTTGCATAGGTTCCTGTTAGCAGAGACCTAAAACAGAATGCTGTGGTAGTATTTCAATTTAACTTATTCTAGTCCCTTTAAAATGTACATTGCCTTGGAATTAGAACTAAGCTATGAACAGTTTCCAAAGGAAATAATCAGGGATAACCGGGAGTATTTAAACAAGACGAGTCAAAAAAGCAGCTGGGCAAAATCAAAGATAATATATTAAATGACCTTGTGCTTCATTTCTACCTCTGTGTCTTTGGCCTCAAGTCCTTGGACCCAGCTGTGAGCCAGACAACATGTGACCTAAGAAAAAAGTAGACCCCCCTATATTGCCAAATGTTGTTACTTCAAATTACAATGAAATCACTGTTGTCAAAATAAATCATATTATCCAGGGTAATTTACTTTTATCACCTCGCAGTTATTGTTAGTCTCAGGAATTTGTTCACTCATTTGCTGATTCACAGAGTCTGGTAACTTTGCCTCTCACTAATGGCATGATGAACTGACAATTTCTTGTCCTGAAGAGATTAAAAGTAGAGGTGCACCTTGAAAACAGTTTACAAAATCCTTTAAATGTCTTTGAGCTACTCAGTAACTATCCACACTCTGCAAGGGAGCCCAATGGTCAGAGGTGTAGGTATGTACACGGTAGGTAAGAGATGAGAAACTCTGGAAGCTATTGAACAGTGAATTTTCACAGCAGATCAGCACAAACATATTTAGCACAGGGTTTTCTGTCACCTCAAAATGTCAAAAGAATTTTTAAAATGTTCAACATTTTTCCTGCTCTGTGGTTTGCTTGTGCTTCCTTCTTCCCCATAATTTCTCTTCACTGGATGCTGCATGCCATGAAAAGTACCCTTTAATTATACTGCAAGGAATTCTTTAAAAGGACTTGACCAAACAAAATTTTGCTGACCTTAGTCTTTTACTCCCATAGCCTTATAAAGAAGTGATTCAAAATAGCGACACAAAAGAAGTAATGAATAAAATTCCCATTTAGGTAGCTAATCCCCCATGGATGAGTGTGTCAGACTACAAGGTATAAAGCAGTCATTGACCTATATCCCCAGCTATGTTCCTCAGGATGATAAACACTACAGGAGAATCAAAACAGCAAAGCATAATTAAACAAAATGCCTCATCACCAGCTGGTTTCTGAAGAGTCAGTACATATGTGCTATTGAAAGTTCAGCATCAACCAAAAATTGCAGCCCAGTGGTACCTAACATATGTGTGCAATTTATTTTCCCAGCTAAGAGAAAAGCTTAAAAACACCTGTGATAACAGGTAGTAAATGTTGGCTTTACTATGATATCCACTAAAGTTCCCATCATTTCTTTCTCAGGGTTCAGTAATAGTTGCTTTGGATTTGTTCCCAGCAACACCAGCTACTGGGGAAGTCAATAAAATATCCAAAATACATTAAGTTTGGAGCTGCTTTCACATAACATTTTCTTATTATATAAAAGCAGATTAAATACTAAGGCGCCAGTCTTGCAAACACACATCTGCATAAATCCTAGTCACTAAAAAAAAAAAAAAAAAAAATGTTGCATTTTTCTCTACAGGGGTTGCATAAATCCATATCCTTTAAGCATCAAACAATTGGGTTTGAGCTTGCACCACTGATGTCAGTGGGAACACAGACAGGCAAATAGAAGGAAGGCTATGAAGAGCATTCATGTCCAACACAGATGGATCAGAAACACTACTAGAATGTTGCTAATTAAGCACGAAAAGTACTGGTTTGGAAAATGAAAAGAAACAAATCTAATTCAAAAATGTCAAATCTTGAGCTTTTAGAATTGTGTTGCAATTATTTGACGGTGCTTTCAGTTTTTAAAAAAAATACAACAAAGAGGTGCCTGTGATAAAGGCACACAGAGATAGCAGTCATGTGTTTTGTCCATGCTAATATGAAAGAGCTGGGAAAATGAAAGACTCGAGTCTTTCTTGTCAAGTACTTATCTATTGCTGGAACTGGCTAGCTCTTGTTCATTTTGGAAAGTTTCTATTTTTGTTCTGTTTTCCCTGTTTGGAAATTATTTATTGTGTTTTTCCTCACGTGCTTAAAGCCCATCTAAACTGTTCCCAAACTAGCATTTAATGAAAGCAGGTTATTCTGATTGAAGGACAGTAGCTGCTTCACACCGGGGCTTGGGGCTTGCCTCTCTGACAGCTGCATTAAAGCAGCCAGTTTCGCCCTTTGATGAGGCCCTTGACATCACCTGGCATGGGACCGAGACTCGCACGGGCGCTCTACTCTCCAGCAGAAGGAAAAGCAAAGTGGCAATATCAGAAAAGCCGGAGCAGAGGTAGGAGGCATGATTTATTCTGCCTCAGCGTGAGACTACCACAAAAGAATGTATTTTTTATAATGTGTCACAAGTAAGTTTGTACCAACATAAACAAAATACACAGCAGCCGTGCCAGCAGTGATCATAAATACATGTTTAGCATAGCAGCTATAATAACTTGCACATCATCATACGAGAACAAATTCTTGTCACACTCTTGTAGGTGGAAAAAAATATGCTCTCTAAAATGTTTCACATGAAAATTCAATGCTCCCATTACCAGAGACTGCAGTTCTCACAGGACAAATAAGACTGCAGTCTGAAAACTATTTTAATAAATCAAAACTAAATACACTGCTGTCTATATTCTCTTTAAAGGCTTATTTTAGCTCTGGCTCGGGGTTTTGCAGAAGAGATGTGGCAGTGAACATGTGCACACATTCTCTCTTTTTTCTCTGCCTCTCTTTTTAAACACAATAGACAGAAAACAAATAGTACTTGCTCACAGCAGTCCCCGGTCCCAGAGGATCCACAAAGCTCTTTCTAATCCCTACTTTTGCTAATAAATGTAATATGAAGAATAACCAAGTGGAAAGTCCATCCTTTAAAACAAGCATATGTGATATGAGGTAGGCTGTATTTTCACATCTGGCCCAAACTTTTCTGGGACCACAAGCACAGAAGTCCTTTTGACTCTCTCAGCCTCCATTTTCTTGTCTGTCTTCTGTCTTATCCTCTCATTTTAGACTACAAGTTCTACAGCACTCTCATTTTTGCACTATCAAGGTAACTTTAGGAAAATCAAACTAATGGAATCATACCCGTTTCAAATATTTGCCCTTTTACATCATTGTATAAATCAGCAAGTTATGCTTTCACCCTCAACTTTCCCCTCTATATACCTACACCTCTTGTGCTTAAGACCATCCCTTTCCACTCTTCACCTGTCAAGAGTAAAAACAGCTATTTCAGTTGCAGTCTCTGAATTTGGGACACTCAAAAATGTACACCACACCACCCGAGAAAAGCTTGATCCAAAAATGACTGTTCTAATATCCCATATGCTTCATCATTTGATGACCTTTTGAGGTACCCATGCCAGAGCCCCGTCAGATCCACCATTGCTGCCCTTAAGGCTAGAGCTGTTAACCCAGTCCATCTGGGGAGAATGCAACTCTCGTTCTCCACGCAAGTAGTTTCTCCTTAGTATTCTTAATCAGTAATTGCTTCCCATGGAAAGTTCCTTAAGATCTTCCCAGCTATATGTCTTTATTGTTCTAACATTACTTTCACTTCTATTGAATATATATCTTATTATAAAACTGTCTTTTAAGGAATTTTACTTTCCTAGTGCGGTTGGAATCAAGTAGGAAAATGTACTGCTCTTCTGTGTTTTCTTCTACTGTCAACACTTCAAATATTAAGCATTTATTCAACCTTGTATTTCTGCTTGTTCACTCCATCTATTTAGTCCGTCTCTTTTCTCTTGGTATCCAGGGAGTAAGGGCTACAGGCTTCTGAAGTCAGTTCAGATGGCTGTCTGCAATTTCTCTTTCTAGTGCTCTTCGAGGTCAAATCCATTACAGCATGTGCTCAGACTGACTTTCCACACTTAACTCTGCCGGGCTTACTGTGACACACTCAGCAGTTCACCTCAGAACCCTCTATCCATAGATACAGCAGATGTTAAATTTGAGATAGAAAAAGAAACTGTTTCCTGTCACCTCTTCACCTTAAAAAAGCTTGTGAAAAGAGTGACATTTTTGATGAAAATGATAAGCATCTTACTAGATGCTAATTAGTACCACCACATCCAAAATTAAATGCACCCACAAAAATTGCATTCATATAATATACAGTATAGTCACCGTTGGGCAGTTTAGTCACACTGGCCTTCCCAAAGAGCTTAGAGATGGTGTTTTCTTTCTGTCATATCGTATCAACTGAGAAAGAAATGTACATCAGCAAATAAAGCTCCTTAAATATTTGCAGCTGATTTATAATGGAAATTACAGAGCCAGGATAACATTATTTTCTTATGCCCCACAGTCTTGGGGGAAACAGGGTATATAAAGCTTTTTTTAAAATACAGGAATAGATTTAAAATCCACCACAGGCGTACTAATGCTGAAGCAGCCAGTCTCAAGATACCTGCCATTCACAGTCCAGTTGTAGACTAACACATCAGGAGGCAGAGGGCTCTTCATTCTAAATTTTCAGAGGGGCTTTTTTCCTAATCTATTTAAAATTGAGATTATTGCAGTCATTAGGATAAAGACGCCAATACGTCAGGAGTGAAAGAATACCAGTCCTTCAAGTGAAGTTAATGTTCTGAATTTGGTTGACATTTCCAGGTTCTCCAGCCTAGAGGTGACCAGAATGGTCCTCTCCCAGTTTCTTATGGCAAGGAGACTGAGATAGTCATTATAAGCAGATATTGAAAATTACTAATCCTCAGTTAAACTATTCCAATATTCACCTGGCCAAAAAAAATGCAAAAGCAGAAGTGGGGGTAACAGAAAAAAAAAAAAATAAAGGCTATTAAACTCCATACCAATCAGGGTATCTTTCCATGACTGTTTTCAAAACATCTATTTTGGAAACAGAACTGGCTACCCA
The DNA here is from genome assembly GCA_025769975.1 of Gallinago jamesoni. Classification (NCBI taxonomy): domain Eukaryota; kingdom Metazoa; phylum Chordata; class Aves; order Charadriiformes; family Scolopacidae; genus Gallinago; species Gallinago jamesoni. Next base: position 73,655,833 of record JAOQGH010000023.1, on the reverse strand, counting down.
AGACTTCCAATGAAAGTTTTTGAATCATTATTCTTCAGGTGTAGATCCTAAAATGGAGTTAGGGCTGCCTATCCTAAACACATCTGATGTCTCCCTGCTCCTCTAGCCAACACTGTGGTCATTGCCCCCAAGACATACATATTTTAATACCCTCTCAGCATTCATCAGCTTCTCCTTCCACAGCCTGGTAATTCCTTCGGTATTAAAATAGAGGTTCCCTATTTGCTAACAGTAAGGACGGATAGGAAAAGGGAGAGTTAGGGTTTGCAGATAAGTTTGCTTTTATCTTTTTCATTCCTTTCACATTGCAAGCTTATCATTCAGAGCTGAGGTGGTCAGATGTGCCTCAGCTGGACTAACTCTGCACTAACTCTGCACCTACTTTGCCAAAAGCCAGTCGAAACACCCAAGAATGTTTTGTGAGAATACAAAAGCAGCTCTAAATGTTAGAAAAGCCAAAAGAAAACTATGTGGCCATATCATCACAGAACCATAAAGCTCTTCTCTTAACTCTTCAGAAAAGTGCTTTTGATTTTCAGTAAAAGGTGCTTTGTATCTCAGAGGTACAGTACAGTAGCTTGATTACTATCATGTAATGTGGCATTTGCTAAGATAATTACTTTTTTTGTGAATGGCTGAGTCAATAAGCACATAAAATCCCTGTATTTTCAGTCGGTGTCTGTTAATGCTGCCCATCAGCTGAAGTAATTATACCTTTTTTCCTTTTCAGAAATCTTACCCAGTGTTTTCTTTCTCTTTATTACAACTGCTCTACGTACATTTAATTACTCAAGGTCTGACAATCTGCTCATTCCCATGCTATGAAATGAGCAGCAATAGACTGGCTAATGCACAATTAACTGAATGAATAAGCCCAAAAAAATAATATTGCACTTTTTCCTTGAAATTCAAAGATTATTATGCAAAAATACATACTTCACAAGCATATCATACTCAAGTTTCTAAATAAGGGCAGGAAGATCTATTCCCTGATTGCCAGTAGGTGAAGCATTATCTTATTGTAACTCTTCCATCCCTTCCACTTACTCAGGTGTTAGCAGAAGGTCTAAAGAAGAAGACAGGACGGTTGTAATTTCTATAGGGTATACACCAGAGGATTAAAATATGAAAAGCAGGACCTGGAAGACCGGTATCTGTTTCTAGTTTTGCCATAAACACCTTGTGTGGCCCTTGGGTGCTTAAGCCTCAGTTTCCTACACGGATAAATGAGGGTAGTGTTACTAACTTATCCCACCCTTGCTTTCTCTATTTATCTTTTATACTTTTCTAGGCACTGTGTTTGCAAACTGCATAGAAGCCACAATTCCAGACTCTAAAATTGAATCTAAATAATTATTTATTTCAGCTCATAAAAGAAAGTCCCAACTGAGCAAGCTACTGATACATACATGACTGAAGTCAATGGAGTCACTTAAAGTTAGTGATATTCTTAAAGACTTTACTGATTCAGGGCCTTAACCCCTCAGGAACACATTGATTCATAGCTTGAGGTAGTGGATTTTTTTCTTTTTCTTTTGGTGTATGCTTATTTATAAAGATTTTCCTTCCTGAGCAGACCTTGTGCCCTTTGCGATGCTGGGTTTCTGCTCACTAATCTCACCAGTTTATAAAGGTTTCTAAATATATAATTAAAAAAGTTTACATTTGGCAATTGGACCTGTCCAGGGATTGAAATGGAAGGAACACAAATCTTTTTGCTGAGAGCTTAATGGCCTGAAGTACAGCTGCAATGTTTGGGAGAACTTGTTTGAGTGCCATTTATGAATCCCAGTGTAAGTGTGGGGAGTGATTGCCTTCTTCACGGCCTTTTGCTTCCAAACTCAGATATGATTAGTAAGAAAAGGGAAAAGAAAAAGTTTCAGGTGGCATAGAAGGAACGGGAGCAGAAAGGACAGAACCTCCTTAAATTGCCCATCCCTTATTATGGGGACAGCTCAAGTAAATCCAGTTTTCAGCTCTGCACTTCAAGACATTGAAGAATAAATTATCTAATGTGATGTTCTAACAATTCAGCAGACCTAATTAGACACTTGACAAAGGGTTGTGACATCCATATAAGATTGGAATATCTTGCTGGTTGTAGTACAGCAAGAAGAGAAAAAGACAGGAGCAGAAACAAGTAACGTTCTGCACTATATGGAGGGAGGGGACTTCTCAGTTGGGAGTGGAGGTCAGAAATAGCTGGGAAAAATCTGGCACTGCACATACATGTGGGCTGTTTTCCTGTTTCAGACAGATGTGTGTTCTTCTTGTGCAAGGCATAGCATGTTTAAATCTCTCAACTTGACCCAGTCTGCCTGTTTCTTGTGTTCCTAACTACCACATTTGCCTCAAGGTGTTCTGAAAACTCAAAACCCTCACAGGGGGGACCCCGTGTGGTCTGATTTGCACTGGCTTGGAGACTGAGGAGAGTGGGCTGTGGGATGCTCTGTCTGTGAACAAGGGGGTTGGCAACAGAAGACGGAAGCATAAGAAAAGGTGAGAGCTGTGGCCTCCTCATGCAGAGCAGAGCATCCGGAATATCTGTCCTGGAACCCAAGCACAAGGACACCCGGGTGCCCAGCCAGCAGGCTGCCAGGGCTGCATGGCACGGGCTCCTTGGCACTCTTTAGCAAATGCCTAGCATTTTCTCATCAGACAAGAGCATTAACACCTTTGCAATATCCAAGCCGAGGAGAATGAAAATGGACCCTGAGGTAGCTGTTATTCTGGCTTCCATCTAAAGAGAGTTGAGAAATACCCGTGTGGGTGCTGTGAGCATTGCCAGCGCCCACGCTGTGCAAATTCCACAGGTAAGCAAAGGACTTGAGTTTCCATTAGTCTCAAGCTGGCATCTTTTACAAGCATAACAATCCTATTTTAAAACACTGTTCATTCACCTGCTTTCAAAGAGTGCCAAACTGGCACATTGTAGGGATGAGAGGCAGTGCATGCCTTTCCAAATGCGACTCCTGCCATGTGGGAGCAGAGCGATGGCTTTCAGCTCAGCAGGCCAGCAGGCTCATAAAGCAGCCCAGGAGTAGGACGAGGCATTTCTACCTTCAGGAGCAACAGAATTTTGCTGGTCAGCTTTGAATTATCTGCTGCTGCTCTGTAACACACTTGTCAAGGAGTTTAACTGATGTTATGTTTTCCGAGCACACTTGTATTGACTTTTCTGATAACCTTTACCTGCAAAATCATGCATGAAAACTCACGGAACAGATGCTAAACTTTTTCCTAATAGCCATTCTGCTCCGTTTCCTATATCCTACACATTGACATTTGATGCATATTTAGCAAAAATCTTTATAGCTGCACAGCAGATTTTGATAAATCCCCAGTGTCAGCTCGAAACCCAAGTTAAAAAAGACCTATTGTGGGGGTTGTCTGTGGGCTGAAGCACATGATAACCGTGGCTTAACAAGTTACTGTGCATCAGTCTGAGGCATCCATTTGTGTGGGAATGCCTTTCACATGAGCATATATAAAATGATGAGGATGAGATCAGCACAGGGATATTAAGGACTGCTCAGCAGACATGCAGCAGCTTGTTAAGCTGCCAAAGTATGATTTTATGTCTGCGTCTGCCTGGATAACCCGTGCTAGGTTAATATCCAGAGGTTTTCCATTAACCGTCTGTTTATATGGGTATAAGGTGGCATTTTCAGGTACTAAGCATCAGTCTGCAGCTCTAAGAGTCTTTTTATCAATTCTGTATATTACAGTAGAGGATCCATCTGCAATGATGACTTTGTTGTGTCAGACAATGCCTGTGGTGGCAGAAGACAGCCCTCAGCTCAAGGGCTGACAATTTTAACCAAAAAAAAAGCTGATGCAGCAGGCAGAATTGCCTAACCTAACTCCAACCATTTAAAAATCAGCTTGGAGCCTAAGCTAGTTACTTCGGCTCCCTTCAAGGTAAGAGAAAAGCTATGTACAACAGAAAGGGCATTTTCCCCACTGTCTTAGACACTTCTTTTGCTTGACATTAATGTCTCCCCCCACCCTATAAAAACAGGGAGAGCCCAGATGATTAGCTAGGTACCCAGCCCTTGCAGGACTGAGAGTTAAGTAAGATACATCTGTCAACAACAACATGAAGCAGAGACACTACACTCATGTAGCTGACGGAGGGCTGAGGTACAGAGATGTCACCATCAGCTGACTGGGAGCTACGTGCTAGCCCCAGAGCTGAGCCCAGATCCTTCCAGCAGCAAAGCTACAGGCCCTTCTTCTGTCCTTTACTGAGCTGGAAAAGAAGGGAGCTCCGCAAAGCTGTGGGAGTCAGGGCCACCCCTCTCCTGGTATTTCATCTGGCGCTCAGTCCCAAAGTAGAGTCATGAGTCCCTGCTGTGCCGGCAGTTCTCCACGAAAGATTTCCTATTTCACACACCAAATGTGTGGTTGGTTCCCCACGAAGCAGAATAATTCATTATGTTTAATAAACCAGGAGTTTGGATGCATAATGCTACCCACTATTGATCATGAACCAGTTGCTAAAAAACAAGAGAGCTGATTTTAAGGAAAGGGAAGAATAATGAATGACTGCAACATTACCTACAATTAATTATCTTGATGGTTGGTTACAAACAATTTCAAGCCATTTTCTGGTTTTAATGCCACTGTTGATACTCACCTTCTGGCTAGCTGTGCTGGAATCTCCCTGAGCAGCGGGCTGTCTCATTCATTGCTTTGTGGGCTCACATTCAGAGAGCCATTTGGCCTGCAAACTTGCTGGATTATCTGTAAACACAGTGAAAGGAGACAGTTATTGCATGAAACCCAGAGAGTGCACCTGCATGCTAATGAGTTAAATGTCATGACAGAAACGCAAGACCCACACTCCATGCTGCCCTTTAGGAAAAAAGCGATTTACTTCTGTAACATTTCAAACGGAAAATTACAGTGTAACTTCTTGTGTCCATACATAATTTATATTGTAATAAATAACTAAATGCATATTTATTTCATGGCTGTTTTAATCCATTGTTGTGCTTTCCACAGGTTCTCCCTGCTCTAGAAGTCCTGTTCAGATTGCTTATAATACTTGCTGTCTGAAGCTGATGTACACTTGAAACTCTACTACAATGCAGGTATTCACACTAAGAAACAGTTTTCACTCCCCTCCATGTGCTCCCAAGTTATTTATTTTGCTTTTTTTTTATTTTACCTTAAACTGAAAGGGTTTCTAGTATCAATAAAGGATAAACCGAAGACAACATTAACCATAAAGCATATAACATTGTGGGTTTTTTTAATCTGCTTTGCAACCATGATAAAAATCAACAATGACAGTAAAGTCAGAAGTAAGGCCGCCGTCAAACTTTGATACTGCCACTGTAGTTAGGAATTATAGCATCACACAGCACACAGGACACACATCAGTATAAACAGAGCTGTGGATTACAGCATACGACAATGCAGCAAATTTGCAAGCTGATTTCAGACTTCTGCAATGCAGACCCAAAGAATCTGAAGAGAAACTTTTTTCTTCTCCTATGGTTTGAGGCTGATTGACTTTGGCAGTGATTGAGAGTTATCATAAGATGGCTGTAAAATGAGATGGATTTACTTTATTTACATGGTGGGACTATCCTTCTTCATAACTGACAAGTGCCTGCAGCACAGAATAACTTCTTACAGATGATACAAACTGGTAGTGATGGGTGAATTTCTAAGTTCTAATTTTTAGTTTTTAAAATACTATAAAAGAAAAGACTGTGCTCCTCTGTCTCCATTCATGCATAGCCTCAGAGAACTTCAGTCATGTCTCACCAGCAAATGCCATGGATGAACTACTATGCCGGTGAGAATAGCCTGTCCCACCAAGGACACACAAAAAACAAGGAGGGCAGACCAGTGAAGGGGAACTACCTAATCTCCCGTCCAACTTTGTGCTTAAGCCACCGAGTCATTCTTCAAACACAAAAATACACATAAATTCTTACCATAAATCATGCAGTTGAATGTCTAGCATTGGTATTGTTGAAAAAACACCTCCAGAATTAGGTGTTGCCAAAAAGAGTATCCCATTTTAATTTAAATAATATATTACTTGTGCCCCATCCCTGCATGGCAGCAGTATCCTAACTCAGATTTCAGAAGGCACATCCAAGCCACACCTCATGAAGACAGCAGAATCAGGGGAACTGAGAAGGCTTTTTTTGTCTGCCCTTCAGACATTTTATGCCCTCTCCAGCTCACCTGTTTTCCTCCAGGACTACATCAAGACCTGGATCCTACAAAGAAGTGAAGATTTGCTAGATAGCCAAAGGGTCTTTATCTATATCTATATCTATATCTTTATCTCTAAAATCTCCTCATTTTATAGAGGACAAGCTGAGGCACCCAGTGAGACCCCTTGCACCCTTGCAGAGGCAGTGACCCCTAAGTGCAGGCCAGGCAGAGCTGGAGCAGGGCTCACACCAGCCCCATATGAGCACCATTCCAAGGGGCAGCTCAGGGTTCTTGCAGCCCCATGGCCTGTCTCACTCTTCTGCTGCTCTTGAGACCTAATAGCGGCCTTCCAGTACCTGAGGGGGGCCTACAGGAAGGCCGGAGACAGTCTGTTTACAAAGGCCGGCAATGACAGAACAAGGGCTAATGGCTTTAAACTGGAGAAGAGCAGATTTAGATTAGACATTAGGAATAAGTTCTTTACACTGAGGGTGGTGGAGCACTGGAACAGGTTGCCAGGGAGGTGATTGAGGCCCCTTCCCTGGAGACATTCAAGGTGAGGCTCAACAAGGCTGGTTGGGGCTGTCCCTGCTGACTGCGGGGATTCGGACTAGATGGCCTTTGGAGGTCCCTTCTGGCCCAGATGATTCTATGATTCTATGAGACCCTTGTGGGCAGAGAAGGCTCATGCCCACTGGCCCCTTGCTGGTTGCTCCACAAGAGGTAGAGCCTCCAGGACAGTGCCAACCATGCTGCTTCCCCTTCCCTCCCTGCACAACAGGGGAAGGAATGAGAGGGAAATCTGAAAGTATTTTTCATAAGTCATTTCACAGTACCTTCCATATGACAAATCCATGGCACCCTTGTCCATCCTATGCCTCCGTCTGGAGCACTGCTCTTTTGCAAGGGGAAAAATTCTCCGTTTTTTCTGAGGTGCAGAGAGAACACATGGCAACACATACTCTTTCTGCTGCATTCAGATTCCAGGGGAGGAAACATTTCCACCAAACAGGATCTCAGTTTTTCTCCCACTGCTGTGAGGGGGAAATCATTGAAGGAAGCAAAACTGCATCCCTGCTCCTGCTGTAAAGCTGAGAGGGTACTGATGTGCTCCCCACCGTGAGCGCTGCACTTTTACAGGCCCTTTACAATGCGAACTCTGGTTTGTAAATACGCACTGAAGGCTTTTAAGAGTGAACCTTATTGAGCCACTGGGCTGATGACCCACAGCAGCGATAGTCTGTTGCCTAAATACCTACACGGGGAGTGTTCCAGGACCCCCCTCGGTGCTCTCCACATGCAAACAGAGCGCTTTAGCACCCAGCGTGAGATGATAGTTTCTGATTCTTCCGTTTAGAGTATTCCCCAAAGGTGGCCCTGGGCCATCTATTTTTTGGAACAATGTCAGTATCGTGCACATTACATCTGTAAAGAACAACACTGTTACTGAATCACAAAAACAAGAAAGCCATCTAACACATTCAGCCCAAAAGAAGATGAAACTATTTTTACCAGCCTGAAATAAATCTCAAACACAGTAGCTTTATATATCTACTGAAAATGCAGACATTGTCTTTGATATGTAATAGCTGTGCAGATGGAGAAGTCTCCTTAGTGGTTTTTACTGCTTCTCTGGAAAATGGGGCATGACTCTCCCTTGGCTGGGTTTGGAGCTGGCAGCCCTTGCCTCCCTCCTCTCCCTCCTCTTGCATGCTGTGGTGGCTGGAGCAGTCTCAGGAGGCATGTGTCCTGACGCTCCAATGCCTCACCCAAACACATCCTGGTATAAAAGCCCTGCAAGGAGCCGAGAACCTCAGTATTCCTCTTTGCCTCTGTTAACCTCCCCAAAATTCTTTGTTTTGGGAAGCAGAATAATGCAAGCTGTGCAGGTTTGTGGCCCTAGACGCCTCCTGCGCAATTGCTCCCTCGGTGCTAAAAAGGGTAGCCTAATTAATTGACTTTATTGAATCTCTTCCTGGGTGCAGGGTGTTGATGCATGGGCTAATAAAAACAGAAGCGAAACTAGCACTTACAGAAAATGACAATATCAGGAGTAGGCAGGGTGCGTTGTGTTATGTGTCACAGCTCATAACGGAGTGCAGTGGTTGACATCTTTATTAGCTCCTAACTTGGGATATGGTCCTGTGTGTGCACAGACAGGATCTGCCTGTGTCACAAGGAAAAGAAAGAAAAAGCAGATGTGTAGAAGGTAACTTTAACACCTTAATAGGGTATACTATATTTCTGCTTACCGTAGGTTGAAAAACTATTTTAAAATAGATATGGAGAGTTTTAAAAGATTTTACTATACATGGACAGCAGTGTGTAAAAGGCCTTAAAAATTTATATTTTAATGCTGGTTTACTGAAATTCTATTTAAAATTACATATTTATAAGCATTTGGCTTACTTGGCTTAAAAAAAGAGTTTTTACAGATTCTGGTGGTATACTGAGGTCAAGTTGCAATCTTGCAGAGGACTAGAGTATAAATGAACTAATGAAAACTAAGTTCCACCATTTCCTGTAGAGCATAACTGGTAGAATATATCACCTTGAAGTCCAAAAAGAAAATGATCAGCAAAGGCTTTATGCTTTTAAGACCCACCACAGAGCTAAAGACAAAGGTACATGCTGCTTTTTTAAAATGTCAGAAATCCATTTCACGGTGTTAATGATCTCTCAATGCCCACTTCATATTTAATCAGCAAGCTACTAACATTTTCTCAAAAAAAGTAATATGTCTCTGATGTTCATCATATCCGTATGTTGTTCAGTTGGCTGAATCAAGTATAAATGAGAAAATCTTGAAAATCTGAACATGACTACTCAAAGTTAAGTGTACACTGAAGTATTCAGTGGAGCCAAAACAAACTTGAATATTCACTCCAAGGAGTATCTAGCTGTGTCCTTTGCTCTGATACCATTTTAACCTGTCATCCTGAAAAAATATTCTACATATATATCTCCTTCCATTCTGAATTGTCTTACTAAGGGCCTTGGTCCCATCCTTCACTAATTCCCATAAGAGCAAATTCTCTATTTTTCAAAGGTTTTTCTTTCCCTTTTTTTTTATTAATCTATTTGTTTCTGCAAGTGAAATACTGCAAGCCTAGACTAAAACCACACCTGCTTCAGTAGACACTGTGCAAGCATATTCTTACAGCGCTGCAGATTTATTTCCATATTGACCTAATTAGCATTTCTTCTATTTAACTTCTAAGTGCCCGTTAACCAAGGTGAAGTTAGCTAAATACCATGAAGGATCCATGGTATTTCAGCCAAGACCAGTGAACTCATTTAAGCACTGACCTCAGGCAGGCACAAGCCTCAGATTTCGGATAGAAAGGCTTAAGAAATCTATGCACTGCTTTTTTAAAGGATGTGAATTTGCTTAACAGAAAGCACTTCAAGAATTAGATAAGACAGTCTTATAAAAACGAAGGTTTCTGATAAAATAGCTTTCTTATTCATACTCTGCTCCCAGAAATGCAGTAGCTCTGATACTGTAAATTTTAATAGCAGTTCATGATGCCTTTTCCCCTCTCTTGCCTTTTTCTTTTTTTTTTTTAATTTGTTTCAAAAGTTTAAGATTTAATCTGTGAATTATTTTTAAAGAGAATTGTGGTGATTGATGCAAATATTAGAGACTGCATGGTTTTTAGGTTCTTCTTTTGCTAGACACTGTCTTAGAGCAACATCTAGTGGTACACCAGCTCGGCATCCTCCCTCAAAATCACTTGTGATGCAAGAGAAGGGATACAATAATAATTAGCTATGACAGGTTTACACACACACACATACACTGTAGAAGACTTTATCGGCAGCTGGTCTTGGGAACTTACACATCTTCACAGAATTTTCATTATATTCAGACTGTAATTATTAAGAAGTCTGGACTTAGACACTCAAATTGATAAGAACTGTTAAGTATATTGGCCTGCTTCTTGCAGCTGCACCATGATTAAAATCTTACTTTTTTTGTCTTAGTTCATCCAAAAGAAATGTATTTTCTGGATAAACTTCTGCATTTCATACATGAACATTCTTTCCTTCAATTCACTCCAACTCAAGTAGTTAATTCTTACTCTTTTCCATAGTCTCCTTGATTTCAATAGGAATCAATCCTAATCCTGGAATCAATTGAATCCTAGGAATCAATCCTGTAAACTCTGGAAGTCCTTCCAATACCTAAAGGGGGCCCACGGGAAAGATGGGGAAGGACTGTTTACCAGGGAGTATAGTGATAGGACAAGGGGTAATGGTTTTAAACTGAAAGAGGAGAGATTTAGATTAGGTATTAGGAAGAAATTCTTTACTCTGAGAGTGGTGAGACACTGGAACAGATAGACCAGGAAAGCTATGGCTGCCCCATCCCTGGAGGTGTCCAAGGCCAGGTTATCTATCTATAGTCTCTGAAGAAGAAAAAAATCCAAAATAGTTATAATTTTAGACACATTCAGGTATGACTCAGAAACTAAAATCTAAACAAATGTTATTTAAATAAAAGGATTTAAATAGCTCAGGAAAACAAATAAAGATTTCAAAAAATTAAATTTGTAATGATGAGTAAGGTTAGTCTTCTTACAGTGTTGTAAAAACATTTTTCATTAGTTAGAAAGAGCATGCAAGTAAAACATTTTTGTAACTAAGTTTTTATGATTGGTAAAACCAGCAAACGGATGGGGACCGTGAGGTGAGATCATGTGTAAAACTCTGATAGAAGAGTCGAGCTGTTTCAGCAATACTTTTTCAAGTGCTGAAAGATTTTTTTCCCACTTCATTCTGGTTTAGCGGTTTTGTACAGTATTTACTTCATTCAAAGTATAAAAAATGAATGGGATTAAAAGGTGGCAGTTTGTCTTCCTTATCCAATCCACAAACATAACCAAGCCGAGATAGACTAAAAGCTAATTATTCTAAAGTCTTGGGAAAATTGTAACCATAAGCAACTTGTTTAATTCACTGGCTTCAATGAATACTTTCTCATTAATAAATCAGTTAGCTCAAACTACAAAATGTTTTAATTTAAAAATACGTCACCAGTCTATTTAAAGTAATTTTATTGCATTAATAAAAGGTTTTAAGAGGTGCATTTTCTGCAATTAAATAGAACTCCAATTTAATAATATTTCCATTTCCATCCACAGTAGTTTGACACAAAGAACAAGTAAAAGTATCAGACAATAAATAAGAAATGACATTTGCCATTTCAATGATAAAATGTTAAATTAAGGAGTAGCAGTGTGTAGGTTTAATGTGCAGTTTACATTTAGTTGCAAATCAACATGTCTCTATAGTTAACAACAAAGTACAATCAAGTATTTCTGAAGAAAATAATTTGGAAGTAAAACAACGATGTAAGACTAAAACTAGTAATTAGTTCAATCAAGATTTCTTGCCTCACGATAGATATCATGGCTGAAAACACTTGGTGTATTAATTCTTGCCTAGAAGTGATATATAAATTATTTTTAAGGAACAGTATTGCGTTTTTTTTCTTTTTTTTTTCAAGTTTCTTCAGCTCAAATTGAGACTAACAGTAAAATTCTTAAAAGCAAGTCCATGTGTTGGCTGCAAACGAAACAGCTCATGACAAACATCACAACAACTCAATGACTGAGAAACACTGGACAACATCTAATGAGAGAAAAAAACGGGGGAAAAATGGTACCAAAACAACAGATACCCTCAAAGTAAAGAGAAAGCTGTGGAACAGAACTACTCCTCCATGACAGGGTGTCAAGTGAGAAATGCAACTATAGGTGATATGATGAGGGAAGGAGAGTTGAGCTCCTTGGATTCACTGGCAAGCCCAGCTCTTGGGCATTCTTCAATATAAAGAAGATATATTTGCTTTGTAAATGTATCAGAATAGCTAACTGAATAACATATTTAGACCACAACATATTGTTGAATCCAGTATGGTCTAAATGCTAAGCTGTGGATCCTCCACGTCATTCTGCCATTCTGTGAAACCTTGGAAAAAGATGACCAGTTCCACTTCACACATGTATTAGGGCACACATTTAAAGACTGGCGATATCTCTGACCTGCAATGAAAGAGGTTATTCTTACCACCCAGCTTTAGCCATCTAATTTAAACAACTGTTCTCCCTAGGTTTTTGCCTATAGCCAGTAGAAAGAGAAACAGATTTTTCCTGGAGGTGATTCAGACCATGTAAATCAGGGGTCTCTGAGGAGCCTGACAATAGGAAGAGTTTGGGTAATAGGTTGATGATATCCGCTGCCTAAGACCGGATGATGTGAACGCTTCCCTAAGTCTTTTCAGATTGATTCAGCTGCTCATTATGAGCTATTGTACTTGAACAATTTCAAGTTTGAAACTTGGTTTGGTTTGAAACATTTCCCTTTCCTCCTATCTGGACAAAAAAGTAGGATTTACTTCATATATTTAAATAGGATTCTTTTATAACCCAAAGGCAGCTGAAAGGATTCTGCTGAATCCAAATATTCTCTCAAGCATGGAAAGCTATGTCGTAAAGGTGAATGTTACAGGAATTAATGAAAGTATAAAAACAGCATTTTATAACAGAAACTGATCTGAAACCTCCTGATGACCTCCCTGTAAAGCATTAGGTTGAAACCCTTTTCAGATATACCTCTATTTAAACAAGTACTGAGTGTAAGCATCTTTGTAAGTTGAATTATTGGGTCTGACAAATTTGTAGGAAATTATAAGCATATGGATAAAGACAACCTGAGAATATGTAACTACTACAGCTAAGTGCATCCGAAAGTCTTTCTGCCAAGTATTATATCACAATCCCTTTATCTTTTCAATAACTTATTGTAAGAGGAAACAGTATTTATTCTTCTGCAGTGTTCAGTATCTGGGAGAATTTGCTAAATTGCAACCCTAACATTATAAATTCAGGATTGCACTATTCTTTCCAAGATCAATGTCACTAGCTTAGTTTTGTCTGTGCTATTTTCTTTCCTTCTCACCATGGCAAAAGAAAGAAACCAAAAAGGCTGATGTCCACTAGACCCTGTGGAAGAATTAACTTCTCCTCTATCTTACCCTGTTCCACAAAGTTTAGTGACCTGACAATACTATTTTCCACAATTGAATCCTCAGCCATAGACATATTTTGTTAAAGAGTTTTAAAAAAATTGAATAAATATGTGGTAAAAACAGTATATTAGTGATTTTCAAAGGATGATTCTGATGTTTTGCAAAAGAAATATATTACATCAAAACCAGAAGAAACAGCAGTCTGAACATCACCATTAGCAACAACCTAGGTGGTGGGTTGTGGTGGGTTGACCCTGGCTGGATGCCAGGTGCCCACCAAAGCTGCTCTATCACTTCCCGTCCTCAGCTGGACAGGGGACAGAAAATTCTGCATAATGGTGGCAAAACACTATCATTATGTATGTTTCCTGATAGTATTTCATCTATCTTTATAAAAATCCAATAAAATTGTAAATAAAAACTAAACCAAAAAAGAAATTCTAAACTAAACCATGGCAAGACCAAACAGCTACCATAACTTTGCCTGCAAGTCATTGTAAGATCAGCTAACCTGAATTTCAGATTTCAAACAGACATGGAAAACAAGGTAGCAGAATTTCTTATTGACTGAAGGGCTAATGGAGAAAAAAAAATCTGATACTTTACCATACATGAGATACACTTTCTGATGGTAGATCTATTTGCAGAATGAAACTAAGCAGACATAGGTGTCATAGAGAATTTATAATTCACTACATTCACCCATTTGAAAGAAAGTATTCTTATTCATAAAACTGTAAATATGTAAACTTTCAAGTTTAAAAAAACTAAAGCGATCATTCTCTCAAAAAGGACTGCTGCTTTATTTATGCTCTGCAGGAATACAAATCTCTTTGTTTCTCTCCCTCAATCCTTCTCAAAAACATTTGAAACTAGAGACATCTAGCATGGCATTTTTCTCTCATGACTCTCAGAAACACAAAATCAACACATTTGCCAGTTGAAAAGAGAGAAATAGGACAAGGGCAGGAGGGAGTCACCTGCCACCAGCCACAAACATAGAGAATGAGAGGATAAGAAGTCATCCGAAAATGCCAAAACCAAATAATAAATCTCAGGTGCTTGTTAGGATAAATGGGACAGATGAAGAACAGAGTAAAGGATAACTGGTAGGAGGGTGTAGATATTTTGTGCTGAAATTTTAATTCTCTCTAACTCAAAATTACCCAGATTTCCAGGATTATTTATTTCCTGTTCATCTCAAATCCCACCACATAGTTCAATTCAGATTTATTTCAAATACCATTCAGAAGGTTTAAGACAGCTTTTCCAAATACACAGATCTTACCTCAAGGAAGAACTTCCAAAGTTAAGGGGCTCAGCTCTGCTGCTCATTGTACAGTCAAAAGATCCTCAGTCCACAGCTGACCATAAAGTTTGGCCAACTGTATACAGAAAGAGAACTGTGTAAATCTTCAGGGTATGGTTTTCAGAAGTAACTAAGGATATACAGGGTGCTTTCAGTGCACAATTTGGAATGCCTTCGAGGTGTCTAATTGGCAGAATATCCTATTCTTCTGCTTTATTGGATGCACCACAACTACACACCTAAAATTATGAAGCATTTTGATATCTTGTTCTTCATAGTCCCACTCAAATAGGTTATCACAAGATTGCATCACATCCCACATCTTGAAGCTTAAGCAATCACTCAATGCAAAGTATGGAGTCCTCCTGAAGCAGAACTTCATTCATCACTTTATCAGGAGAGAGTGTGTCTCAGGGATCTGTATTGAAAGAATAATCCAGTTATCTTCTTTGTAAAACATGATCATAAGTTGCTTCACTAAGCATGGAGGTTTTACTATTAATAACAGACAGGTGCTGAAATTCCCATGCACTGAGACAAATTTATAAATTTACGTCACTAGCTGATGTTATTATTTGGGAAAACCTGGTAAAATAATATGGTTTTCAGTCATCTAACTGTAAATAATTATTGATTGTGTGATCCCATTCAACACTACTCACTGTATGAAATCTGGTGCCCAGTAGTGTGTGTGTGTGTGTGTACATATATATGTACACCTGATATATAGTCACCTGATAGCTCTTAAATGCAAAGTGTACTTGCATGTATATGCATACACAAAGAGGTGAGAAAGAGAGAGGACAGAAAGGGCAAGTCACATCACCATATTATAAAAAGGATGTCTTATTATTTGGCTTGATCTGGTTATTTGTGTTTAACAGACTCGAATAGGCTAGTGCTCTGCATTTATAGAAATCCTAGTGAAGTAGTGTAAAGTGACATTGAATAGGCCTGAAAGCCATCTACTCAGTTCATACTCTCATGGCAACGCTTTATAAAATGTTGAGTTTCATCAGCTCCTGAATTGAAAAGATTGATTTGCTTGTCATGTTGAATATAGTCTTGAAAGAAGTTTAAGGCACAATTGACCCTGAGCAGAGCTGCAGCAAAGTCTTCTGGGCATCAAGCAGAAGGCAGCTCAAGATTTCCAAGATAGCTCAAATTGTCTTAGTTATGAAAAATAGCAACAAAGCTCACTGTGGACTGAAAGACTCAAGAGGATTTTCATAATTAAGACTAAGAGAAAAGCTTCTTTAAAAGCTGCATTTGCATAAACACAGTTAAATCTCCACTTGCATATGCTTGACATAAAAAAATAAAAAAATCAATACAGATTTTTTTTTAATTATTATTTTCATTCTTATTTTCACTTTTAAATACATTTCTCCAAACTTAATCCACACTGACATTCTTGCTGAATGAAAGAGAAGAAAAAAGAAGTGCTGGCATGTCAGGGTGGATGTGCACAGTGGATATGCATCCTTGCCAGCCCTTAATGATGCACAGTCACACATCTCAGGTTGCAACGCTGGCAGATGGGACCAGGAGATCCCCAAGGGACGTAGTCAGAGCCTACAATACGCAGCAGGATTAAGCATCTGCTGTTTGCTTGCACCTCTCTGCCCATGAACACCTGCAAATCACGCCTGGAACAGCTTCCTCCCAAAAATGAAGACCTCAGTTAAGTCAGTACATAAAGGCACTATGAGGTTCAAAAGTCTATTTCTGCCCATCCTCTTTCAGACAATTTCAAACTTTTCACTTCCTGGCCATACAGAGATCTTGTCCTATGTATCTGTGCTAAATATACCCGGGTGTCATGCCAGACATTTCCAAAGTCTTTAAAAACAACTAATGCTAGAATGAAAAATCACAGCTCCCACCCCTCTGTGAGGCATTTATTTCAAGGATCCTGGCTAGGGATTGCTGTATCCTATGAAGTGACAGTGCCATACCTGGATCATTGTATCCTACCTAGTACAGTGCCATTCCTGGGAACAGAACAGCTCTGCAGGGCGGTGGGAGCCTTGTGTCCTCGTGCTGTTATTCACCATGTCACGTTGTCAGCAGGGTCAGAGGAGAGATCTCAGGCACGTGAGATGTTGGACAGCAAAGCATTCAGCCACTGGCGTACTGGGATGAGCAACAAGGTGCTGACAGATGGACTTGGACTAACTGGAGCGATTCCTTTCTCAGGCAGGTAACCTGTATGAATACCTTACAAAAAAAATTAACATATGACATAATAAACATCATCTGCTCAGGACAGGCCTAAGATAAGAACATGTGATTCTTTAGATGGGCCTATTTTTCAATCTTTTGTGTTTAGTGCTGAAAATGGAAAAATCAGAAAAAAATACTGGGAGTGAAACGTGATGGAAGCAAAAACCTCACCTCTGAGTTGAGCCACTGGATGAATTTTGATTTTGTACAACTGGACTGGGGTGAGCTGGAAAATATTTTTTCAGAGAGAAATATACAGTTAAATTGACATTTTGAAACATATTCATCTCTATGAGATTTTCACCCAGAGTAAAGTCAAATTAAATCATAATGGTAAAGCTGAAATGTTCAGTTGTTTCAACAGACTTTAGACTTTTAGACCACATCAAAAAAATTACCAATTTTACAATTCTTTGCTAAAACAAATGCAAACTGGTTCATTTATGTTCACTCATTACATAACATTTGTTGTATAATATGTGTGTATATATAAATATGTATAAAAACAGTCATTGTATAGATATTCCACTTATTTTTTATGTAGGGCAATACACTTATGTAAGTCATGAGATTCTTCTTCATAGAATCATTTCATAATGTGATATCATAACAACCTCTCAAAAGGAAGCGGGCTGTTTAGATCTGATGTCTCAGTCAAACAAAGCAAGCTGAGGAGCGCTGCCTGGGCTACAAAAGGCCACAGCTCCTGCAGGCCAGGCTCTGCTGCAAGGTGGGCTACTTAGAAGTATGAAATGGCAACTGCAGCTGTTGCAAATGCTGTTGCCGCAGTCACCCACCAGGGACTGCCTAAAACACTTTAACTGCTCATTAAGTCCATTAAACTTGAGGTGAGGGGGCGGTTACATGTACCCAGCGCCAGCGTAAACACAACATGCAAGTCACCTGCTTCTATTTTTGGGCCGTTATCTCAAATTTGGCTAATGAAGAGGGAGTGTTTTTTACATCGGCGCATTCCGAGGTGGAGCTGCTTTATAGCGTGCGAACCCAGTCACTCCAACTGGCCACGTTCCCGCTGGCAAGGCGAAAAGCTGGCCATTAAATTGCTATATAAAGTGATAGTGTGACCATTGGCAATGTTCAAGTTAAGGTTGTGCCAGCAATAGCCTTTCCATTACAAATCCCCATTTTTCAGGGGGCTTTATGCCTTGAGATAAAATCCAATTGTAATTCTTCACTCAGTGCCTCAACTCAGCGGTGAGGTTTTTGCATCCATCATGTTGCACCTCTGTTATTTTTTCTCACTGATTCATTTTCAGTACTAAACACAAAATATTACAAAATAGACAGGTAATAAAGAATTGCAGCAAACAAAACAAGCACTGGTTCTGCCATTTTTCTGAAAAAGAAAGGGGAAAGAGGCCTCAATCTCCCTGCCAGCAAAACTTCC
This sequence comes from Gallinago jamesoni, assembly GCA_025769975.1. Lineage (NCBI taxonomy): Eukaryota > Metazoa > Chordata > Aves > Charadriiformes > Scolopacidae > Gallinago > Gallinago jamesoni. The sequence goes on along the minus strand of JAOQGH010000023.1, from coordinate 73,637,674 downwards.
CATTTCACCTCAGAGTATCTAACATGCATCAAGTATTCTAAACTAGAAACACAGAGAAGACAAAATCTGCACCCTTGTGCAAAGTTACCTTCTGTGTTGCCTCCACTTGTACTTTTACCTCAGGCTACCTGAAATACATAGTACCCTGAGGTAAAACCCAGCTTTTGTGGTAAAAAAGACAAGCCCTAACAAGGACCTCGATCCCGCCAGCAGTTTGAAATAGGTTTATTCTCAAAGAGGCATTAATAGCTCGGCACCGGGAACTGTGCATGCAAAAAAACCATCACAGTCCTTGTTAGGAGGGACGGATGTACTGTAGCATTTTTCCTCGTGGCCAGTGTGAGAGGCAGTAGATGCCCCTCAGCTCGCAGAGCAGCCGCCTGTAAAAAGCTGGCTGGGGCGAGGGGCCACCCGGAACAGCACAATTTTGTTTGCTCGTTTCAACTTAGATGATCCTTTATCTTGTCTGAGCAGGCATTGTAACCTTCTTGGATGATGGTTAATTAGAAGTCAGTGCTGGAGTTGATAACTAAGATGTCTTTTATATCAGAACAAGTAAAATGAAATAAGAACCCGTCGGTGAGAGGGGGAGAAAAAAAAAAATCTGTCTCCCCCATCCCTTGTCACCGCCTCTCTGTCTCACCGGCTCACTGCAGCACCTGCGGTGCTTCCAGGACTGCCACACGCCAGCACAAAGCTGATGGGGGCCAGATATGGTTATAAAAGCCAAATGGGTTTCCTTTGTCACCTTGCACCTACAGCTGAGTTAATCGGTCTGCTGTACCCCGAAGGAGAGTCTTCTGAAGGCCAGCTGTCCCTGCAGCGAGGAGCGGGCTCCCGGCGCACCACAAACTCAAGCGGTTATGCAGGCGGGGGGACAACAAAATCAGAGGCATCATTTTGTGCCTGAAGTTTCAGCCTTTTCAGTAGTTTACCATTTGCCTATTCAAAGCCCTTTATCAAAGTTACAAAGAGAATTACCGGAGAAATTTCTTCTCTGCATTTTATTAAGGAGAAAATGCGGGCAGTGAATATTTCCTGTGATTGATATTTTAAATTGGACAGCACTGGGGTGGTGTTTTTGTTCCCATCAAAAAACCAAAACACCGTATTTTGCTTTGGGTTTAAATAACTCCAATAGAAGCACTTTATTTCTGTGTTGAAGCTGAGACTTGGCATCTACATACAGCTTTATACAGCCAAGTTCTATTGGCTGTATAACAGTGTATATTCTGGGGTGGGTCTCAGTTTCTCTTGTTAAAACCTTTTCATTTTCTACAAATAAATATTTCTGGAGCAAAGTCTGGCCCAATGAGTGTAAAGAAGTTATTCAGAGAGAAACAAGTCCAACAGACAAGAAAGAGATTGGATCTGTAGCCGAGAGGCTTGCACTGAGAAGGAATTGAAAAGAAGAAAGCAGAGCCCTGGCAGATCAGCTCAACGGCTTTCTGCGCAGACTGTTGCTGAACTTTGACAGCACAGTTAGCATTGTCCAGAGAAGAGAGACACCCTCGAGTCACTTATAAATTAAATACTTGACCCTTCCAGCATATGTTCTTGTATACTGTATACGCCGATTGCCTCAGGTCCTCAAGTGCTACTGTGACAGGCTTTGCTGTTCTGAAAGATGCTATGCAGAGCTGCTTCCCGCTTTAATTATTTCAATTATTTTAGGGTAGCATCAGCAGCATTCAAGACACGTTTAAATAAGACTTCTCATTGTGAACAGGACTAAGTGTTTAATGAGAATGCCATCAGCATGGCAAACAAATACCCTGACCTTGAAAATTTTCAAAGCCAATGAATACAAGACGGAATACAAATATTTATTTAGATGAAAATTTACTGCACTTGGCTTTATCATTCAGAGTTACCCACATTTCAATTTTCCTAAATATGCTCAGAAACCGTGGTTTGTGACAGAAAGGAGACAAGTGGATATTGTTGCCATGGAAACAAAAAACATTTTTCTTCTGCTCCAAAAATGTTGTCTATTAGAGACCAGTGAGGGAAAAAAAATAACATGTATATAATTAATTTTACTCTCTGTCACATTTTTCAGATTTCAGAAGATTGTTTCTGTTAAGGTTTTCAGAAACAGAGATACTTTTAAACACAGCAGGAACCTTTACAGGCAACGGGGTGCACCTTTGCTAATGTAGTGAAGCATTTCTCCTTGCTATCCCCATGCTTCAGTGGGAATTTTATTTCCTCACTTGCTGTTGTGTTGGGCAGGACATTCAGACAGAAGCTAGATCTGCATTTTATATTTGGGACTTAGAGCTATTACCTCTTGATATATTGCTGTTAACCAGCCAAATAAAAATGAGAGAGATTTTTTATGAGCAGACAGTTTGTTAAAATGCAGGTGATCACTGTTGATTCCCTAAAAGCTTTGCCAGCTTATTCTTTCTCAGACTGTGCTCCTTCCTTTGTTCAATGTATAGATGACCCTGGACTTTAATCCCAGTGGTAAAGCTCTAATTTTCTTCAAAACTCCTGTGAGTTCGTGCATTCAACAGAATTAGTGTTTTGCCATCAGTCTGGACAGAACTACAACCCCCCTTGCATACTTCTACAAACAAAAAGCAGGTTGATTTTTTGTGCAACAGAAGAATTAATATGTTTTTGTTTAATTGACAAATATGCATATTCTTATGAAACTTTCTACTTTGTCCTCACATGCATGTAGATGTATTTCAATGTTAATGGGGAAGCACACCAAAATATTCAAATATTCCGTTTCAGTTCCCTCTCTTTTGGAAGCAGTAGATACTTTGTGCTCTTCTCGTCTTTCAAGAGTACATTGTAGGCAATTATGTGATTACTTATTAGCTTTTTGTTGATTTGAGCTTATTTGATGCAGTCACTTGTGATTCTGCTCCATCATCTCTTTGATTTTTTCCTAATTAATTGAAGAGTCTGATCATCCACTTCCAACTAGTTTTTAAGTACCCTCAATTATTTTTTGTTTGGGAATTGATTTAGAGTTGAAACATGTCTCAACTAATTGCAAGACATAGTGCCTCAAAACTGTATGAATTAACAAATATTAATGCATACTTAACATCTATCCTAGATACCAATATTTATACACAGACACAGAGGATGCTGCTACAGGCTAAAATAAGATAACAACAATGCAGTTTATCCAAAGTTTGTATTCCTCTAGTAAATTCAAATCATCACAAGGAATGAATCCCATTCAGACTAGCTGTTCAGCATTTTCTATGATAACAGAACTTTTTAGCGGAGAGGAGAGGAGAGGAGAGGAGAGGAGAGGAGAGGAGAGGAGAGGAGAGGAGAGGAGAGGAGAGGAGAGGAG
>JAOQGH010000023.1:73580357-73634249 GCA_025769975.1 Gallinago jamesoni | reverse complement strand
GAGGAGAGGAGAGGAGAGGAGAGGAGAGGAGAGGAGAGGAGAGGAGAGGAGAGGAGAGGAGAGGAGAGGAGAGGATCACATAATTTTAATTTCTCCTGTTTGTTATTCAAATGACGTTATAAATTTGCCAAGTCATTCAAAACAGCACCAACTCATGTTTGGGACACACCATAAATTTTCACAGGAAAGAAGGGTGTTTAGAAACACTTTAGGACTATTTGAACATTAAATGGTGCTATTTGTCACTATCTTCCATGCATGATGTTTAGCTACCTCGTAGCATCAAAAATCCAGCTGTACAGGCATCAGAAAACAAACCCCAAAAAATGCTGGCAATAGGGAAGGGGGGGAAGAAATCCATGTGTCACCTTTGGTGGTTTTGAGACCTACTCAGAATATTGTATCTTCATCAATGATTAAAATGTATTAAGTTCTCATTTTTATGTGCATGGATATTATCACAGTAGAAATTCAAACTCTCACTGAGAAAAGGGGTGATAATGAGAATGGGAAAACCATCCAGAGAAGTAAAACCAATGCAAATGCAAACCTTTCACCAACTCCTTGAACAAGATTGACAGTCTGAAGAAGTGTAAACACATGGGGCCAGCATGTCCCAAAATAACAAGTGATGGCAGATGCTCAGCTGGCACTGACACATCTGGTAGCCATCACTTTGGGAGGACAGGCACTGGATGCTTTTAAAGAGATTGAAAAGAAAGCGCTCAAACCTAGAGGTGCCCCAAAAGGTTAATTTGTTTTACAAATACAGATTTTTCCTCTTTCTCAAATCTCTCTTTCCTCTCAGCATGTGTCTTTTCTTCCTTGCTCTATCTGAAACTTGAAAAAGGGGGGAAAAACACTGTGGGACTAGAATAAAGGTATATATATACATATTAATTGTATACATCCATATCAGTCAGCAGGCTAACTTTTAAATGTCTTTTTGATAACATCTTTTCTTTTTATTTGTTTTCAGTTTAAGGATATTCAGGATATTTTCAGAATATGCATTTACAGATAGCCACTACAAGTGGCAAATACAACTTTGATTCTAACTTATTTAAATGAGTCTTGGTCACTTGCCAAGAGGCTTCATTTTGGTCTGGTGAGAGAGACAGGAGTGAAATGCAGAGGAAACACACTTTTCAATGGAGAATGCCATAACTCTGTTTCTGTCCCACATTTTTAAACAACGGATCTTTTTAATTTTTGGCTCCAAGAAGGCTGAAGGAGGATCATAGGAGGCCTGGGAGCCCTGGGTTGCTGGATGGGCATTGACAATGGCCAAGATCATCCTGGATGAGTAAGAGAAAGATTTTTCATTATACTTTTTGCAGCTTCTGCCTTGCTCTGTACTTTCCCCACAGCAGAGAGTATTTTGCAGACAGTTCATTGAAAAGCCTATGATGATTTCCCTTAAATGACACAGTCTCCAAAGGTTCAAGCCATAAATTAGGCAGAAAGTAGGATGCAACTAAGGTACCAAGAGCTTGTGTGGGCCCGTGTTGGAAGGCACATAAAAGCAGCTGGGTCTCACATCAAAGATAGGCATCTTTGACAACATTTCCATACTCTATAAAGGTGCATCACTGAGACATAAGGAGTAGCCTTTGGTCATTTTGAGCCACCGGGGTGCCTGACACAGGCTGGGCACTGAGCCTGGGCAGTAACAACCACCGGATGGGTTGCTGTAGCCAGAGCTTAGTTCTGTTTTACCAAAATTGACATTTAAGAGCATTATTTAGTTTTTATAACAGCACTTTGCATAGGAAACTCTAGGATCTCAGGGTGACTGCCTCCTAGCCATGACCACGATAGCTTTGGGGAAGCTGTGGAAGCAGGGAAAGTTCCTCACTGGGCAGCCTGGTGATGCTAACCACGTACATGCTCTATTTCTGTATACAGTTTAAGCATTTTATAATCTTATTGTTGTGAAGAGCAGGGATTGCGTGTGGTTTTATTCACAAGGACAATATTATCAGTCTGAGGGAATGCACTGCAGACTGAAAACTACAATAGGCTGTAGAGATTTCTGAGCTAACTTTAAACAAGCAGCCTGGATATCAGAAGCAGCCTGGTGTGGCAGCCCAGAGCTCAGTGCAGCCTAATTTAATCTGTTTAATTGTGTGTAGCTGGCATGGAAAGCAAAGCTAGATTTTATCAGATATATCTAAATGCTTCTTAATAACGTGTGCTTTCATCAGTGTTTTTCTCTACGCCTTGTTCTTTGTGAGCACTACTTAGCAGTTTATAGTCCTTCAGAGAGAGGACTGACTGCAGCTGTGAAGTAATCACAGAGAGCAGTGACTCAGATTTCTTCCTTTTTAGATATCAGGCCCAAATGCTACACATTCATGACAGAAGTGACCTATACTCAGGCACTACATGATAGGAAGAAATCACTCTAATTGTCATACTTGAAAGAATAAAAGGAAAATTGTCCAATGGCTTCCATCTTATCAAGATACTAAAGACATGCAAGGCTGACTGGCTTGAGATAATTACCACATCCTTACCTGCACCTCAGGGACTGTGACAGTACCGCTCCCACCACACTGGCTCTGGAGCATCACCAAGTGTACCAAACTCTGCATCCTACCCACGGCTGTGCAGCTGGCGCCTATAGCCAATATGCTGTGTGTCTATCGGCCTCATCACCTGCTAGAAACACAGTGCCCACCACCTTTCCAAGGGCTCACCTGGGGCTGTGCATGCGGGCTCCCAGAGGACATCAGACAGGAGCCGAAGTCAGAGAGGAGCCACCGGCACACCAGGAAGAAACATTTCAGAGGAAGCAGAAGGTTCATTGTGTTTTCTGCACGAGCATGCCTGGTGTCAAAAGAAGACTTTATGTCATTCCATACTCCCTATGCAGCATCAACACACAGTTAATAGAGCTTTGTCCTGCATCTACATTTGCCAACCTCCATCCTCTCTCTAGAAGCTCCCCTTACACTGAAGATGTAGGGGCATACAGCTGGAACCAGCCTGTCCAGAAATTAAAGGGCGAGTAAAATATACCAAAGAGGGACAGGAGAGGACATCCCTACTCAAGTGCTCTCTGGAAAGAAGCATCAGGTATTTTGCAGGAGATGGAATAAATCTGGAAGAACTCACAGGGCTAATTGATAAGATGTAGGTACAAGCACAGGAAAGAAAATTATTACTGTAATAAAAAAGAAAAGAGAAAAAAATATCTTAAATATATGTGTTATCCACCATGCACTGTGGACAACAGCGTACGGGGACATCCATAACAAAAATCCAGTTTTCAGGGAGATGAGGCTATAAAGGCAACAGCTGTGTTATAACCCCAGTAAGTACATCTGGAAGCAAATCTAGAAAACACTGAAACATGCACAAAACACATAAGGCAAAAAAACATAAAAAAAAAAAAAAGCATAAGGCCTTCCTAACCTCCTCCCCAGTTCCGGTATTTGATCGTGTTGATAGGACTCATCATTGCTGCTAATACGCGACATGACCTAGACACAGAAATCCCACTGTCATTGGGGCAGTACATGGCCAGTCATTTGATACTGAAAATTGCAGAGTACTAATGGTTGAAGATACCACGTTATTCCATCTGTAATTACTATATAATTTGCAGCATTACAAGAAGATTGTAGTATAGAAGACAGAAATAAGTGTCTTGTGGCTATTCTGTAATAACATGGAATTTACTGTGTAGATTCTTGGTCAAATTTCAGCCTATAATTATGCAGCATTTTACATAGTAGCTTCTCTGCATCCAGTAATGTAAAGAAGAAACCAATAACAAGGACTGATACAGGTACATTTGAAACACAATCTTCTCGAAAGCCCGTCTCTAATGTTTTCTGGTAAATTTCTAGTACCTTTGAAATTATTTGCTACATTTTGCATATTTGAAAAATAATCACATAATGTCTGAAGATTTAGAGGGGATTGACCTAGATGGGCTTCAGCCTCTTTCTGTTCTAAAGTTTCTTAAAAGGATAATAGTGCTATTCTGAGAGCCGGAAAATGTATCGGTCTCATAGCCTGTGAAGAAAAATGCCTAAACTAAGTATCTTGTCTACTTCTATTTCCTTGTTTTCTCAATACATCTTATCAGGAAGACTGCTTCAAAACAGGCATTGTAAATTCTGTGGATGCCGGAATAAAATACTCCAGGTCCATAGTTCACCCTCAGAAGATGAAAGAGCCCAGAGGATGGAGAGTCCATGCTGAGTTTTCGATAGGCACCTCAGGAACAAAAGCAGCTCCATTCTGAAATGTGCCAACCCTGTCCACATGCTGTGGATTTATGGTTTTGTTTGCACAGTGAAATTTACTGATCATCAATATCTGAAGTCCTCAGCTCACCTTAAGGTACTCAACAGACACAAGTGCCACGAAGATGGCAAGCTAAATTGCCAGGGAGGGCACAGGCACTCAGAGAGGACAGAGAAGAGGAGGTGAAATAAAATAAAACAAAACCATTTGGTAGGGAGCAGCTGTGGGATGGGAAATGACAAGGGGTTGGTCTTCATCCTGCACTGAATTTACCAGCATCACTTCCACTGGCTTCTTCCCCCAATATGGGTGGGACCTTGGGATCAGAAATGGTACCCAAAAGTCGCAGAGGACAGATGACATCTCTATGCATCTCAAACTGCAGATAAGGGAACATGCTGCGGCCACAGCAGCAACCTCTACAATTATGTCTTAATTACTTTCACAGTAGAGGGGGGCCGTGAATATAAATAATAAGCTGGGATTTGTGGTAGAAATCTAAAGACTTTCCTGTGGTTTATAACCACACTTAAAATGTTATTCTCCCTCTATAAACTCTTGCAAAGGTTTGTCTTAAAAAAATTGTCCAAAAGAAAAATCTTACTGTAATTTTAGGGCAATGTAAAATAGTATTGATCTGCTATAAAGCACTCTCCTAGTAGATCACAATGCATCTTAAAAAGGGGATGAGTATCACTGTTCCCACTTTAAAGAAACAGTCTAGTGTTTTCCCCCATACGGAATGCTTAGAGAAAGAGAGAGAAATAGAGAAACAAACTGCTGAATGGTTGTTTTCCATTTTACTTAAAGATATTAAAGACAGGTGAAATGAGACGAGGTTTTCCACTCCATTTTCTCCATCAAAGAGATATAGCCCAGCACTAAGCTTGCCTTCTGACAGCCTGATTATCCAAAGCCAGGAGAATACAGTAAGGAAGGATTACCGGACACATGCTTCAGTCTCATGCTTTTGCTTAATTGCTTGTTAGCGGTTTCTGTGTGACCAGCAGGCTGGATTCAGTTTCTCATGGTTTTTATGGCATATTTCTTCCCCATTTGGGAGCTCAGAGATGAGACGATGCCTCTCCGAGAGCAGGGTACAGACCCTCACAGAGCTGTACACAAACTTTTTGCCACATCAGGCTGAGGGATAGAGAGACGTGAATGATACAGCTGCCATCTGCCACTCCAGATCCTTTGCAGGTGAGAGGGGTAACTAAGCAAGCTGTTTCTTTGCTGTTCCCAGCCAGACCCCCAGCCCCAGGCTGGATGGGGCTTTGAGCAACCTGGTGTAGTGGGAGATGTCCCTGCCCATGGCAGGGGGGTTGGAACTCGATGATCTTTAAGGTTCTTTTCCAACCCAAATTATTCTATGATTCTATAGCAAACACGCTGGGGTATCTCCCTGGTATTTGGGGGTGTCGCCATGGTCAAAAGAAAGTGTGGGATATCTCAGCTCCCAGGTACCTGCAGCTGTGCTGAGGTTTCAGGATAACCATAGCCTTTTCTCACATGAAAATAGCCAAATTTACCTTCTCAAAGTAGTGGTGAGACACATATGAACTAAATCTTTGGTCAAGACTTCTCCTTTCTTATAGCGGTAGGGATTTTTGTCTCTGATATCCTCACAGCTAGTCAGACAAGATACTAAAGGCCAAGTGTCCAGATCTGTAGCTGACACAAAATTATCTCGAAATTTTGTTATTTTCCTCGTGAAATGGATATAGTTCTCATGAATTATGAGAGTGATCTTAGAAATATGCTGCATCACAGTGATGCAGGATATCTATATGAAAAGCATGAAAACAACATCATCTGGAAAGTTTTTAGCTGCCTGTAAGTTTAATTTTTTTGTCAAATACACATGCGAGTGTTTTAAAGCATAAATGAATGAGGAAGCTCTTTGGATGTGTGGGTAGAACACCAGTGAAGCAGAGATCAATGACAGAGGCTTTGTTCCAGCAGGGAGGTGACCTGTCTTAGTGCTGCTTCTGGCACAGCACCCATCCCTCTTGAGAGCCAACGCACGCAGTTGCAGCCACTTGGACTGGCACGGGAAGACTGGGTCCATCACACACATTATGCCTGTGCTGTGTCGCCCTCGGGCTCTAGCTCCCTTGGTGAAGAAATGCAGATGAAGTTCAGGAGATGGTTCTTTCTAGGAAGTAATTTCTATACAGTATGCACACAACGGTACCTCACACTGCCTCCCAGCTCTCTCTGACCCTGGTCACAAAGTCTCCCCCTCTCTCTATAGCACAGCTGAGGGCACACGGGTTGGGTCTGGGAAATCCAACCACAGCAACATCATTCTGGCATGCTGCAACACAGCCCTCTCACTGCTTACCTACACCAGAAGACAATAAAAACCAGTAATAGTAGTAGTGATAGCAGTAATAGTAGTGGTATTATTATTACTAGTACATCTTAAATCCAAGGGGCTGCATGACCAGATTTCAAATGCTAGGTGGCATTGAGACACCCCATTCATTGTAGAAAAGAATAGTTTCGACCAACATGGGCGTGAGCCCCTCAGTATCACTTGGTATGAGACTGGTCATTAGGATAGAAGCCAGCAGCACAACCCCAGATTCAATGTAGTTATGATCACAGTCTGCACTTTACATCTCTCTAATACTTTTCATGAACAGGTGTCACCTCAGAGAGATGAACTAACCTGAGACCAAATACAATCTCAATCAAAGAGTTGTTCTGCTAAACAAGAGGTGGAATGATGCGCTATTACTTACTAACCTACACATTGACTTTCTGACATCATTTCCCACAGGAAACTCAGCCGTGGAACCACACTACAGCTTGGACCTGGTCATAGATTGGTTTTGGTATGAAAAGAAGTAACTAGCAACAGACAATTTAGAGGGCACTATCTCCTCAAGACAAATTTAGGGCAAATCCATAAAGGGAAGGACTGGGGGAAGGAAGGACAGTTGTTTCTACAGGGGCAGCCAGCAGCCCGGTTTTCGTGCTGTGTAACCACTGCAGTGTAGCTCTGTATCTATAATCATTGATGGAGAGAGCTGAAAGGAGTTCTCCAGAAAGACCAAATACACAAAAATATATGCAATGTGTGCAAATAAACGTAAAACTGGCTGAAGTCTCAAAGGGATAACCTGAGGTCAAATTAGCAAAATTTTGAAGGTCATTTAATTTCATTAACTCGTATACAGCAGCTTCAAGTAATTTTTAAGCATGTTTTGCCTATAAAATGTATGTTTTCATTAAACGCATCATTACTTTTATGCCTTCTGCAATCAATCTCCCTTTTCCTTCTTTTTAAACATGAGAAACCAATCAGACATAGACACAAACATTTATATTGATGAGTTTCTTTCTAAGTGTGTGTGATAGCTTAGAGGCAAGAGAATGAGCTATCATTTCGTGACATATGATGAAAGAGATGGTTTTAACTATCAGAGGAGAAACACACTACAGAAAACAAGGTCTGACACCGAAGATGGGGAAAACATCCATCGATGATGGGTGGATACAAAAGTCTCTTTCTTATTCATATATTTCTGTTTCTTTTAGTGCATATTGCTCCCTCAGTATAGGGCTCAATATCCACAAATACTTCTTTTTTTCTATACTACTTACACAAAATAACCAGCACTGTATACCATGCACAGGCCTGACATTTCAATTCCTCTCTTCTTTTTTTACCCAAAACCATGAAACACACCATCATTTTATCTCCAACAGAGTCATCACCATTTCATCAAACTTCTTCAATCAGTGCCAACAGTGACCCACTCTAAGGACTTTTTTCAAAGAAATACAATCAAGAAAGTGCTCAGTATCAATATAAGATGCCATTTCCCCCAGCCTAACTCTGTGAAACAGAGAAATAATTTTTGGTGAACCTTTCAAAAAATTCAATCAATGAGACAGAAGCAGTAGGGAAATTTTCCAGAGAATAAGAAAACATTTCCTATTCCTGTAGCATACCCTACACTATCAGAGAGTACAGATAGTAGGAATATTGTGAGAAATGGAGAAAAAGGTAGAAATTGTAGGTTCAAGGGAAACTTTGAATAATACAGTGCAGCAACAGCTCAGGGGCTCTCATGCCCAGCAGAATTTATTAGCACTAACCCAGTTCTGGCTGATTTCTTCTTCTAATGTTGACAGTCTCCGTAGTTTATCTATATAAAGTGTTTCCAGAGTTGTGAAGTTGGGGAATGATTCAGCAGCCTGTGAGATACCCCGGGAGAGATTGCTCGGCGCACGCAGCCACCATTTCTGCGGGCAGGCTGGGGACGGGCAGCCACCAGAGCCTGCTGTCGCATCAGGAACCCATCGGTCACCCGTACCTGTGTCCCCAGCACGGAGACCCTCGCTCTGCCTTTCAGCCAGCCCTGCACGCAGCACGGCCACATTCCTGCAGCATCGCGCCCCAGTTTAAAGCAAACACCCCAAGGCCACGGCTGGCTTCACACACAGCGAGCCGGCACGTTGCTCCCTGTGTGATACAGTAAATCCACAAGCCAAACAAACCCTGTATGGATAATTGTGTTGACTGTATTCGTAATGAAAAGTGGTAATCAGCAGCTTGTAACTTAAACGTTTAATAAAAACTGCAGCCAATAAAAAAAAAATATGCCAACTACAGTTATGTGAGGATAGTGCAGTCAAGTATGATTTTTGCCAAAGAATAAATGTTAACTTTACCGTTACTGACCTGCGTAGAAGCTAAACTGCAGTAACTGCCTCTTATTATATGCTTGCAGTATCTGACGCAGTGGGGCTCTGATCTCAGCATTATAAATAACAACAATTAAATGAATGGCTCAAATCACAGTCCCCATCACTGCATTCCTTTTTCTCTTTCTCATCCCTGTGTAAAAAACTGTATACCTCGCCTCAAGCTTAGAAATAAATTATTCAGAACAGGTTTATCACAAACAAACACTATCTCATTGCTTACAGTGGAAATATTTGCTTGTGCATTTCTGTCTAGACAACCTATACTTCAGGAATTCAGTGCTCCTTCTATCTTCTGAGTGACTCATTAAACAGCAGATCTATACAACACAAGCAACCAAAGGCAGGCAATGAAAATAATTAGCCAGTCCTGTGGTTCTAGAAAGCTCAAATAGTAATTAAAGTAGACAGCTCTGCAGAATAAATCATTTTTAAAAGAGTAAATTAGCAACTGTATTCCTGCTGATTTGAAAAGTAAATGCACTGGTTAGTGCAGTGGTGAATGCTTGGGCTGGATTGTTCCCTCTCCCTAAAGGTGAAGGAAGGATGAGAAACTTAGACCATTCATGACCCACCACAGTTCTCTACTGGGCCAAAAAAAGCTCTAAGGTCACATGCTCCAGCTTCTGGGCATAGGGGGCTGGGGCTAAGGGGAGGACCCAAGAACATTTCATAACTCCAGCCAGACATTAAGCCCCCTGAATCCAAGGGGGCTGCTTGCTCAGGTTTTGAATTTGTGGTCTTTTCAATGGAATAAGGAAAGCTATATTGAATTTATTTACAATGGCCATTTTTCTGCTTCCATCACCCATAAAATCTCAAAATGCGTTCTCTTTTATGTAGTGTATTCACAATAGAATGCCTAAGTCTTTAAAATTCCAGCTCCCAACACTTTCTCAATGCAAGTCTACTACTGTCTGTTTGAAAGGGAATCAGGAACATGGAAGTAATTGTTGAATGAGAGAGAGAGAGAGAGAGGCAACTACAAACTTACTTATTTTGCAATAGCATCTTTCAATACACAATTGGAAGTCAGAAAATTATTCAAAACACCAAAATCATGTCTGTGGCCATTTCCAGTTCATCAGGGCGTCACAACCAATCAAACATTTGAGCTGGCATTTTAGTAGCAAGCAAGAAATGAGAGATGAGAAAGTGTCTTGAAAATAAAGACAAGTGACTCCTGTTTGACTGAGAGAAAAAGGGTGGCAGCTAAGGAACACAAAGAGACAATTAATTTCAAATTAATAAAGTAGAGAAATAATCTTTGCAGCAACACAGTGAGTGGATGCAAGCAAGGCAAGAAAGCAGATGACAAAGGAGGAGATTCCAGGAATAGAGATGCAAAGAGAACCTCCAGTAGCAATGTATACACATGGATGGATAAGCAAAGCTTTCTGTCTCAGAGGCTTTGTATGGAACAAATCTATAAGATGCAAACATAGCTTGAAAGTGAGGACTTAAAAAAAAAATCTCAGCAGGTTACAGAAAAAAATGAGTGACAGCTGCTGTTCAGCAAAAGCACTCCAAGGCAGGGACAGTGGGTAAGGAAGTATTCTGTCCCATGTATTTTCCTTTGCTCAGTCACTGCCACTGACAGGAGCTGGGTTTGTCTCCTCTGCTGCTTGTGGACAGCGCTGTGTGGCAATTTAACTACTTCTTTAATAAACTAGGAAGACCTGTGCTGGAACAGGCTAATGTGAATACACATAAGCTGTGTTTAACTTACAAATAAGCTACAAATTAATAAATCACTCCATCTGTGCTATGAAAGCTTAAATCTTTCAGATTAGTTTTATATATAATCAAATGAAGCACATCTTAAAGCAGAATTGTCTTGGTGTGCGCAGAGCCCTGGTTGATATAAATAGCCTCAGACAGTCATTAAATGGTCTCTCTGCAAAGCCAAGTGCGATACCAGAATCTGCAGTAATTCAGCTACCCTGTTGGGTAAGGGAGTTTGTGTCAGCTTAGTATTAAAAAATAGTTGAAAGATTTCATTAACATTCCTGCTTCAAAAAAAATATTCCTTGCTGATTTTATGTGTCTAATAATTTGTTTTGTTTAATTGAGTTGATCTTTTTTTTTTGCTGGAAACAAGCTTCGAGTCTTTGGTGCCAATCTACTTGAGAAATTAATACAGATTGGAGTTTTCCATGACAAATTCTAGCTTTTAACTTTCTGTCATTTCAGCTTAAGGGTGCCTGGAAGATGTTGTGAGCATATTACTTTTAATTAAAGAAAAGTAGTTATTTTGATACTCTTGCAGAACACTTTTTCTTCAAACTGGAAACCAAAGCAGAAAAACTTTTACATGTAAAATAAATTGCTGTTTACTTGAAAATAGGAACTACAGCAGGAACTGAGATATAAAATACATCAGTAACCAAGCAGGAGTGTTTGAATACTCAAGGGACATTTGATTTTGCAGCTTTTACTGGGTTAGCCATCAGCAAGCAGAGTCTGGATGTACTTGAGAATCTACATAAATGTGTCTATTTCAGAAAAGTTTCAATGTAAATATGAATTTTGGTCTAGCTCTAGGATTTCTCATTAGGGAAGGGACTCTAATGTTGGCACAATCATTTCTGCCTGCAGTGCCTGTCCTACAAATTTCTGCAAAAGCAGCCACCCAACCACTCGGTGGGAGGAGGGCACACATCCTCACCCCCAGCGGCACCCAGCAACCTCAGCACCAGCTGCATCAGCTTTCCATGGCATTCTCTGGATTATCTTCATTAATCCATTCCAAAGAATACCTTTTTGACTATTGTAATAGTTCAGTGGAGGGAGAGTGCACGTTCTGAAATTTCACCCTGGGAGCAAACAATTTCATCCTTAGTGCATAAGAAAAAAGGTTGGAGATTTTAGGCTGGTGCCTTGACAGCAAAATAGCCTCCCCATAATAATCTGTGTCCAGGTGAGGGGAACCAGTCAAACGTTAATGTGAAGTTATGTTCTACCTGGGCTCTGGAATGTAAATTATTGCATTTGCCCTTCTTGGAATTAACTGCCTCTAGTTAATGTTCTTTGGTGTTTAAAAAACAATGGGAAATAATTTATAAAGATTAATTACAGGAACTATTTCCAGGTGTTTGCAGCATTCTTTGGGTGACCCAAAGGGCAGAGAAGGGCATTTGTAAGCTCGCACACTAGCTTGGGTGATGTGTCACTGTCTCTGAGGCAGATGCAGCTCTCAACATTTCACAAGCTGCCAGAGGAGCAGCATGTCCAGTCTTGTTCCTCTTAACAACATAGAACTCATACAACAGCATGAGCTCAAAAAGAACTACCCGATTTGCTGGTCACATAGCCCCTGGGGATAGTTCAGAGATGACGTGGAAACATCTCATGACCTTGGAGAAACAATCAATATTGCCTCGTTGCAAGCCAGCAATCCCCATGGCTTCCTCAACTCTAATTCTAGTATTAATGGTATAGCTTTGATAGACTGTTTATCAAGACTGTTACAAGCAGGAAAACCCAGGGGAGCAGGGCAGATCAGCACCTTCTAAGCAGATACTGCTACAGCTTGTCCGTGACCTATAGTTTTGCTTTAACCCAAAGTTATTCCGACTTAGTCAATAATATTCAGGAAATCAAAGGGTTTCCTAAAATCCATATCCCATTTCCCTGTTGCTAATTACAAGAGCAAGACACTGTAAAGTCTGAAGTCACCTCTGTGCCTAACTTACACTGATGGGGTGCCTACAGCTACACCCACTCAAATGTACAGTCTCTTGCTATCTGCATGTCAATCCTTAGTATCTCCAATGGAAAGCAAAGCAGAAAGACTCATATTCTGAAGCATGGGAGACATTTTCCACCTGGCCCTTATCTTTGCCCACAGAAGGATGGTACCTGTGGGTACCTGAAATGAATGGAGGATTGCTGATTCTTCCCATTTCTCCATAGTGCTCTGCTCTAAAACACATGCACGCATAAGATCTGCTAAACAAATGAGAAATTAGGCCTTTTTTCTGCCCTCTAAAATTTCAGCAGACATTTATTCATGGAAAAGCTTGCCACAAATCAACTGTTTCCGGAACAAATCTAAACCTAATTGAAACAAACTACACAGTATCACTGTGACACCAGAAATTTCCTCTAAGCAAGCCACAAACACACTAAGTATGTGATGCAGATGACAACATCTCTACAAATTTACACTTATCCATAACAAAATTTAGCCAAGGGCTCATCTACCTGCTGCAGCCATTGACGATATAAAAGAGAATTTTGGAGGTTAGTTAAGGACAAGAAAAATACTGCATGAAGCGTCTTTTTTATTCCTCACTCTTGAGGGAGAAACTGGTGAGCCACTGGAAAGCAGCACTCAGCAAGAGGAACAAAAAATCAGTGTCTGGGCATTTTTGTGGAGCATTGTTTTGGTTTTAAGTGCCTCTGGCAAAGCACAAAAAATTGTGAGCAAGCTGGCCAAACATTTTATTGTTCACAGTGAATGCCAAACTCCCACTAAGATTTGCAAGGTGCAAATGGAGTTTACAAAACACATTAGTAGAGCTATCCAAGCCTTAATAACCGATTTTAAATGTGTGGATATTAACTTACAATCAAATTAACTTCCGCTAAAAAGAGGCTAAAAGCCAAGCACAGAGGCAGAGCAGTTCCTCCTGCTGAGATCCGAAGCTCCTACCCCAGGTCCTGATTCAGCTAAGTGCCTACATGCAGGCAAAAAGCCCAACGCACTCAGCTGGAGCTGTCAGCTGACTTCCCAGACTGTGATTCACTGTCCTGTTCGTATGACCCTCTGTATGGCTGACCACAGGCTAAAGAAGAAAATTAAATTAGCCTACATGAAGCAAGCCAGCTGAAGACCTCACTCTGTTGCACTTCTTAGGTGAAGCTGATAGCAAAACTAGTGAGAAGAAAAATACTGAAGACTTAAGAAAATCCATTCTGATTTATGGTGTGCCACAGCAGAGAAACGTTAATGACCTCCTGTCAAAAAAGCAGCACGTGTTGTCGTCCCAGACCCTTGAAGGCTTCCTAGAGAAATTATATTGCAGGTGTGACTATCTGCTCAGCGAGCTCCCTACGCAATGTGATAAACCAATTGATCCGCTGGTGACGTGGGAAGAGGTGGACCTTGCATGCAGTGGGCTTTTAAATCCTGAATGCATCAGGATGTGAAAAGAGCAGCTATGAGTGCTGCAGACGTAAGACAGAAGTGCTCTGTGGTGATGGAGCAACAGAGACGGCGTTATGTGACTTAATCTGGATCTGGTTAATGTAAAGGAGAAGTCTGACTTGTAGCTTAATATGAAAGCAAAGGTAACATGCCTCTCGTGTGTCAACATCGAAAAGGAACTGCTCTAGAACGTAAGCAGAGATAAAAATGAAATGCATATGCAACATAAACATGCCATTGTGGTGGAGAGAAGCTGCTTTTGTTCACATTCATGTGACTACTGCAAAAATGGGGAATTGCTTTCCTACTGCTCCTTTGAAGAAAGAGAGCATATATGTGGACAGTCATTCATGAGCTCTGTAAAACCACTGAAAAAAAAAAAGCTTCTCCACATAAGAATCACTGAAAGAAAAGCAAATTTTGTTGAAAGGCTCTAAGCATTTGTAGAAATACCAATGAAGCGTGGATGCAAATTACCGTGACTATGTAAATTGATATTGACTACAAAACCATTCAGAAATCTGTCAGTGATCCAACAGATCATCCAATGATCCTATTAAATGTTAGAGATGAAAATGAATTTAGACCATACCGACAAAAACTTGACTAACTGAAGAAATAAATAAATAAAACAACTGAGTCAATCAGCAGTTCCTCCAACCTAGGAAGCTGCTGTAAAATGTTCAGAAAGACTTATAAAAAGAGAAGGAATGGGCTTGCCTCAGGGAGACAGACAGAATTTAACTGAATCCTCTGTCTTCTGGGGTCTGCAAGAATGTTTCCTCTACATTTAATTACACTGAATTCTTCTTGATTGCTTTCTCCATTCTGCTCCAAGCCCCCATTTCTGCCTGATCTGGTATCTTCTGAATCCTCACTCACTTTCCCCTGAACTCATGCCTTATTTGCTTTGCTTCTCTCTCTTGACCTCTGCATTCCAGCCACACTTTTTTCTCCTTTCCTTCTTCTTCCCCCAAGAGCAGCAGCAGAAGCACACAAGAGCGGAGGCACATCCCTGACTCTGTCCCCCGCCACAGTACCTGTCACTGCAGTATTTCAGTGCTCCCAACAGAAGTAGCTTCAGGGCAAGTCTTGCTCACTTATTTCCAAGTGTGGCCCTGTCATAGTTAGAAGTAGGAGAAGGTGGGCTATGCTAAATCTTTGGAAAATTTTAGCTTATAAAATTAACTAACTCCTACCCCCTGCATGTGATTGTTCAGATTTAGAATTCTTCTTTCACGAATTACCAAAAACATAGTTCATGTTGTAGGGAGCATACAGTCTTTCTTCTCCTCTTCATCTAATGTCATATTCCTAAATGCTGGAGTACACAGGTTTTTCAAATAACTGTTTTTGCAGAATGGACAGAATATTTTCCATAATTTCATATTCTGAAAGAGGTGAATTGTTTTAGCTGAGGCTCTCTAGAAAGAAAAAAATATTGGTGAGATCGATAGCCACCATGAAAAGTTTTAGCCCAAGTGCTTTGATGAGGTCTAAGTGATTCAGATCAGTATCTTCTAGCGGTATGTGTTGAACAAAGTGAAGGGCTCATCTCACCACCTGCCCTGTCTATAATAAATAGAAAGAGATATGAAAAGCAGCAGGAGAGAAGCTAAAAGTCTATTTGCAAATAATAAGGCTCATTAGCCAGTTAATTTCATAAAGGCCGTTCAGTAATTTCAATCTTAAACGCAGCCATCTTGGCCAGACAGGAAAATGCTAGAGGCATTTCTGCATTTGGAGAAAACTAAAGGAAGTTTGAGAAGACTATAATGTACTTTCTATAATTAATACACATTTTACAAGACCTTTAAGCACTGGGGTTTTTATCTGGCGCTGTTCAGAGAATGGCAGGAAGCTGATAAAATGCTCAGAGGAATTTGCCATTCATTTATCTGTCCTTCTGTGGCCTTCAGAATTTACAATTTTTATTTTTGGGGGGCTTTCAACAGTATAATTATATATGAAAAGGCTTCCCATACCACACAGGCTTGCATTATGGCATATTAGAATTAAAGGAGAGGAAAAAACTTTTCATTATACAGTTTTCATTGTTATTCATTCATGCATTCATGTAACAATACTGACTCAGACTTCTGTGTGTGTACTCTTAAGCTTCAACAAACAGTTTATCTCTTAGCGCTTCATCCACCAGCCAATGCTAATTAAAAGGAAAGAATAGTCCTTATTCCTGTTATTCTAAATAGCAATTGATGAACTTCAAAGGTTCTGATTTTTATCAGAGGCCTCGCCAAACTTTCACACACACTTTTAAGAGCTTGTGTTCTCTGTACAAGGCTGGAAAAGCGGCTTAGTGTTAATACAAGGCCTGTTGTATTCAGAAACAAATCATCCCTGTTCGTTGCGTAGGATCATACATGTTCAGTAAGTGGGCTACAGGGCAACCGATTCTGTGCAAGTGTCAAGGACTGAAAATTACGCCTTCTCACATCAAAGGAAAACCCTTTATACATGGTATAGAGCCACACATGACATCTAGATGACATGCAGAATCAGTATTTTATGAACATATTGACACAGCTTGTGAACTGGGACAGTCTCATCCTAGCATTCTCCATATCTAAGTTGAGGACTTGGAAACCAGATCTGAAGACTTTTGAACAGAATGGGACTTGTCTCTAATTTTGTACCAAAACAGAAAAGCATAGAAGTTAGGTCTTGAAAATAATGAACACTGCAGCTGTTCAAAAATTATGATAAAACTCTGGGGATCTATTTTTAGCTTAACCATATATATATTCTCCACTCTCATGGGACCCCACCTGAAGTACCACGTCCAACTCTGAAGCTCCCAACATAAGAAGAACATGTATCTATTTGACCGAGTCCAGCGAACGGCCACAAAGATGATCAGAGGGCTGGAGAACCTCTACTGTGAAGACAGTCTGCAAGAGTTGGGGTTGTTCAGCCTGGAGAAGAGAAGGCTCTGGGGAGAGCTTCTAGCAGCTTTCCAGTATCTGAAGGGGCTCTACAAGAAAGCTGGGGAGGGACATTTTAAAAAGGCATGTAGTGATAGGACAAGGGATAATTGCTTCAAACTGGAATCAGTTCAATTTAGATTAGATATCAGGAAGAAGTTTTTCACTGTGAGGGTGGTGAGGCACTGGAACAGGTTGTCCAGGGAAGTTGTGGATGCCCCATCCCTGAAAGCGTTCAAGCATTTGAGCAACCTGATCTAGTGGTACATGTCCCTGCCCATGGCAGAGGGTTTATAACTAGGTGATCTTTACATTCCCTTCCAACCTAAGCCATTCTATGATATACATATTTACACCTATGCTGCTGTTTAAGCATGGAACTTTCTTAGTTCATTTGCAGGATATGGCTGCAGGCAGAACTCACATCTCAATTCCTGTCATACGCATACAGGTTCAGGCTTCTCAGTTAATGCCTGCTTAACAAAAACATATATAGAAAGAAAAATTACCCCAAAAGAGTTTGTTGCCAAAAATATTAAGGAATGGGGTGGAAAAAAATTCTGGAGGACTGGGCATTTTTCAGCAAAGCAATTCAGTCTCCAATGGTAGCCTTGCATTGCAAAGATTTGTGGCCGTCCTTGTAACAAGTTTCATTGGTCATTTTATCTTATGGTAGGAATTACTGTTACCTTTCTAATTTCCTGTTTCTTTTACAGATAATTCTTTTCACAGCACATTTTTCCAAAAAGCATAGAGAAGAATAACTGTATGTCAAAAATACAACAATTTGCCAGATTTAGGAGAAGCTCAGTTACACACTTATATATTGGAGAGAGACCTAGCTCAGCCAAGATATAATCAGTAGCAGGTATCGAGATAGAAACCTCATTTGCCAGTAAACAAAGTAATCAGGGAAAATGTTGGAAAAACCTTGGCCCAAAGCAGCCGATACTGACATTGCTACTTGACCTGAGTCTGCTGAACACACAAGGGAAGAAACAGGAAGAGTTTAAGTTCTTACACTTTGCACGTAATTGAGTGGTTTGTCATCCACATTAAACTCATATGGAACATTGTGATCTTAAAACTCAGTAACATTATTAGCACGGACATGATCTTATATATCTTTGTTTTGGATTATGTCAAGATCCCTTTTTACAGAAGACAAGGTCGATGCTTCTTATGACATTTTACTTTTTTAGATTTATCTACTGACCTTACATTATCTGAAAGGACAGCACAAAATGCCCTAGAAATTATAGATCTAACTTGATTATGCTGTGAGTTATTTCCTTTCTCCAGGGTATATATTACCCAGAGAAAGCAGAGGCCAGCACAGGTCTCCACTTACTGCAGTTTTTGCCTGTCTCTTTATGAAGGGGTCATTTGAACAGCATGCTGTGTTGGAATCCAATTTAAGAGCAAGATCGTAGCTCAGATATGTTGATGAGATTTTGTCATATTTTCTTTGCTTTCCCCTATTCTTCCAGCCTCTCTGTACTAGAGGCTGGACATCAAATTTATTGACATGATCAGAAATTGACAAAAGGAGAACTGTTCTGGTTATTCTAACTGCTGCTCCAGGTTTACATTTCTTTTTCCTTTTTAGTGGCTTGGCCATGACTCTTTAGAATTTTCTTGGTGTTTCCCTTCAGAATTGTAATCAGAACTTTCCCTGGGCCACTTGTGATGACATTGTTCAGCACTGACTCCACTATATCTTCTTAAAAGAAATATTATTTATAATTCTTGTTAGTTGGAATGACTTGCTTCAGATGTTCAGAAATTTCCTCTATGCTTAAATCCTCTTGCGAATCCTCTCCCATCATGCTAGTTACCATATAAGTATACACAAACTCCTTCTCTTAGAGTTTGCAGGTAATGCAAAAAGGAAAATAACATCCACTAAGACTAACTTTCACATCCTTTACTCCAGCCAGCCAGTATCACAAGCTTCCTTTAAAGCCAGTGTAGAAAGACAGAAGGCAATTCAGAGCAAGAGCTAACTTATGGTCTTTGAGTCAACCTCTCACTGAATATCAAAGGACCACAGAAATACAAGCCAGCTCTGTCTGTTATTCACACTTGGCTTATATGAATAAAGTCTTGGATATATAATACTCCATTTTCCTACTATGTATCTTTTCCTTCTTAAAACCCACTTGGTTTTCCACACATATTTTTCAAAGAAAAAAAGAAATCCTGCATGGCTAGGAGAACTAGGATGTTCATAAAAACAAAGGAAGAATCACAGGACCATGTAAGTTGGAGGGACCTCCACAAGCCACTTACTTCAACCTTCTGCGCAGAGTAGACCAGTCTGAGTAAGACTCTTGTGTAACTGGGAGTTGCTCTTCCTTGGCTTGTCCAACAGAGAAAGGAAGAGTTGAGCTGAAGACAACTAGTTCAAACCGTTGGCTTCGTTCAGGCTTCAATTACTTTCTTGTAGTGGCTAGAAAATATTTGACAGGAAGGGATGGTGAAGGTCTGTAATAAAGATCTTCTACTAGAAAATATGTTAAGATGATCAAATTTTTTAGAGAGGCCACCAAAATAACAAAACTAAAGGAACTTTTAAATAATTAACTTCAGAGAGTTGATACATCAAGTAAAAATTATATTCATGGTTTTACAGAGCTCAAGGTGCTCATGCAGTATATGACTGCACCCTTTTTTATTAAAATTCTGAGAAGTTATGCTAAATATTCTGCTTGAAAAAAAAAACCCGAGACTGCCAAAAGTCTTGTGTGATTTAAAACCTGACTCAGCAATAGGATTGTCCACACACTTGATGTAAGCTGTGTGCCAAAGTGACTCAACTACATACAGGACTACTTTACATTAGGTTTAAAGCAAGAGTAATAATCCCATTTTCTCTCTATCACCTATTCAGTGACAGAACCATATATTTAGGTGGTCACATTGTGTTTTTCCTGGGAACAAACTTATTTTAAAAGCCAATGACTCTCCTCTCCCTTCTTGTGTCCCTCCTCCTTTCTAGCCACTCCAAACCACCATCAAACTGCAGTTCACAGCTGTAGCAAAACAGTTGCTCCTGAGGATCTTTTGTAAACGGTACTATTTCCTGAGCCAGATTAAAAATAATCAGAAAAAGAGCATGAGAAGACTTTTGGGGTTTGGTTCTGCTCGGAACATGACTGAATCAATCTGGAAATCAGAGCAACAGCTGATAAATTTAAGTCAGCTTCAACACTGAAAACGTGGAAGACGACTTGAATTTAGGATCATAAATCACTTCCTGGTGGAAGAAAAGGAGAGATTCAGTGACCCAAATGTTTATATTATTCATGTAGAATAATTTAAATTCAAATATTCACTTTCATATATTCTAACAGGTGTTTTTATTCAAAATGTTCATACTTTAAATTTCTTTCCTTAAGCATTTTTACTTTAAAATTTCATTCCTAAAGCATTTTTATTCTCATAAATTGATTTATTCCTAAATGAAATAGCTAATTCCAGATCAAACAAGCCTCATTCAAATGATAAATTTTTTTCAACATTTGAAATAACCTCTTTTTGGTTTTGTTTATTTTGATTGACTCAAAATCAGATTCTTGAATTCTGAGAAGTCAATACAAAATTTAAAAAATAGTATTTACCAAACTCTCGTTAGGGTTTCTGGAAGCCATAATAATATAAGTAGACAAACTTCCTCCTAGCACATTATGATTTTTTTCTACTGATATTCTTTTTGTGTGACAAGAAAATATGAATAGCAATATGATAAGGAGACATTAAAAGACAATTGCAGGGGAAGTGATAATAAAGAATTAGGGTAGTGGTTATCTTGAAAACTCAGGATGTATAGAAGTTAGAGGAATTAGACACAACTTAATTTTTCATATATTTTGTTTCATAAATCTCCTATAATTTCAGATATCGTCCATATACATAAAAAAAACTTGAAGGAAGAAGAAAATATAAACCAGAAATTATACTATGAATGTACTACTTAGTTATCATAAGGCAATAATTTATCTTTCAATGATCAAGTTAATTTTCCTGTGTATGTGGTCCTAGTACAAACTTATTTGCTAAAGATAGGCTTGTTAGAAAGAAAAAAAAGCAAACACAAGACTTTAAAAAAAAAAAACACAACTGTATCTTTGCAAGCTAAGCAAAGCATAATTGCCTCCGCTCAACTGTTGAAAAACCTTACAGCATTGTCCCTTTGTTCTTGAGGCAACAGAGTTCCTTTTGTATTTCTGAAATACTTCGCTCCGTCTCCTTAGCAGGTTTTGCCGTGTCAAGAGCTGCAAAGAGGTAACATATCCACTTGCTCTGGAGAGCAACATGTGAAAATCAAAACCAACCCTAGAAAACGATGAAGAGGAACATGAATAAACAGCACTAAGCATGCAATCTTCTTAAACAAGTGGGTAAACAAGCTCAGGGAATTAGCAAGCTTGGCAACAGTGTTTGTTGTGCTGCTAGAACTATCCGGTAATGAATTACAATGATTAGTACCACCAGTCAAAGTGGTTCAGCCTCACAGAAAATTTTCCCAGCTTCCTGTCATTAATCTTACCTGGGTTTATTACTAGCACTGTCACTTGCAGCTTGGGTAGCTAAACTCCTTAATGTGCAATCTATACGGCCAGTTTAG
Organism: Gallinago jamesoni; assembly: GCA_025769975.1. Taxonomy (NCBI): domain Eukaryota; kingdom Metazoa; phylum Chordata; class Aves; order Charadriiformes; family Scolopacidae; genus Gallinago; species Gallinago jamesoni. Next base: position 73,612,543 of record JAOQGH010000023.1, on the reverse strand, counting down.
CATTCCTTTCCCATGGCAGAACGTACAGACTGAGGCTGCCGCACATGCTCTATCTCACACAGGAGAAAGGAGCTGTGATTGTGAGCTGTGATAGTCCTAGACCATAACTTCAGAACTAATATTCTCCAAGGAAAATGTTTACTAGGCGTCACACATGTTACAGGGTTGGTCAGTCAAATGATTGGGCAGAAACATGAATACTTTCAGGGGCCAGTGTAAACAACTGCTTCTTAGCATTACACTATTAAGGTAACCGATTACAGTCACATGTTTTATCTGTATGTACCAAAATACTTCTATAAAGCATTTTGTATATAATTCTGAAATTATTTCCATACTCTGTTCCACAAACTTCATAACTACTAAATATCCTATAAGACAAAGCAAACAAGGGGGTGTGTCTCTAAGGTGAAAGTATGCTTTTCTTTTCACTTTGCAGGCAGTACTCACTAGCTCGAAGGAAAGAGGGCATTACTTTTCCATCTGCAGCCTCTAAGGAGGAGAGCAACATGCCTGATTGGTAGTGATAATTGAAAAAGTAAATTATCTGTTTCATAATATTAAGCCTCAGAAAGAACAGATATGAGCACTGGGAGGGACTGCAGTGGTGAGAAGCAGATGGGAGGTGTGCAGTGCCATGGTCTACGCATGGGGATGCTCACTCTCCTCCCTCTCTAAGCTCAGTGAAAGGGCCTGGATCATCCCACCCTAACAGTCAGAAGAAATGGAATTAATTGCATCATTAAGAAACAACGATCGCAAAAAGAGTATAACAAGTCTTGGATACATATTGGTATAAAGACTCTTGAGATTTACATTTGGGAAGGTGAGTCCAGTTACAGGCAGTGAGATTTCTGGTACCCACCTGCAAGATGCAATCATCTCTCAAACGTAAATACATATGCACGGTATGTTCAAAGGGCTATATTCTCTATTAATCTCTCTCCCTGCTGTCGCACACACATGCAAAGACAAGCAGAGTCATGGTAGTAAAATGAAACAGAAAAAAAAAGAAAGCCTACGGCATGCCTTGCTCATATATAAATACGTACACAGACATGCATGATTTTGCCACAAATATATCTACATATTTTCTTGGCTGGCAAATGACTTCCTTTTGTCATCTTTAAAAGGCACATAAGTCAAAGTATAGAGACGACTATGAAAATAATTAAGCAATCTCTCAGTCTGAAGAGTGAGAGATAGGCCAGCAACTTGTCTAAATAAACATCTGCAAAGCAATGCAGTCACTTTTGTAAGAAGTGTGATAGAGAGAGATCTAGACAGAGATTTTATGTGAGACATAAATGCTACATGACAAAACATAAAATACTCAAATTCAGATTTTCTTGCAAAGCAGGCAATAAAACCCATTACTTTGAAAGGGGTTTGGATTATTTCAATTAATTCATGTTTGATCATTAACTACTAAGTTTTTCATTTAAGTAGTCATTTGTTATACTGAATTATAAATTGAACTTTCAAGCACAGTGAAATTTATGTGTTTTATTGTGCCTTACCTGTTGCCTGTACAGTACAGGCAAACAACTCTACGGCGAAATATTTAATTAAGAAGTTTTCTGTGATTAAGTCTGATTAGCCAGCCACCTTGAGGCACAGGTTCCCACAGGGCTGGAAAGGCAAAGCTCACCTCCTCCATTTCAAGTCAAGTACAGAGGGATCAGCCGGAGTCCTGCACCTACTTACTTATCATTTCTGCAGATATAGGAAAAATGCCTGTCTAGGGGCTGGGAATGTCTTTATTCTCCCTTCTCCCACCCACTTCAGACTTACATATACAAACTGTAACTTACATCCATCCCTGTGTGCTTCTGTAGCACCAGAAATGAGCTGTTTCTCAGGAGACGTTCCCTCCCTCAGTGCCAGGTAGTTCAGGCAGGTGCCTCTCAGCCCTTGGAGTGCAACTGTATGTATGGCAAAGCCCTTCTCTCCTCCTTGTTGTGTTTCAGCCTTACCTTTCCCTTCTCCTCCTGCTAGCTTCATTTCAGCGTTAAGCTAAACTCCACCTGCAAGGTTAGTCAAGTCTTGTCTCTGAAACCATGACACCAAAGTAGGACCTGTTTGGAAAAGTTCATGCCATTCCCTGGTCTAAAATGGTGACAATCGTTGTCCACTCACAAAGCGTTACACTGAAAGTTTTGTCTAAATTATACCATGTTATATTAAACACTTATGTGTCTCTTTCCCCAAACACAATACTACTGAAATAATATTCAGCTTGATTCTCCTTGGCACGTTCTGGTTTGGATTGCTCTTAACCTGCAGGCAGCAGAAAAACTACTCAACTTACTTCCTATCTTTCTGCTTCTAATTTTTCACTTCTGTTCAAAAAAACAAACCAAATCTGTTTGGATTTAAACAATCGCAGAGAGACTGAGTATATGAAGATGCTAAACCAGCTTTGCTGCTGTAGACCTTATCTTCTTGTCCAGAGGTAGTCACAGCCCTTATTATTACTATTTACAGTGGTATTAAGCATATTCATAAATGGTATGAGAAAAGGGGTAGTGGTGCGGTGAGAGAGGTTACTGCTATCAAGGGGTTACACAAAGCTCTGCAATAAAATGGCAGGTGAAGTGCAGCAGAGACAAATACGAAGTTATGAACCTATGGAAAAATATATTGTAACTTCACGTATACAATGAAAGACTGTAGGATGCCTTCAGGAGTGAGAGCTCCAGGCTGTGACAGACAGCTCCATAAAAGCACTGTCAACATGCTCAGTAATAGCACAAAAAATTCAGTTAAATAAGGAATAAGGAATAAAAGAGAAGACCAATCACCACCTTATATATACATGGCTTGCCCACACTTTGAATACGGCAAGTTGTTATGACCCCCTCATCTCACAGAAGGTACAGCTGAATTGGAAACAGTTCTGCAGGCAGCAAGAGCAAAGAAAGATGGTTTTGAAGTGAGGGATGAGGAACTGCTGCTTAGCATAGGATTCTTCAGTCTGGAACAGAGACAACCTGGTTTATGGCAGAGGTTTGCAGAACCAGGAGTTGCATGCAGAGAGCAGGCAGGGGTCAGCTGCTCAATGTCTCTCCTCAAACAAGAACCAGGGGCCATCTCAGAGGAAGCTGGCAGCAACCAGAGTCAACCAGAACAAAAGGAAGGTGTTCTTCCTGCAGTGGATAGAAATACTCAACAGTGGATAATGGGGATGCGAGAAGGTGTTTTACCAGACATACATATACATATATCCCTGTGCTTTGCTCATAGGCCACTCCTGGAAACCAGCTTCTGGGGTAGATGGACCTTTAGCCCAAAGTGGCACAGTGACTTTTATATTCTGCTTACAGCTTTATTCCCTTGGTAAATCATGTTACACAGCTTTACTGCTAGCCCACTGGACAATGCAATTCAGCACTGGATGCACCAGGTCCAACAAACCCAAAACGCTGTCCCCAGCCTGCGTTGGCCAACAGTGATTGTTCCCTCCAAAGGGAAGAGCAAAACAGGGTAAGCACAACATCGTTCTTACCCAAAATACTCTCCCACAAACTGTAATTCAGTGTCTTCTCATTCAGCCATAAAAAAAAAAAAACAAACCAACAAAAAAACCTAGGAAAATTCTTCGCAGAAATTATTTCATTCTATTTTAAAAACTTAAGACTTCTCAGGGAATAATGCACAATTATCACTCAGTCAATTTAACCAGTGTCTCCAAGCCTAGCCTGTCATTTACCAGTAACATACACATATAAATAATACTCCTTGATAAAATTGCTGGCTTCTATCCTTATAAGCTTGTGGTGGTAGCAACTATAAGAACTCAAATACATTTAATAATTAGTTAGAAAAATACTGATTTGCATTTTCTATTCAGTTCCAAGGACTACTTAACATAAAAATAGCCACAGTAAAAGAAATAGGCTTACTTGCTGGCATTCAATCTTTAAAAAATTCAAGCTGTTTAAAAGCAAATTGCTTTTTGGCAAAAGTTACACTGTGGTACATGTTAGGAAAACAAAACAAAAAAAAAAGTTGTTCAAATTGTTACATTTAATGATTAGACACAGAAGAAATGAACAATTTCTCTAATTTAAAAATGTTGAGTAGCAGCTAATTTATTAGTTGGATGCCTCACGTTGCAGAGGAACACCAATTATATCCTACTTTCAACGTTTATAATAAAATGAAAAACCTGACAACGTACATAGGTAGAAGTTACCAGTGGGCACACTGATAAACAGCACAAAGATAAAATCAAAATCAGTATGGGCATTCTAATCTACACAGGGGAAAAAAAAATACAGAATTTCTATGTTCCTTTGACGTTTGCTTTAGTTCAATACTGGAACAACTGTGTTTTGTTTGTAGAGGCTTTGGCAGAAAGCATATTTTACACTTACTCTTGCACAAGTTCACACTGACATACCACAGACTTCACAATGCTTGTTCTTTCAGGTCCTTCCCTACACCCAGCCAAACAGAAATATCTCCCTTAAATTTGTGACCAGTCACAAACCCACACGAATGCTTGGGGGACTTGGTTTTAAATAGCCAGGGCAAAATGTTTTCCAGCCATAAGGTAAGAGAAGGTGATGCTCCCAAGCCCGAATGCAGCAGCCGTGCCTGGCCCACGCCAGCAGCTGCCTGACAGCTGCCCGTACTCGGCAGTGGTAGCTAATTTTGTCACATGCAGTATTCACTGTGAACTACTACCAACTTATTTGGTTACGTCTTCAGCGATTAAATTCTGCCACCAGACAGGCTGTAAACAAGGTTTTCTCAGAAACAGTTGCCTTTGCAATTGGATTGGGAAGAATACCCGATGGATAGGAGTACAGTAGCTGCCACAACCAGTTAAGGCAGTGGCCCGTCTGGGTCAGTGTCCTGACAATAACTATTCCCCAGGGCAGAAATTTGTCTCCATCATCGTAAATTAGTTTGGCTTAAGTTACACAGTTTAAATGTCTAAGGCAGCAAGACTTCTGGTTGCCTTAAGAGCATGACTCAGAGGTGAGCTAGTGAGCCTGCGTACGCCGCATTGCTAACGTGAAGACCCCAGGGCTTTAAGCTTTAATAGTGCTTTTTCAGACCATTATTATTAGCAATGCAGTAACTCCAGCGGATCTCAAATACATCTGGAATCTTATTGTCCTAACACTGTACAAAATTTTTTGAAAGGCACTCCACACCCGGAAGCTCTTCTGGCATAAACGGGTGAGGAAAACAAGAGAAAGGGGATGGCAGAATTCCCGATCCTTGTCTAAAAGCACTTAAATTTTCAGTTAAAAAAAGAAACACAATAAAATCAAATTCATTCACTTGGTATAGTGTCTGAGATCCAGTGTTCCCAAGCACAATTGTTTGTACTGTGGACATTTTACATTACCCATTTTTATTGCTTTTTAAAACTTTGTTCCTTAACATCCGACTGTTACAATAAAAAACCCAATTCTTTATCTTTAATATGCACAGATCAAATAGCCTTTAATAATATTATTGCTTTAACAGAATGAACTGGATGAGTAAACACAGGTCATCTTTAAATTTACTAAGCAATATCTCCATGAAGGGAAGAACTATTTCCAGCATATCATACCAGAAGAATTTTTCATTTCTAATGAATAATTTTCACAAGCATACATGATTCAAAACGGATAGGCACATTTTCCTAATTTAGTAATTTATCCTAGCCCCCTCCTTGATGCAAGAAGAACGAGTGGAAGGAAAAACTCCTACTGTCTGCCTCAGATGAGCAACATCAGCCTACAGAGATTCTGGGGATATAAATATATATCAGAAAGAGTATTAAATAATATTTTATCACAGTTAGAGAGCAGATTTGAGCTTCAGAGAAATTATGATAAAAGCCAGTAATTTGCAATGCAGTTTCAAGTTAAAAAAATAAAACTGAGATGGATATAGACTGTCCCTATTTGGATTTTTGAACAGTAATTGGTAAGGATTATTTATCTCAATTTGAATGCAATGGTCAACAGTTAAAAAACACAGTAACCTTTGTTACCATGTACTGAAGATTATTATGAGAAATAAGATCCTCCCTATCTACATTTCTAAATATTAACCCAATTTTTAAGATCCTGAAAACAAAGTACAGATGCTGAGCATGTACATGCAAATGCAAGAAACTTAATGAAGTACAGAAAACCAAAAGAAGACTTGGAAAAGAACTGTAGCAGCACAATGTTAAGGAAAATTTGAGAGGCACCGCCTACAGAAGAGCTCCTCTGACAAATCATATATGCTATGTGCTGTGCATAGGCACTATCTTACGTCTTCTTTACTCCAGCAACAAAACTACAGAGCTATGACATTTGCTGAATGAAGTCTGTACCCTTCTTGCTACTTTCTCTCCCTCCACCTTATCAAGGCAGTATTTTTTCAAACATTCAGACAGACACTCAACAGGACCAATCTTGATTTATTCAAATACGTCTGGGGGTATGGCAGATGCTTAAACAAATAAGCATTTAAAGAATGCCACTGAAGACGACACTCAGTTTTCTTAGCCTTTTTAACCTGAGTTATGCAATGATGAAAATAATGGAACTAGCTCAAAATGATGAGGATAAAATGCTCAAAAATAAGGATTCAGTTCACATAGAAATCCTACAATAGTTCCAGATTTGCCATTTCAAGAGAAAGAGTAAGATTTCCTTTTTTTGTTTTGCCACAGCAAGACATTAGTGACATTTAGAAAAAATGATCATTCCTGAAGAAGGCGGTTATGTTACAATACAGTTTACAACACTGAGATTTATTTTGGCTTGAGGCGAAGTTAAGATTAAAGAGATGGTGCCGCTAAGACTACAAAGGCTCATAAAACACTAAGCCATTATCATGACCTTAATATAGAACTTAGGATTCAAAACATTAGTGGTAGTAATAGTCTTGTATTCATTTAAAATTCAGCTAGAGTTTGTCACAGTCCCCTTTTAGTTTTGATCTAAACTACCCTGAACTTTAGCTGTACAAAGTATTTATTATTTCTTTATTAGCTGCAAAAATTCACAAGGTCCAAAGGTGGGAAGCATCAAGTCCCTGAGAAATCCAAGAAGCAACTGCAGTATTATCCAGGCTGTCCTCTTGTGCTGCCTTTTTATTGTAGAAGGTCAATTTACAACATAATAGAAAACAGAATTACTACAATTTCAGGCTTGCCATGCAGGAATACATTTGCAGTGCGTTGAAGACTGAGACAAATTTTCACACCATAACCTTGCAGTCATTAATAAAGAAGATTGTGGTCTCTGTTTGTCAATATGTGTTGCTCTTACAAATTATTAAATCAGCTTTTCCTACAGGATAGAGGGAATAAAGTGAGTTTGCCTGTGAATGCTTTTGGTTTCAAGTCTGTAAAAAGCATTATGATAGAAAACTTAAACTTTTGCACCTTCTGTTTGAAGGTCAGTCTCAGTCTGGTAATTATTGAACTGTGTCTATTTGATTGTTCCAGCTAGAACCCTGAATTCATCTATATCCCCACAAAAGTAAGGACTGTTTTTGTGGGGCAAATGATAGGTCAGTGTTCTAAAAGAAAAAGAGGGGGAAAAAAAACATGCAAAGTTTCAGCAATGCAAATATAATCAACAACCACAGTTTGGTGAAAAAGAAACATTTACTGGCCCCCAGGCAGTGACTCTGTTGGAGAAAAGGGACGGGGAAACCAGACTGGAAAACCTGAGGCATCAAGACCAACACGTATTCCACTCTCAGTAGTTTTCTTCTGGCGGGCAAACAGTGGAAGCATTAGCATATATCTGAAATGCAGACCATAGATGGCAAGCAAAAAAACTTTATGACAAACCCTCATGGTTTGAGTTTCTAACCACAATTACAAGTAATAGGAATTTTGGAAGAGGGTTTCTGCTTGTTCAAGAGAAATTAGGAAATTATGAAAGCTACTAACAGAATTCCAGCCACTATAGAAACACACCCACATTTGTACCCTTAAGCTAATACATACAAAGCAGGTGTTTCCAATAGCAATAGGAGACATCATAGCAAAGGTTTCCCAGTGGAATGCTGCTGGAAAATAGGAGGCTCCTGAATCCGGTATCAACCAAGAGCTTGTATCTCTGGCTAGGATTTCTTGATAACACTACTCATTTTCTCTAACTTTCTTCCTCTTCAGGTTGCTAGCATCATTGTGCTTTAGTGTGGCCTCATAATCTGTTCCCCCCTCATCTTTCCATGGTAATGCAGTGGATCTTCAACTTAAGGGTGACTTCTCCACCCTAAAATCTAACTAGACAGACAAACCTTCTCAAAATGCCAGCGCATGTTTGTTGGGTCCAGCAGCTAAAGGCCCCTCCACCCCCAACAGCTTCCACCTGGGGGAGCAGTACATCAAGTCTCACCCGAGAAGGAGCATCCATGAGAAACAGATCTGAAGATGTTTCTTCACTTGAGTCAAATCCAGTTTTACCTCTTCCTGGTTTTCCCCTTTTATTTATGGACCTTTTTATTCCCCTCACCCCCTATTTGCTGCAATGCATACTTTCATACAGGAGTAAAAAATGGAAGCAATCAAAGGGTCATCCAAGGATCAAAACCCTTAAGCTGTTGTTTTCAGGCTTTATGTTTTAACTTTCTGAACTCATTTCATTATTTTTCTGCTTACCCACCCTGCCAAACACCTCTTTGTGGATAATAAAATAATTCAAGTAACAGAAAAACAGACATCTGAACCAATTTCTTTTGTCAGGCAAGCAAGAGAGGGAAATACCAGATAATTATGAAAAAAAAAAAAAAAAAATTTTGTGCATCAAACAAGCATTTTGTAAACCTAAAGGCCTCACTATCTAATGATCTCTATTTCCTTCTAGATGTTTCAAGTCTTCAGAAAACTATATGATATATATGTATCAGGGCATAAAATCTTATTCTCTGTGTGCCTCTGAGTACCTGTCCATGTAAGCCACCACAATTGATCAAATGTAAAAGTCTTGGCTTTTAAATGGCCTATAAAGAACAAAGATGGAAAGTGTCAAAACTGATATCAGTAAATATTCTTCACAAAGGAATGAGGGGAAAGTTGCTATGCCTGGTTATGATGCTATTAATAAAAGATGAATAGATGAATTTCAGTATCTTTTCACAGTTTATTAGCAGACTGATACCTGGGACAATGTTCATTCATAGTTGCTTCACTGTTGCATGCAAATAAAGATCAGTTTTAATAAAAATGACTTTATTCTCCTAACTAACTCTGAGTTGACTTAATCATTTTTACATTTAGGAAGGGTTGTCTTTATAGTCCATTGTGTTAGGATTTGTGGAAACAACCACCATGAAGCATACACAATGGTGTCAAATTGATTACACCCTTATGAATTCCACAGTGTATTTTTGGCATTTTCCTGCATTTCACTGATAGGAAGATAGGGCTTTGGCTGTATTATCTCTCATCTCCAGTCTTTTAATCACCATTAAAATTAGCTGTCCAAAAAGCGTGGCCTTTCACACATTAACATTTTCAAATGCTTTATAGTCATTTTATAGGTTGAAATTTGGGTAAACAGAATGACTTTGAATTTTGGAGCATGCCAGCTGCCCTCCATTCAGGCTAATGGAAAGAAGAGACAGAAATTACTTTAGCTTCAACTAAAACAGCAGAAAACCGCTTGTGGGTTAGATCACAAGCAACCCTCGACCCTACAGAGTTTTTAACAAATACAAGGGCAAGTGCAACTCCTCAGTTAAAGTTAAAGCAGCATGTGATTTTGCCTCCATGTGGCCTGAACAGACGGCAGCTGGCCTGAGCCAGTCATACCAGAGTTTTATGGTTTGCCAGTCTGGTGATACTGGCTGGGCTACCTTAAGGTTGTTAAACTGAGGTGTGTAAGACAAAGAATAAGCAGGAGGTTGGACTGTGAGCAAAGGAACAATCTCTTGTCATTTCTAAACAGGGAAACTGAACTTTCACCAAAAGGGTCTGTAAGTACACGGCCTTGTGTCTGAGTATTACTTCTCATCACCATTGGTTTTTTAAGTCTTGAGGGAATCAGCCCTCAAACCTCTGACTATGATACTAAAGATATTATTCAGACCTCTATGTCACCAGGAGCTGAGCAGAATTTTTATGAACTTGCAAAACAAAATCTCCTATTTCTACTATTGCTGTATAAATATTAATTTGAGGGCTGGGGGGAGGGTGTTCAAGAATTGTGTTTACATCATCAGGTTTGTCTCTTCCTCCCCTCCAAGCACCGACAGCTGGGAGGCAAAAGAAAGAAGGTACTTATTTCAGAAAGAGTTCTTAATCTCTTAATCACAGTAAATCACAGAGTTGATTTTTTGCCATTCGGAAATTCTCTACCCCAAGATAAAGTTTGCCAGTATTTCAGAAATTATTGTATGGTTGCTCTGTGATTAGAGTCACTAAGGAAAAAGATTAAAGCAATGCAGTTGCATGTCAGCTGTGAAATGGAAAATGTTAAACAAAGAGTTTCAGAGTTTGAAGTTATCCCAGCAAATGTGTTGCATGCCATGAGAATCAATTGCCTTCAAAAAAAACAGCACAAGAAATGGAGGCCAGTCAAACTAAGCATTGCCAAATACTCTGTAAATTCAGCCATCTAACTCATTCTTAAAAGTAAAAAAATGTTTAAGTCACAGAGAGAGGAGAAGTTTTGGTGGATGTTTTTCCTGAAAAGTACTGTGGGATTTTTATTGACATAATCTTGATCTTTCATCCAGCAGCAATATCTAAAATAACTTGAAGTACACCATAAATGCACTCATTTGCTAGCACTTGAACTTTCTAGAGAATAGACCTTGGGCTTGTAAGATGACTTTTTCCATCCTAATGAGGGGTTTGGGGAATTCATTCACTATATTTAGTCATTTTGCAAGACATCAGGACAGCATCATTCCTCTGAAGCTGCAGCATGTAAGTTGTGTGCAGATGTGTAATTACAAGTAAAGATTATTCTGGAAGCAATCAATTAATTGTTCAAGTGTTCTAACTATACATCAGCAAATACACACTAGAAGTGTATCCAGCGGAACCTCAAGGAAAACATTACCCCAGAACAAGGCTGCGTCATAGACCTCCTCAGCAGTTAGTGACGTGATTTGAACCTAAATGATGAAGCAGTGCAAGCCCTGGTTGTCTATATACTTACACCTGATGGAAAGAGGTAACTTTAGCAAGGCAAGTCCTGAAGGGGTTTCTGAAAATCTGCTCATTCTCAATATTCACCATCATTTGGACTTCAGGCTCCTGATTTTTATGTATTCATATAAAAAAATATTGAGAAGGTTCACAGCTCTCTAATCAAGTGCATTTAGTCTGTAAATTGGTCACAATAAGAGTCTTATGCAACTGCCAGTATGCCAAATTTCTCAATGGATATTAATAATAGAAGTATATAATATAATACTGTGTAGTTCTAAATGTACTACAAGCTTGCAATGCAGTTATAAGACTTGCTGTTATTTCATACTAATACCTAACTTTCAAGAAAAAACATTATTCAGAAGGAATTGCAGCTCTGCAAGCATGGCTGGCCAAGTGACAAGCCAATGAAGCCATCATTGAAATAGATAGTCCATCCTCTAACAGAGGAGCTTTATTAAATCATATATATGTACAAATAAGAAGCTTTGAAGTCCACATTAACAAGATCTCAACAAACGTTTCACCAGATATCTGGGGAGTCTTGGGAACCTGAAGGTACTGTATGTCAGAAACCCTTGTGGATTCAGTTTCTTTACAATCAAAATGATCACTGGGTCTTTGTTGTTGCCACCTTTTACAGTCACCAAAAGTCTTCAAGTCTGGTAACACCTCCACTTACCGCAAAAGTTGCTTTTCCTACCTTATCTGCAACATCCTTTCCGTTACCTTTCCAAGGACACTTTCCTTGGCTTCCTTTATCTCCTCCTGTTCTGCTATGGGAGTTTTAAATCACCCAATGTCAGCTATTCTTCCCATTACTTTTTATGGTTCAGTCATTGGTTCCTCATGCAAATGTGCTGCCTGAAACAGACTACTTGGCCTAAAATCCTGTCTCTGATGGCCCTCTTAGGATAAAGGTGATCTGGCGACCATCCAGATCGAGGTCTGGCATGGTAAGTGCCTCCACCACTCAGCCTCTCCAGGGATGCAGTAAATGGCAGAGCTAAAAGTTCTTTCTGGCATGTGCACAAGAAACATCTACACAGTCTTACCTCATTGAACAGGTCGTCTGGCATTTTTCATCACTCAACCAGCAATGACACCGTAAGTCATTGACATGACATTTCTTACATTTGCATTAGCAATGCCCCTACCAGGTCGACATTTCAGAAGCATGAATATTCCCTGGAAATTTCTTCTTGGCTAGCACAGCCTGGTGGAAATCCACAATGTAAAATTCGTTTAGAGACTTCAGCTACCTGGACCATCTTATAGGAAAGCCAGGTGCCTTTTGCCATTTTGATGAATAGATGTTTTAGGATCTTTTTGTTTCAAGAAATAAAGCTTTTTGGAACAAGCCCTTGGAATAATCAGTTCTGACAACAGTCATCTCACTTCAGCCTATTCACTCAGTTATCCAAATTACGAATCAATGCTTACTCTTTCGCATTCATTCTCTTGAGGAACAAAAAAGAAAATATTAGAAAGCATCACTCATGAAAATATGACACTACTGGAAATGGTCTGAGAGCAAGTGCTGTTGTATAAACACTCCAGTCATTTTTATGTCTCCTAAACAATAGCTGACATGAGCAATAAAAGTAAGTGTTCCTATTGATTTCCTATCTCATTCTTTTTCACTCCCAAGGCATATTATTCAAAATATATCAGCACAGATTCTCTGAAGAAAGAGACAACTTTTCACGTCAAAATATTATAGTCACTAAGGCTGTAGTAAAAGAATAGGGTTTAACCTTATGAAATCATGTCATGGCATTTTTTTCATTCACAGCTTCAATATGGACAACTTTTGGTTCTCTCCAGAAATCAGCTAATATATCTATTATTGGCATATTTTGAAAGATATTGAGCATTTCTTAGACAGCTTAGGTATCCATAAGGCCTGAAGTCACATTCAGTAATGCAGATGTCCTCCTGTTCATCAGAAAATATTTTTTCCCTTAAATATCCAATGAAGAATGGCTTTCCACTAAGGAAATGGCATATTGCCTGCAACTCAGACTGCATGGATTCAGTCCCTTCTGTACCTTCTCTTTCTGCTGTCTCCAGCTGCCTGGGGAAAGCAAAGCCCAGAAGGGCAGACTGGAGCGAGGAGCTCCCAAGGGGCTGTGGCCAGCACAGAAGTGAAACAGGACAACTGCAGGTCATCCTGAGTGACAACCAAAAAATGAAAGGGGGATGAAACATGAGGAAATTTTAACTAACTTATCTGCAGACTGAAGGAATAAATGTTAGCAGGCAAGTGTCAAAGACACGTGTCTAAAATTCAGCATCCAGATCCATTTTTAAAGGTATCCATATAAAATACTCAAGTGTCACAGACGAGGCACAGTACACCCAAGATTCACCATCTGCCCCTCCCTCCTGAAAAGCATCATTTAACTCTGGAGATTTCCCATTTCCTTTGGGACCATTCTGGTTGCTTTCCAGATCTATAAGATTTTATACTCCAAAAACAGAACTGCTGCTGCTCAGCTCCAGCGACCCAGCACTGCACCTTCTTGCATTTCCTTGAGAATTGCCTCAGTGCCAAACTATACGGTTCGTACTAACTGCACAGTTCCCCTGTGCCCTTGGACAAGACCAGCACTACAAGCAGAGTAAGGAATTTAACGTCTCACATTTAGGTGCTTTGCTATAATTAAAATGATTCTTGTACATGAAATCTAACTACTGGTTGTGATTCCTGCTCTGTATCTGTAGAGCATTCTATAAAAACCCTGAAGTCTTTGTCTCTCTCTCTCTCTCGTTACCTAGGGTTAATTTTAGGCTTGTTTCCTTTACATAAAAGGCATTATAGTAGCGTCATTACAGAAAAGAGTGCAAAGTGCTGCCTATCATCATCGCTAGACAATTAACCTTAGAGCCATTTAAACCTAATTTGATATTTTTGTTTGTTCAGGTGCTTTCGTGCCACCATCATGGCACAGCACTCCTGGCTACCGTAAAAATATTCTTTGATGGCAGAACTCACTTCTTTCAAAAAAATATTGCAGTTTTATATACAAAATTCAGCACTACCAAGCCCTTAAGTTGTAAAAGAATATAATGAGCTCCAGATATTGCAATGGCTTCCCTACCCACTTGCAAAAGTGTGTGCCAGTGTTCCTGCCACTGCCTCAAGTGAATGCACAAATACTGGATTCACTAAGAATTCAATAATAGAAATCCAGTAGAAGTATCTAATTCTCTATGCAAGACCCTATATATATAGGATCAGATCAATTATTCTAATTTTTTGCATCTAATCTGAGAAGCACCATCACTTTACCCTCTAACAAATGGATAAAAATAGGTAACTACAGAAGATGAGGCAGGCTTTAGAGGGCTGGAATTAGCCGTAGATGACTGGAACAGCTGGCACCCACAAGGGTGCCTCTATAACACTGCCAGTTTTACAGGGACTGTGCAGGACTGTACTTTTACATTAACAACTTTGGCTAAATGTCCTGAAAAACTGGGAAAAATCCCAGCCTTCATGACAAACAGTAAAATGCTTGTGCCAGGTGAAATTCATCTTTCTCTTTAAGACCTAAAGAAATCAAATAGGGACATCAGCAGAATAAGGCCTATTAAGGGAAGCAGATACCCTATAATTTCACCCATATGGAGGCAACATTATTAACATTTTGGATATGCAGTAGTATTGATGACGTGAAAGCCTAAATAACACTTTACACTGTCTTACCACACTCCAGTTATTAAGCAGGGAAAGAATTAGCCTTTAACACTAGCCATCTAAGAATTAAAAGTGCTATTTAAAAATGCATGCATCACATTAAAAAAGAAATTAGGATCGTCAATTCACAAATTTGACTGAAATGCTAAAATTAGTATATTTATTATCTGATTACAAAATTTCAAGTTATGACTATAATTCTATATGATTAAAAAACTTTAAACAACTGTCAAAATTATGGCTGATTAAGTTTAGACTAATATGGTCTTCTTGCCACTAACATGTGAATTCCTCACCCAGAGAGGGCAAAAAGCTAAACATCTTCCCTGGACACCTTTACCAATAAATCCACTCTTTTCTGCCAAGCCTTGACACCAAGGATGGATGATTAGATTAGCTGAAACCTGTGAAGACCCTTTCGGACTCATAGTCTACCTAGCCCGAGACGCAGTGGTTCACTTCTGAGTCTTCTGTTTTCTGAAACTCAAATTTATAATTTAATAAAGAAGTTTCTCTTGTCTGCTTACTCTTTACAATTAGTTAAATAAAAGATATTCTCTCTCCTACAAACCCTGCCTTTTTTCTACCTTTCAACCACAGCAGCTATACCATTACCACAACCCTTTCCCTCTCCTGGGGCACTCCAGCCCCTCAGCCATACAGCAGAGATGACCCAATTTCAATCTGCCTATATCCAGCAGCCCAAGATCCCCAAACTGATACAGTAGGTATCATGCCAAGGAGGTTTATCTCTATGCCTAATAATCATTACGTTGATGTGTGCTTCTCCTCCTGCCAACTGTATTTCTAACGACCTGGATGCTGCTCCTGCTGAAGCAGTGAACTTGAACACCAAGCTAACAAAGCCTTTAAAAAGTGCTTCATTTCCAGCATATGTGCATACGTGTGGCTTTCCTCTGCACTGACTGATTTTTAAAAGCCCAGTTTCTGACAGATGGAAGTCTTAAGCAGCCACTTTCTTCTTATTTATGTCCAAAGATCCTCCAAGGAGATAGATGAAGATTCATTTGTTCTCCCAAAAAAAAAGTCTTCTAAATAAGATGTAGGAAAGCATTGCATACATTCAGCCTTTTTCAAGTTTAATTCATCTACTCATTATCTCAAAGATCTACTCAAACTGTTGACACAGAAACACATAGCACTTCAGTTTACTACCATTTCATTTTGAAGAAGCATTATATTAGTATTACCTGTGCAATAAACTCTCTGCTGCATTTTTTAGAGTTCAGCCCAAATTCCCAAACACATCTAAGTGATTTAAGGTGCCTTGACTTTATATTTACAAAAGCAAGCAACTGCAGGTTATTAGGGGTCCTAACCACTTCAGGCACCCCTCTGCTCTTTTTTCATGTGTAGCATGTGTAGTGTTCATCACTTCAAACATCTCTCCTTAGTTCTAGGTCAGGCACACAAAAACAGAGGATTCCATTTTTAAGTTGCTTTGCAAATATGGATTCAGAGACAGTTCAGGCATAGGCAGTGGGGTTCAAAGCAGGACAGACAATACAAATGAAGGAGTCCTTGTTTAAGTCCATGTGCCAACACTCACTTCAACCAAGCTCAACTGAGGTCATATTAACTCAGCATGTGCTGACTTAAGAACTCAAATCTAAAACTGGTTGCTGTGAGTCAATATCAATTGTGTCACAAAAACATGATAGTTTGCCTGGAGGCAAAGTTGAAATGTTAATGAGTTGTAAAAGTGCCTCTTTAGTGAGAGAAGCTATTACTTCACTTATTAGAAATTTTTTTGGCTTGAGTAAGTTTAGCAATAAAACTTCCTTTCATTTTTGTCATCTACCTTTCCATGAGCTATATCGTCTGCTTTCAAGCCTCATTGTTAAATTTATTTTGAAGGCAATTTAAAAACTACTAGATCTCAGTTTTTCCAGCCGTAGTTGCTATGGTTACATATATGCCAATATATATCTGGATAAAAGGAGGAAGAACATCTGACTGTTTGCCTTTTAAAAAGGAGAGCATTGTGTTCCACAGCTGAAAGCATGACTGAAGATCATTTCACCTGCTTCAAGTCAGTGGAAAGAGAGCTGAACTCCATGCCACCTTCTGTCCATCTCCCATGGACCACTGACCAGTGTGAACTTCAACCACCCCACCTGCAAGAGCCACCACTGCTACCTCTGCATGAGCCACCATGCCCAGCGGGGCAGGCAGGATGTCTCCACTCGCCAGGTACATGGTGTCCCATGTACGACATGCCTCAGAGCGGTGCTCTGCACCCTCACACAAAGCACCTCAACCACCATTCCCCTTTCTGCTCCCTATCACACTTTCATTGCATGGTCTTCTGGTCTAAGGTATACACACTATGTGTCGTCTCCATTTATTTTGCAAATAAAGGCAAGTTTACTTTCCCTCTTTCCCACACACTTAACTACCTTTGGTAATTAAGGTTTGACCCTGTGGTTATTACTCAGACATGCTTCAGTTTTCCGAAACACACAAGTCAGGTCTAGCAAGCTATTGTTTAGTCCCAGGGTCACCAGTTAATAGCATTTTGTCCCAAACCTGGGCCAGTCAGGCCAGCCATAATTTGAAATAAGCAAGAAAAAAAAAATATAAAGGGATTTTGTGTCATTGTTTCTTTACAGCTCTTGTGGTTTAAGCCCAGTAGGCAGCTAATCCCCACACAGGCACTTGCTTGCTCCTGCCCCAGTGGGATGGGGGAGAGAATAAAAAGAGGAAAAGGTAGAAAATTCATGGGTTGAGATAAAGACAGCTTAATAAAAAAAAGTGGGGGGAAGGAAGTGATGCAAAAAAAACCCATTTTCTTACCACCAGCCAACCAATGCCCAACCAGTCTCTGAGCAATAACAGCCCTGGCAAACTGCCCCCAGAGATTTTGTGGCTGACCGCCTTGACATGGCAGGGAATATCCCTTTGGTCGGTTGGGGTCGGTTGTCCCAGCTGTGTCCCCTCCCAACTCCTTGTGCACCCCCAGCAGCCCACTCGCTGGCGGGGCGGTGTGAGAAGCAGAAAAGGCCTCAATACTGTGCAATCCCTGCCCAGCAGTAACTGACGTGTCCCTGTGTCACGAACACTAGTTTCAGCACAAATCCAGAACATTGCACCACAGAAGTTACTGCAAAGAAAACTGTCGTAGCCACCACCAGTACAACAGCACGCTGCCAATTCTGTGTTCCCAAATATCACAGTAATTCAGGTCGTTAGTCATTATTTGAAGATTTGTATTTTTGCTAGTGTGAAGGAAAATTAGTTGCCTCTCAATTACATCTATTTTGCAAGATCATATTCAGTAGCATTAGTGCAAAGCATTGATCCTGGCACAAAAACTGCTTAAGTGCATGTGAATTGACTTCAAATCTCCCAAGAGAAAAGGTGATTCCTCTGCTTGTCTTGCAAAATTATAGGACAATTTTTCTTAAATAAGCATAGTTCTTATCAGAGGACAAATCAATTGTAAGTACACTCTAACTTGAGTGTTTTCAGAGAAGAACCTTACAGTACTTTGTCCATCAAAAGTATTGAATCTGCTCCCTCTTGCATACACAAGCTGTAGCCCTGGATAAGCCTCAGAGCAAAGAAGTTCCACAAATAAATTATTTCACCCCAAAAGCCATAAGCCATGGCAAAGCATATAACAGTGCCTTATGAGCTGATCCAACCAGACTGAGCAAGAAAAATTCTTTCTTGTTAACAGCTATAGTGACCAGGTAAAGCATGAATATGCATGTGCTACCTCTTTCTTACCATCAACAGGAGTGAGGCAGTAAGAGGAACTAAACGTTGAAAATCCCTCTCCTTTGGGAAGCCTCCACTCTACTTGTGTTTATGTTCTATTCCAGTGCCATGAAAATTAATATTAAATTTACATTGTATTAACACAATTGCACAAAGCCTGAACAAGGAGATAGTCATTACTGATATTAAGCTGCTGATATTTAAATAATTGCTTCCCTTTATCATCCTTATTATCAAATGATCTTGTTACAGCTAAAGAATTACCTATAATCACTTGCACAGAGAGGATTTTAAGCCTGATCAGAAAAGAATCATTAAACATTAATTAAAATACTGCATGTGCACTCTGTATCTGGCTTGACAGTTTGCAGGAGCAGCCTGTTAAACAATTCCTGCTCGGTGCAGAGATAAAAAAAGGTGTGCCTGTACTGAGTGCACAACTGGGAACTGGAAACATGACTTTAGTCCATTTATAAAATTTTCTCATTAGGTTTCGATTCAGGAGCAAGGCACAATGGTATTTAAAGGATATTCAATCACTCATGACAGAAAAGCTAGACTGACATTGCACAAACAGTGTTTGATTATTACCAATCTATCATGTCAGTTAGCAGGAGGAAAAGATACATTTCAATTGATTTCAAAAGACCACCGAGACAAATGCGTTCCAGGAAGCTGGGCAGCAAGAGATTTCAGGTGCTGATTAAGCTGGTATACACGAAACTGTATTCCCTGGCCTTTTTTAAGCACACAACACACTCTTCAACAGAAAATTTGAGCAGGTACATGACCAAACACTGGATTATTTTCTTTCCAGTCTTTTATTTGATTCTTGTCTTTGTAGGCTCAAGCCTACAACACATTACTCTGTTCCGCTCTCCAAGAGGTAGTAGTTACAAAATTCATTTACAATCTGGACTTCTACTGATTTGTTATATTGTCACCATAGGTAAGAAGTAAAAGAGCGTCTGAGAAAATGACCCAAAGTATGTGGGGACTGTAAAGGCTGGTTGAACTACTTAGGAGAAAGTAATACAATCAGCCAGACTACACTCCAAACATGGTGGAAAGGGAATGTTACCCACCAGCTACGCATTGCATGATCTGCTACCTACAGATGCTCTGAGTGACACCAGGTTCTATTGAGGGGTTTCCCTCAATAAGCAAACCTGTTTGCCAAAGAAACATCTACACTGAGTTATATTTTTGCTTGCTGTGGACACTGGTAGTGAAACACGGTGTGTAGTATTCTCCAGAAACAACAGGCAGGTGTTCCCTTGCCTTCTGTGTTCCCAGATTTGTTTTCGAAATAAAGAACTACTGACCTTCCAAACATGAAGGAAACATGAAGTAAAAATAATATATTGAAATCCAACACTTCCCAAGCAGAAAGTACTTATACAGAGACTACTGGCCTGTAGGACTCCTTACAAATGGACCCATTACAAAAGGGAAAGCCATAGCAATAGGTTAGATTTATTTGTTTTTTACCTAGCTATTAAGACAAAGACTTGTCCTTTCTGGAATTCCCTTTTCTTTCCATATGGGTAAGATAGCAAGACATTTTTCCAGGTCTTTTCCACTCAGGATACCACAGAGACACAGAATCTAATTTTTATTTTTTTTAAAAAAAAAAGGTCCCTTCAAAATACATTTTCAAGGGTGGAGAAAGGAGGGGACAAGGGAGAATTTCTTCTATGCAATTGCCAGTCTAGTTAGAGCCATGTGATTGGGAAGATGGCTTTGAATATTACTGGATGTCATGGAAGACTAAGTGCAAGAACTCCTAAAAAACACAAGCTCCTTCATCATGCTCCTTTCGCATTAACTCTGATGGTCAGGGCTATCAACAGAAAGAGAAGAAGTGTTACCCCTTTTGCTAATGTGACTAATGATTAACTAAGACTGTCTGGCACCGAGGGAAATACTCCAACAATTAATGGAGAAAGTGTGAAATGTAATCTGCTGGCTTCTTCGTTAGCTGAGGAATTTGAGAAAAGAATTAAATTTAACAGTAATTGATGTAGGCTGATGTAGTGAAAAAACAGGAGAATCAATCCTATGGTTCAAAGTCTTGTTCTCTGGTACACTGGTGCAATCATAGGAAAACATCTTTTGCCTTCATGCTGGGAAAATGAACCAGAATATGAATTAATGTGACACCGCCTTTCAATGGAGTAACTGTACATGGAAACCTTTTGGGCAGTTCCATCACATTTCCTCCTTCTGGCCACTAACAAGAAGCATAATACTGTTGGATGACTCCCAACAGATTGATCCATAACAAAGGCTTTGGGAAACTCCCTGAATTCCAGGTAGGGCTCCTGAATTCTCCGTGATAAAGCAAAAGGAAAGCAGGCAACCAGCTTCCTTCCATAGATGTCCATAGTTGCTACTTTCTCACTGAGATTACAACTATGGCTTCAAAATCTGATTTCAGGCTTTTCTTAATGTCAGTTTCTCAGTACAGACATCTTTACTTCTAGCTGTAATGGCAATAACTTTCAGTAAAAAATATCCCCAATTTGCCTCACAGTGACACTGAGCTACAAGGTTTAATGATGATTAGCTAACAGGATGCTGAGCGCAGTTTCTCCTGGTCTAGTAAGGCTATAAAATCACAATCAGAAGCACAGCAGCCATTTATCCTTCTGAGCAAATTTTGCACTTCAGTAGGCTTTTAGTCATGTTTTCAGTGACACTTTTCATAAAGTGAGGGACTGCTCAGTGTGAGTAAAGGAAGCAGAAATGAGATTTGTGATTGGCACTGTCCTTGTAGTTGTATCAACCACAGAAAGGCATCTCTCTCCGGTTGGGTCCTATGGGGTGCTCTGAGTACATGTGAAAACAGAACTGATGAACTAATTATTTCACACTTCTCGTAAGAACAAAAAACAAATCTACTCTTGGGTCTGAAATCTTGTGTGACAAGTTCCAGTCCATTTACTGAAACCCCTTGACATATGGAATTCATAACCACTCTGACAGCCTTAGTTAAAAGTGTACCATTATAATCTGTCGCACAACATAACTATCTATTAACCAAAAATGATGTTGCTGCATATTCACTTTGTGAAATGTGGGCAGGCAGGAGAAAAGGGGGGAGCTGGGATAGGACAGCATGGCACCTGAAGTGGGCTTCACTGTCTCACACCATTTGTTGAAAAATGCACTTTGAAGTTAATCACATTGCTTTCACCTCAATAACCAATGTAGACCCTGAATGTTTAATTATGCTACTATGCTACTGGTTTTATACCTAATCAATCTTTTTCATTAAAATCCAGTGAAGCAGACAACTGAGATAATTACTGAAGAATCATCTTAATTAAAAATTTTAGCTTCTAATTAAGAGTCATTGTTTACCTCATCAGAACGCCATTAGGATTCAGGACAAGGTTGCCCTGTTCATTATGTTTTCACCTTTTTTTTTTTAAAGCTTTGGGCAAAGAGAGTGATACAGGTTTTTATGTTTAAAACAAAGAATTATTATAGTTGTCCCACAAAAAGGGAGAATATGCACAAGCCAGTGTCACCAGTTTTCAGAAGCCCCCTATCATATTTACATCCAGAGTAATTGCAGAATATCTTTGCATATAAATTGACACTGCCTTGGTCCTTGAAGATAAAGCCACATCTATACTTAAAATGAATTCTTTATTGCTTTCCAGCTACAATGAAGATAATTTTGAAATCCCTCAACACTCCTATCCTGCAATCAGAACTTCTCTCTGCTTTTCACTGTTGTTTTCACAAATGTCTGACACTGACTGAGATCTGCTTCAACTTCAGCAAAGCACAATCAGACATTTCAACTAGGGAATGAGAAACACATAGCAGTTACATGACATCACTGAAGATGTGCAGCTTCACCACACTGACACTCAGTGCAAGGTACACAGACACCAGCTATACAGGTGCAATGATGCTTCAACTGACAGAATTAATCAGAGGAAATTATTATCCAGTCTTAACCCTTGCAGGTTTCCTCGCTATATATATTCCAAGTCAGAAAGCAAAAATCAAAGATATCTCCATATGGAAGGTTTTTTTACACCTTCACTTCTAGCAGGCAAATTTGCAAAAATCATGATGATGTCAGACTAAGACACTGAGTTCAGACATCTGAAGTGCAAAGCTAAACATGTCTAGCTAAAAAGGTTGCTAAGAAGCACTGACCATCTGCTGTAGATGAGGCAAACTATATCACACTAAAACAAAACCAATTCTATAGAAACATCTTGTTCCATGTATTTATTTGTTTATTTTTAGTGGCAACCTGCAGGACATGGTGTAAAGAGCAATAGGAATCTTCAGTCACGCTTTGCAGCTGACCAGGATTTCTGAGTTCACACTGGAAAACAGCTGATCCACACATCCCATGAGGAATTGAGAACACAATATTAACAGTACAGAAAAATTTCTTTTTCACGCAAGTTTTTTGTCACCATTTAAGTAGGTAAAGATAGAATGAATCACTGCCAGGGAATTCATATAAAGACTTTCAGGTACTACCTGGGTGTTTTAAGTGACATTTGCCAATAACACAGGGTAGCCACTTATGTTTCAGAAGAAAGTATGAAGATTATAGGTTCATTTTAAGGGAGAGAGAGACAAAGAAAACAGAAGACATTTAAAAGAAACTATGCAGAAGAGTAAGTAACAGCAACTCCTAGCTGGTTTCAGACAAAGAACTTGGTTGACCTAGCTGGCGCCAGCACTTCTTAATCAGTCATACTTGCTCTAACCTTTCATAAAGTCTGATTGCAGGAGGCTGAAACAATTCTTGCTCCACTCAGGAGGTAATTTGAGCATACACAACTCAGTGGCAGGCAACCAGCTACATTACAACAAAGCAGCACACCAAGATAGGCTCTAGGAAATGCCAGTAGGCATATGTTTGCTGGGACAGTCTAACACAGAGGAAAGGCAGGATAAAAGGTTACATCTACGGATGCACCTGCGTGACCTCACTGAAGTTTCAGGTGATCTACTCCAAAACGTAGATGCTCAAGCTGCTGTCAAATGCTGACTGTACAATGCACAAATATTTCTATTACACTCTCACTAAGCTGACCAAAAACTCTTCTCTAGTAGAATCTCAAGTCCTCTTAGAAGGCCACATCCTGTAAGTGTGTGTAAGATATCAGAGATCAAGCTCATATTCTGACTGTCTCTGTCTTGGTTGAGTAAGCAGAGGAAGACCCATGCCATATCCCAACTGCTAGGGAGTTCAGACCTAACAGAATACTTCACATTTCTGCTCCCAAGTAAATATGGGATCTTATCACTGGCGTGTTGGATGTAGAGGGAGGAGAACCAAGAGTAAGATCAAATCAACCATTTTCAGAACCAGCCAAGTCCCCCAGCTTCTGAAACAGGTTCATGACTGCTCATCCAAAAGGAGGAGCAAAACCAGTCAAGGGCTGGGTACTTGCCTACACGTGCTAGAGAACAGAAAGCTGTTCAGTACTGTATCTGCAAGAGCCTCTTCACTCAACTTTCTTGTTTCTCAGTTGTCAGCACTTGTACTCCCCACGTGCACTACAGGGGACCCTATCTATCTAGCCTGACTTTACAACAGAAGCTCTAGTTACTAAGTTAACTAGACTAGTCCTTGTGAAGTTAAGCCCTATCCACCATTACAAGGTTGGTTGCAAGTCACTTTTACTTGTCACTTTATCCTGTGCCCATATAAAGCCTTTATTGTAGTCACTAATTAAAAACACATGCCAAACTAGTTACCTATTACAGCTGTAGGAAAGCTAATGACATAAAACAGGCACAGTGCCTTGCTATTGACCCCCTGTAAAATTTCAGGCCTGGTATTTTAATTGGTGGAACTAAATCAATTTATCACTTAATTATGTGTCAATTTATGAAGAAAAGTAATTTTTTATTTGCTTGCATTCCTATTGATGAAGGCTGCAGTGGCCAGAAAGTCACAGATTTCAACACAAAAAAATCATGTCTTTGCATACCCATCCACTTGATTGGCCCCTTAAACAACAGAAATTATCTGCTTACCCAAGAAACTAATTTCCAGAAGTTCTGAAATGATATTGAAAAATAGTTGTAAGGAGTCAGAAGGTACGTGTGGAGATTTTCTAGGCTGGGAAAATGCATTTACTTTTAGAATAGATGAGCAAACATTCTCCATCTCAGTCTTTTCCTATACAGGAAATCCTGAGACAAACGACAGATTGAAAAACTCAGCTTTTTAATCATTGGGCTTACCTGGGTGTAAGGAGCTTCAGACCCTCCTGTCCACACATGTAATCCAGACTTACAGAGGGATTTTATGAAGTCTGAACATCATATCCAGGTGAGGCATAGGAACTGAAAAGGCCCATGCTTGCTCTGGTCATAGGGCTGGTTTGGTTGGTTGGTTGTAGGTCTTTGTCTCTGGGACAGTGCTGGCAGTGCCCACTGCAAGAACAGGTAGTTTTCCGTATGGCAGGACAAGGTCTGGCAGAGGAAGAAGAACCAGGAACTGCAAGCCAGCAGCAGGCTCTGCTCCTACATGAATAAAGAGTTAGCAATAAAGAAATGGCTCCTCAAGGGACACCAATCATGCTCTGGTGATTGGCGAGAGAGGTGTTCGCTTGGGGCAGTTTGAGGAAGGGGAACTAGAAGGAAGACTGATAACAGAAAAAGAGGGCTGTAGGTACCCTTTCTGTGGAGAGCTGATGGGCTTTCCATTCGAGGGGCAGTATCACCTGCCTGCAACACTGAAGGCAGCCTGGGGATGGGCAAAGCACATCAAAACTAGTCTAAGCATGCCCACACTTGCCTTCAAAGCTGAGTGGCTACAAAGCCATGAAACAGGGTAAGGAAAGAGGAGATACAGCTAAACAGGCATCTTAATAGATCCAGAAAAGGTGCTACCAACCCTCAAAACTTCCAGAAATGCATTAGTTAACTGTATCCTAGACAGAGAATGAAAGAAGGGCTGAGTAGACCTCTAGACCCAAACATTGCATTGTCAATGACAGCAACAGGATACAGGAGGCACTGGCTACACATATCAGGGAAATACAGTGTTAAAGGAAAACTGTCATATATCTGGATTTCAGTCTAAATAGCACAATGAGAAAAAGTGGAACAGGTTGCCCGGGGAGGTGGTTGAGGCCCCGTCCCTGGAGATATTCAAGGTGAGGTCTAGTTGGAGGTGTCCCTGCTGACAGCGGGGGGGTTGGACTAGATGATCTTTGGAGGTCCCTTCCAGCCTGGATGATTCTATGACTCTATGATTCTAAAAAACAAAACAAAACAAAAAACATTTAGCAGAGGGACTGAAAGCTGCAAAAATCACCAATCTTGGCAATATACAGTGAAATCCACATAAGGACAGCTCAAGGCAGAGGAAATTAAGAGATTTACTGACATGTTGGAGGGCATGGGACATCTGCAAAAACAATGAAGAACTCGAGCCATGGCTGGACACAGTGTCAGTGGTGCATGCAGAGCAACATGCATCAGTAGCATTACGGCCAAAGTGGGAGGGTAGCTCCAGCATAGGGCATAATTAAGTGTAATTGGAAAGGTGGAGGAATCCTCAGAATGGGTTAGTTTGATTGCTGCAAGCAATAAAAACCGAAACACATGCTGAGACAGTCTGAATGTGCAAAGGCCCTTGGGACCCACACACAGCTTAAATGAGGAAAATTGTACCACAGCCACCCTCCCAGGTGTAACTGGCAAGGGTTCCACATGGGCTGGGTTCAGCTCATAGGAACAGATACAGCCTACTCTCATCTGTTGGGGAAAGCAGGGCGGTCATTACTTCCATTACTGTGTTAGGAGGAAAGCACTTCTCTACGTTAGAAGGATTTTGTATCTTAGAAAAGGCGATGAGATTGGGAGAGGGGAAGCCATCTTATCTAATCCTCAAAGGAGAAAACTTGCAAGGCTTTAAAGCACCAACCTGCATGAAAGAATTGAACTACACTGAAGCTGTGAACTCCCTGTTAGTATTTACACAAAGATTAGGAGAAATGTCAGCACTTCCATAAGGTCTGAGGGATAGAAGAGAGCAACTGGTAGTGAAGAAGATGGACAAGAGCATCCAAAATACAAAGAATGACAATCACACTCAAATGACTTGAATTAAAAGTCAAAAAAGGAGATAAAGTCTTGTAGCAGCTCTCCTCTCATGCAGCAGGATGATGGCACGCAAAAGAGAAGGGACAGATGTTCGCTCACATCTATGATCTGCCAACAGATGATGTGAAAGGATGTACAGTGTGTAGATACTATTGATTTCTTTTTAATACAGCCAGTGAGGCCTGGTTGTCAGGCCCACAGTATGGCCATCAGAGAGATTCACATTAAAAAAAAAAATTCAGGCTCTGCATGTGGGATACCAAAAAGTCCAAAAGTGGTTTAAAAAAACCACTTATTTAAAAAAGTGGTTTCCAGAAAGTATTTCCTCCAGACATTCGGAGGGATGCTAAGATAGGGCACTGTACAAATGGCAAAAAAGTGCACAGGAATTTTCCAGAACGATTTCACAAGTAACATAAATTCTCCTAGACCATTTTATTTATGTAAAGTATCAGAAAAAACATCAAGGAAGCAATGATAGTTCATGATGCACCTAATAGATGCTTGGCAGCAATTGATACCTGATTTATACAAACCTATTCAGAACCACTACCTGCTGATACTTGATTATTACAGTTGTTTTGTCAAAGTAACTCAACTTAGGAACACATTATACAGCACTGCCATGAGTCAGACCACAGTAATATTCACCAGGCATAGTATTTACAGCAAGCTAATTTAGAATAATGGCTTGCAATACATACCCAAGGAATTCTGAAAATTTGCAAAGGACAGTATTTCATACACACAAGCAGCAGTTTGTATTAGCTGAAGTCCAATGGAATGGCTGAAAACACACCTTTCAGTAAGTGAGCAGACATTATTCAAGACAAATGAAGAAGAATGGAAATTCATACCACACTACCCAAACCAAGTTGTGGAGCTTTACCGGCACAGATGTTAACAGTGCAAGTAGGACTAAGAAGAGTGTGTAATATCCAGAGGTGCAAATCACTGACTACAGTAAAGCATGGTGGACAAAATATAATTAAGATTTCACTATAAAGTGTCAGGCTGCTAAAACTTTTCAAAAGAAACATCAGTGTCATAATAACACATCCAGGCAATAAGATGCAGGAACAGGAGGGTAAGACTATTTCAGGTTCTTCTGTAATATAGAATATTGTAATATACATAAATATATATGCTCTAACATAGAATACTACTTCATCTCCAGTAAATACCAGCTCTTAGTCAGATGCACCCCACAAAAAATCTACCAAACCCAATGATCTGACAAATCAGTGAAAAGTTGTCACTCTTGCTAATGTACCTGTACCATTTCCTCAGGTTACATATTTCCTACCTGCAGCTGATGAGTCTTCTGTTGTCTGACCAGATCTGCTTTGCAAAACCTGCTGATATCCACAGGCAAATGCTGCATCCCCACATATAAATATGAGATTAATAGAAAATTAAATATAAAATAACTCAGGAGTTACTATTAAGAGCATTAAATGTATTAAGATTCAAGCGCTCAGTAGTTAGAGAATACCAAGATAATGTTAATTCATGCATGCCTCGTTCTGTTCCAGCAGGTATAAGGACCATGAACAATTTAAGTGTTTCTTTTATTCCACACAAGAAAAGTGGCAAAACCAGGGCTGCAGAAAGGGATTGGACCCAGAGATGTTGTACAAACCATCCAGTTGCTAGGCAAATCCCACTCTCAAGCATTTAAAGTTAGCAAACAAATACAAACAGAAGGTAAAACAAAGGCAGAAAATTACCTGGGGGTCCTCCTGAACCCCAGGTGCAAGTTTACTCTTTAGAGAAAAGTCAAACATTGACCAATAACTTGGGCACATCACAGGGCACTGTGAAGCCATCAATGTGATTCCAAGTCTGACTGCAAGAACACCAGCATATTCATAGGTAACAAATGCTTCCTCCCAAGGTCACGAGTCCTGCAGACTCAGTGGTAAAGCAAACTAGACCTGCTGGGAGTAACCAGGCCTTCAGTTCATAGCTATGTAACAGAAATTCAGATATTATGCAAATCTTTATAATAATGACTTATTTTTTTAATACCTAAATAATCCAAAGAAGTAGACTAAGGGGATGATGCCTCTCCCCAGACAGTTATAAGCAATGTCATATTTCTAGTAATACCCCAACCACGGCCTGAATATGTAAGAGATTAAAAGTACACTGAAAGAGATGATTAACAGTCCATTATGGGCTCCCTAAAGTAAAATTTTCTGAAATATTAATATTTAATTATGGAGGTGGCAGCAGGCTGCAGGGCTTCCCTTTTTTCTTTTCGATGTGTTCTCCTTATCTGTCACTAAAATATAAGAGATAATACGAAATCATGTACCTGTGTAAACTCTAATAGTAGTAATACAGCAAAGCAGAACAGAAAAAGAAAAAAAAAATAGGCCTCAAGCTGTTCATGGGGTCTCTGGTAATTGGAAGAGTCAATGGCTATATGATTCAAGAAAATACCTTCCCTGGAGAAGGAGACTGATTGTCCCGCATTTATACAGCAGCTAACCAACACTAAGCAGGCTTTCCTTTGCATATTATTGGTGCCAGCCCAATGAGGCAGAAAATTGCATCGTGTCATTTAATTTCCCAATCTTTGTTTTCATTGTATTAATCTTTTGGCTTTGCTTCACTTTATAATTTGAAGGCTCAGCAAGAAGCAAACCAAATGGAAATTCAGCTTACTTTCATGTCTAGCTGAATGTTCGTCGCAGTTTTGGAAAGTTTAATTCTGTGTAATCTCACCCATGAATAATAATCATCTGGTTTTGTATGCAGACATATTAGTGGTTATTAAAGACTGCCTTAAAAATTCTTGGGATTGTGCCCAAAAGTCAGTCACCAAAACATGATTAACAAATAGGCTACAGGAAGAGAGAAGATAGGTTTTTAAAGCCGAAAAATATGTGCCCTGTTGTTATAGAAGAAAGTAAAGAAGTTGGAAAACTTCCTGAATTTGACTAATTATTTTAAAGTTTACAATTCCCAAACTGGTAATTCAGATACTGAAGATGTTGAGTGTGGTTATCTTGGAAAAAGCACAGGAAATAACTGTAGAGGTTTCATTTAGATATACGGAAGGGGAGGAAAAAAAGGAAGAAAAAACCCCACTGATTTTCTCTTTGTGCTGAGAGTTAGGCACAACACACCAAGGGCTGTGTTGTGCCTCTCAGACAGCAGGACCCTAGCAAGATCTTATGTTTGGAAGCAGAAGCAGATTAGCAGGATCATCTCACAGAAAAATGCCTTACCTTCACATTGTCTACCATGCCAGGGCCAAATCCAGGCCTCCAGCTCACTCTCTTCCCCCCAGGAAACCCATTGACACATTGGCCTGAAGGCTTGCTCGATCGCTCTTGAGTGTCTTATGTGCATTATTCTTGTTTCCATTTATTGAACTATCATGAAGACACACTGCAAATTTATACAACACATCTGATATATATTTCGTGCTGTGGTTATATGATTCCCGGTTCATCCAAATAGGACTCATGAGCCATATCCAATGAATAAATCTATTTCATAAATGAGATGTCTTTTTCACTATTCTGTCTCTGTTTTGTCAAAAAAGGGGGATTTTTCTTTCAACCTGAACCTCTTGTAACCATGATGAAGTGTTTAAAGCTTCCCCTGCTTGGATCTCCAAGCATATGTCTTACCCAGAAAAGTTTAGGGTTTTGCCTGTTATCTTTCAATTGTGGGAAGTTTTCACTCTTGCATGCACCTTAGTGACATGAAAAGAACACTTAGCAGATATTGATGTCACTGTCTCAAGACCTAAATGAGGAAGATGTAAAAAAAAAAAAAAAGCTTGTGTTTAAAAAAAGAGGAGAGGGTGTCCTTTAAACATTCATGACCCAGGAGACAAAGGAAGAGCACCATGACCTAGACCCTGCACTTGAGTGCAGTTCTCCACTTTTCAGTGAGAGACAGAAAAATTCTGACCTGCTGCTAACTAACTGATGGTGGATGGAAGGACACAAAAGAAACCACTCTCACACAAGAGTCCTAAGAGTCCTATTACAGAAGTCTAGCCAACATATTTCGTACCCATCAGGGAAAGTGGCGCTACACATTCACTGTTCTGTTTCCCAAAAAAAGCTGTCCTCAGGGGACACTTAAGGAAGCTGATTGTAATTAAAAGACTCCAAACTTGCTCTGCTGCTGTCACTTGCTCTACTTGTGTCCCCCTGAATGCACAAATCATGTAGGAGTGCAATGGCTTCTTGCTACTGGAAGGCTGTTGCCGGCCTCTACAATTAAACACATGTCAAAGTAACTGCTTATCGTCACAAAGTAGATAAGGTGTTTTAATCTCTCTTATGAGATGGTCATCATTCACAGAGGTGTGGTTTAGTGTTTAAAATTAGAATCCTAAGCTTCAGATTTTGAAAAAGACTTTTGAAAAGTTTAGGAAAACTTTGCTAGTGTCAACCATGCTCCACATGCACCAGATGTCGTTGTATTTGAGCATAAAATACGTCAGAAAACTCCGTATCTATAGTATTTTAGATGTTGAGACAGAGAGTCATAATGTTCCCTGTAGCTCCCAAACTTCACAGAAAAGTTGAGCAGCAGCTCAGAGCTCCATTAGTCTTACTGAAATCCTAGAAATACAGTCCTCGTTAATCTGACTTAATCTAGCCCCAAGCAGACTCAGAGCATACAGAGCTGCTTCCACGTGCACATTGAAATAATCATTCTTCTCCCATCGTAGACTCCCTGTGAGCTCATTTAAAACAGACCAGAGGTACCCAAAATAGTTTCCTAGGCCTCAAAACTCCCTGACATAAATTCAAATAGTCCACTGATTCAGCTCAATGAAGTTTTCAAAGTTCATTAGTACCAAGAATTAGATTTAATTCCATATAGCTAGAATAAAACAAGTTCCAGTAACAAAAAGAATTGACATTTTTTACATTCTGACTTAAATTGTAAAGACACGCAACCTCATCCACCAAATTGTAATTGAGGAAATAGATGGACATTGTCAAATACTATGGTACAGTATAAATTTAAAGGGTCTTCTTACATAAAGGTTGATGTGTCTGAAAGTTAATCACTAGTATTTTGTGCAAACTGTCAAGCAGTTTTCATAGACAGGGACTGTCATGAATATATCGCTGAAATTTAATTGCTGAACTGAGAGAAGAGGGAATATGTACCAAGACAACCAAATTATAAATGACAGTTACAAGTCCTGGAGTTGGTAATATCTGTTTTTCTTTTACACTTGATATCACTTTTAGTGGACTTCCTGCAGGAATGTTTTTCTAATTAATTTGTTTTTTCCAAACATTTGTTTTTCCTTGTTAACACGAATTGATGCAGAAAGGATCACAGAATCCTAGGATCGCCTAGGTTGGAAGGGACCTTTTAAGATCATCTAGTCCAACCAATGAAAAAAAAAAACCAACCACACAAACACCACACCACACCCCAAACAACGCCAACCCAACACTAATCCATATCCCCGAGCACCATGTCAACTCGTCTCTTGAATACCTCCAGGGATGGTGCCTCAAC
>JAOQGH010000023.1:73526910-73575729 GCA_025769975.1 Gallinago jamesoni | reverse complement strand
AGTGTGACAGCCCGAAAGTTCATTTAGCTCAGACCTGCTAAAAGGTTGATCACAGAGCACACACATTGCAATATTTTCCCAGAACTTTGTTGAGGACCTAAATAAAATGCTGTTGTTCAAATGGAACATTTCATTCCTGTTTAGTTTGTCAAGTTATCTTTTAAACTCACGTAAACTTTTAGCGCCCACAAAATCTTGTGTCAAGATATTTACTGGGTCCACCCATTACCCTATCCTATGAGCAGAGCAGGGAACAAAGTTTTCTTGCTTTTTATTTTATGGTTTCATATCCTACCTCAAGAACATTCAGCTTGTGGTCCGCAACAGCCTTAGATTTTTTTCCACAGAACCGGTTCCCAGCCAGTTGTTCTTAATCCTGGTTTTGGCAGCAGTAAACAACTGCACTGAGCATAGAGTCCTGCCTTTGTCATTATCTATTTTTTGTGTTTAGACAGTTTCTGCACGTCACCAGCACCATTAAACCTGTCATTCACATGGCTGCTCTCCCCTCCTCATTTTGTTTCAACTTTAAATTTAATAGGATATTTCCTATCCCTCAAGTAGGACATCAATGACAGCAATGACTTGTACCTGAACAAGAACAGACCCCTGCAGATACACTTCCATTCTGCCAGTGAAATGTTGTCTGAGTACTTTTCTGATATGTTTTGCATCTACCTTGCAGTAATTTCATAATTCCCAGTGTGCTTCCAAGAACTCTGTAAAGACAGACTTAGAAGCCTTACAAATTTCAATAGATTTTTTTTTCATTTTGTTTTGTGTTTCCAGTAGATACTTACTTGTGTGTAATTAACCTACTCCTGTATTTTCCTACAGCTGAATTCAAGTTAACTGGTCCTCAACAGCTCTTCTACCCATTTTATCTTCCATGAAAAAAAGATACTACCTGACCTTCTCCCAGAACCTCACCCACACACCCCGAGCTTTCAGAGATAACTTCCAGGATAATTTCGGGCTCTAAACATCATAGTGCTATGTTTCTTACCACCCAGCAGGAACAGCAAATTCAAAAGCTTGAACTTCAGATAACTATACTCCACCTTCCCAAGCTTAATTAGGATGTACCAGAACCTGCAATGAAAATGGAAAAGAAAAAGCTGTCTTGCTCTGTTGAGCAGCAGACCCACCTTTTCCTTGGGCATCATCTCCTTCAGCAAGTATGGCTGAAGAATGATTTCTTGCTGCTTCTTATGCCTCCTGCTAGTCAAGTTGATTCTTTTAATGCAGAAGAATAATGAACAACTAAAATGACAGTGACACAGCACTGATGTGGTCAGGGTTCAAACCACTGAGCTACAGGTGCAGCTCCCCCATTGCCTGGTGAAGTACTAAAAATGCCTCCTCTGGTCTATTCCTGCAGACAGCTGTTTTCAGATGGATTCCCACATAATTGCACTTTCCAGGGCATATTGCTTCTCATTCCATTCTAATCCTTCTATTTTGGTCAGTCCAATGCACGAAAGCTTAAATCGAACATTTTCAGGCTGTCACAAAGGTTAAAAAACCTATTTACCACAAAATTAGACTTTCACTTGGAGGAGATGCCAAGCTCCTCTGGACTCAGCAGGGCTCCAGTCTTTATTAGGACCTCTGAAAACAGCCATACTCCTAATCAGGAGCTCTCAAGGCTGGGTCTTTTTGTCTCAGCAAGGCTACTTTGAGCTTCTTTAATGGAAAAATGGATCCCCAAACTTGGGCTAAGGGTTGCCTGGGCATTTCTAGAGGCACAAAGCTTCCAGAAACAACCCTTAACACTTTTTCTTAGTGTTACCAGCATAGTAGTACAGGGCTGCTTTCTTTATCCCTTTGATTCCTTGTGTATTTAGAGGGAGCTCCCAAAGGGCAGAGAGATGCCACAGTTACTTTTGCGTCACCACCAAGCCACCCAAACATCTGCAAAATGTGCCTGGGTCAGGGTCAGGTGTGGCTCAGGACCCCCACAGGGAGCTGGCACGTCAGAGCAAACCCAGAGCACAGTTCTGCCTTTGGGTCGTTGACTTTGTGACTTTCTTCACGCTGAAAAAAAAAAAAAAACCAACCAAAGAAGGACATGATGAAACATAAGCATTTTAAAAGTACACCTTTAATAGTCTCTCCTGGGCAGAATCAGCTGAACTCAGAGGCAAAACTGCTTTTTTCCAAACAGCATGAAAGCATCATAAGATCTCATTTTATCTCTTTTCTCTAGATTTATTGTAGTGATGCCCTCTCGTACTTCCACTCCAAAAAGCATTCCCATTATCAACCTCCTCCCTTTTTCAAAGTTTTTAACTCATCTCTGTATGTGCATGATGCTGTAGCTTGGCATACTAAGTCCTTAGTCCAGATGTGATTTTTCTTTTTTTTTTTTTTTTAAAGAGACTAAAATGAGTTCTGCAGTTTTTGATTTACAGACACATAAAACCCGTAAGATTTACACTTTAAAGAGCTAGGAAGAGTATCTGAAAAGCAGAAATGATTGAAACCAGGAGGGAAATGAACCATCCCAGATTTTAATCCTGGAATCATCTATTTGAAAGGCAAAGTATTTTTTCTCAGACCTCATCTTCTGGGTATCTACCCTTTTTTAAATACAGCGAAGGTTAAATTGATTCCACCTGCAATAAAGGCTGGGGGGTAATATAGTAGAAACAGAGAATTTTGCCTGTGATAAGTGGTTTGAGGGAATAATTCTGGTATTTGTAGTTATGACTGAAGGGGTTACAAGGCACAACCAAAGGGAGCAATATCATGTTACCAGACACAGATGACAGCAATACAGTAGGCCAGAAAATCTGGCACCACACGCAAAAGGTATTAACTTTTGAGAAGTCAAGAACATGGTGGCTGATGTTAGAAGTACAGCTGCTAACAAGCTGCCCACACACCCACATTGGGCAGTTTTCTGTGCGTGGCCTGAGCTCAGTGTAGTGGTCCAGGTAGCCTGAATAGAGCCAACTCAGTTTTGCTGAGAAGCAAAATCTGCTACACATCGTTCAGTAGTCAAGGGGCTCCAAAGGGGGCTCTAGGTGCCAAAAAGCAAAGCAAAGTCCTCCTTTGCTTTCCTGTGTTATTGCCTGAGCCCACCCTTAACTGTTTAAGCAAACAGGCATAAAAGTCCTAAAGAGTTAGTTTACAGCAAGAGGGAACAGGATGCAGCCGGTAAAGGACCTAAAAAAGCAGCGCTCCTAAGTTAGCTGTTGAAAACATCTTGCATAATTTTACAATCTCCGTGGTGTTTTATGTATTCAGCAAGTGAAACCACCAGTGGCAGCATCTTTTATACCATCCTGCTGATAAGTCAGAGTGGGCAACACGGGAGACCTGCTGATCAGATGCTCAAGAGCAGACTGGACCCTTGTTCTCATTTACCGCCTCCCCCTTAAACAGCTCAGTACACGTCCCCACGCTCTCTATCACCTCAGGCCTCAGCTGGGCAGAAGCTAGCGGAGCCCAAGCTCTCCAGTGGGCTGAGTACCTACTCCATTTGCCAGTCAGTGCCGTGGCACCTCTCCTGCCACAGCCCAGTCTTGCTGCTGCTGCTCCCCCTCTGCAGTAACCCCGGTTCTCCTGGGTCCGGGCAGACACGTCGTCAGGAGACCCAGCCAATAGTTCAAAAAGCTGCCCTAGCCCCTTGGTAGACACACCGCTGGTCTTTCCAAGTAGCAAAGCTCATTGACTAGTTTTTCCATTGCCGCACGACAGAAGGAGCCTCTTTGCATGTATGTGGCTTCCGTGTGCCCTGAAGGACATCCCAAGCGCTATGATGGAAGGGGAAATTGAGGCTGTCTCACACCCAGAGTCACATCCACCGAATCCCCTTGGCTTTGCTCTTTTTCACTCTCTTTCACCACAGTACACAGATTTAAACAGTCATTCAGCTATTTCAAGAGCCATGCCAAAAATCTGGTATTTAACTAAGGCTATGTGCTGTAATATTGCTGCCATAAACTTTGCCCCGTGCTTGGAAGTGATTCAAACAAGAGAAAGTAGGAACTTCACACTTAAATTAGACAAGTTCAAAAGTCAGATCACTGAAGGCATTGCAGTAGCAAACCAAAATGGGTCAAGACACTGTTTATGGCCTTATTAATTGTTTCTTGTAAACTGAGTAATAGAAGAGGTAAAACAATGACTGCTTCATTGTGTTCTTCTTTGATACATTGCCTGAATGACCTGACATGCTTTAAAAGGACACTGTAATTGAACATCTTAGATTTCCCCTGGCATTATTTTACTACATATTCCAGAAAATATTTAGCTTATTGAGACGTAAAAGAAGTGCACAAGGAGATGGAGAAATAGAAGTGACGTCATGATTTTCTTTTTAAGGTGATTCATAAACAAATGTCTTGGTAACTGCTGACTGAGGTATTTCAGTATGAATTTCAGAGTATTCAGTATGAAATTTCCCCAATCTGTTCTTCAGTGAGCAAGGAACAGGGAACAGGATATTAACAAAGGTACCGCTTTCATAACTACTCACTAGTTATGAAACTAACAACTTACTCTACATTTAAAAAAAAATTAACTGCATTTGCTTTTATGTTCTTGTTATATTTTCTCTTTAAATTGGCATGTAAATGCCTTTTAGATGCAGTATTCTCACTACCTGTCTCCTGCAACTGTGAAGGGTTTGTTTTTCCCCCTTGATGGTGAGCAAAATGATTCCCCAATATAAACCTCAGTGGTAGGACATAAGATTTAAGTGGGGTTTTTTTAAGACAATTCTATAAAAGAAAGTGGCATGGTATTGCAGTGCAAAACAGTAGCCATTGTTTTGCAGTTTCGCTTTTCAAAAAAATGAAAATCAAACCACTTGAAAACAGAATCGTTTAAAACTAAGTTAGGGAGCTCAGTATTTTGTACCATGCTTGTTACACTGAGCAAGCTCAGTTGTAAGCAGGGACTTTTCCTCCAGAGCAATGAATCCTGCAGTAACATACAAGCATAGAGCATTTACTTTCCCTCATAAATTGTCACAGTTCAAAACATCAAAAAAATGTTTCTATATTCTCTTTAATCAAAATCAGTCCTATGAAAGCAGAATACAGGTTTAAAGAAGGCCTCAAATAATACATTACCATGACACTATAAAGCACAGTGTGTATGAGGTGCACTACTCTGACGTTGCCACTGAGCTGGAGACACCTGCAATGCAGTAAATGTTTGATAGGAAATGAAAGGCTTGGAAGGTTTTCATTTCCCTTGCATGTGCTCAAAGCATTTCATATTTCAACATACCCTTGTTTCAGGCTTTTAGGGGAAAAAAAAAAAAAAAGCCAAGCACAGTTTACTACTAAATGACTACTATCTGCGAGTGGCAATTCCAGCTAGCAGCCTGTAATTTGTCAGGGACAGATAACAGAACGCTGTTATACTGCACCTGGTTAATCCTAGCCCGGTTTATCTTGTGTGCATGCCTGCACAGCCCAGAGATGCAAGCAGCACCAAATCTCGTGGCATATGTGCACGTGCTGTTGCCTCGTTCTTCAGATTTTATTGTATTTTTTAAGCCCCATATAAAATGTTCTTCCAAGGTTTGCTAACTACGGCATGTACCTTTGAACTCTAGGACAACTGAAACTTAATGGGAACCTCACCTCTCATTCAGCTGTTTTGAGAGAGGTAATGAGAGAGGGAGAGAGATTTTTCTAAACAAATGAGTTTTCATATTGGAAATAGTCTACTTTATGTTTTAATGTGTCATGGTGGAACATTAAAGTGTGCTGTGCAGGCTTTTAAAAGAGAGAATATTACCATTTGTGGTTAGTCACCATCCACAGCCCATTATTTGAAGGAAAATATTATCCACTAATGGCAGCACATAGGAAATTGCTCCCTTGATAGAAATGGTTTACAGCAAGTAGGAAACAACTTTGGAATGGAGATTTCCTAATAGCTTTACCTTGTCTTTGCAACTTTTTATATCCTTCTTTGCCTTTACTGTAAGTTGACTCCTTAATAGGATAGAGCCTTTATCTGAGAATATTAGTTATTCATGTAGCTTCTGTGAGCAGTGGAAATAAATCATTGCAAGCTGAAAATGTTTCTCAAAGACCATGAAAAACACCTCTTTTAAATTGTTCCATTAGGTACAATTATTTTATTTATTTCCATCTTTAGATTTCTCAGTTAGTATCTTGTTCGCTTGTTCTAAGGACAAGCTGTAATTTGCCTTATCAAAATCACCCAGCCCAGTCTAAGGTTAAATTTAATTGGGAAAACAACTGGTAATGATACAGTTCATCTTTAGTAAATATAAGTGCAGTGTGCCCAGGCTTTTACATTAGCAGGCAAATACTATACAGCATAGCATGGGTCCAACATTAACTCTGGATGCTGCATCTTCCGTTCCATCAGTGAACATTGCAAAATGCAGACAACTCAGGAAAGCTATTATTCAGAGTAAGATTTAACCAATGTAACTCTCTTACACACTACAGAACAGGGATTAATACCTTTTTTCCAAATTGCCTTTCATCTGACAATCTCAAGTGGCTTTTGAGATATTAAAGTATTAACCAGAAGTTGTTAACATGCTACCAAATGAGATTTCTTTCTCTGTTCTTGATCTGTTCAAGTTTCTTTTCCCTTTATGGCCGGAATCCAAACATGGGGTTTGTTTTCCAAGGCATCCATAGGAGTCTGTTCAAAGGAGCGTTTGCTAAGACTCATTTTGAATTGCTAACACACATAATGACCTATTTGCAGAGAGTGAAGCCCTTTCTGAATTCCACCCCCAATCCTTTTCCTCAGGAGTTTGGAGGGGCTGAAGACCTTGTAGGCAGAAGTACCTGGTAGTTGGTCATATTGTAAGCCTCTGTCTTCTGTCTGTCAGAGAGCAAGTAGTCAATGTAGGAATCGGAGGTCGATAGAGACACCTGCTTACCTGTAAAACTCATGGGAGCTCATGATGTGGGAATCTGAGCAAGTAGCAAGATTTTTGTCTCTCTGGGTGCCCCAAGGAAAAAAAAATCTTGTTATTCACCCATTAAAATTAACAATATGCTTAATTCACACCCAGTTCATGGTCATTTAGATCAGAACATCCAATAGTTTAGGCAGATACTTGTTGTCCTCAGGAGCCTGACATGCCAGCTTACATTCCAGCTGAGTACCCTCTAGAGCACTCAGGAGAAAAGACTGCAGGTTCAAGCCTTACAAGTATCAGGCCATGACTGTATTCCTGCTTATATAAATTGACAGATATTTTGCCAACTGTCTGTATAGCTACCTCATATGTTAGCCAACAGCACAAACAATAGCAGAGCTTGTCTCTTTTATCTTGCAACAATGAAAAAAACAAGCAAACTCATTTGAGCATCCCTCCTGGCCAGGAGAACATTCAGGCACAACCCTCTTCTCACATCGCAAGCCCATTTACCAGAAGGCAGTGCTTGTAGTCTGCTCAAGCCAGAACCCAAACAGATCAGCTCTGCAGTGGGAGGAACAAGCTAATAACCCACCAGTGACAGGAACAGCAAGATGCTGAACCTTTCCAATAAATCCTCCCCACCCAGTAGGAACAGGCTGTTAGCTGTCTGCATAAGTTATCCCCACAATCCGTAAAATAAGGAGATTCTACTTGTCCAGCTTTCCCTCCCTAAATATATTGTAACAGTAGGACATAATTCAGCTGCTGGAGATTAAAACTGTAATTCAGATGCCCAAGTAGTTTATAGGTGAATTAAACCTGTGTTTGAATTTTGTCTATTAAGCATTTCAGCTGAAAGGGAATAAGAAAGTTGCATAATTTATTATTTAATGTTTTCAATAGACCTCACTATCATACTCAAAAGC
The DNA here is from genome assembly GCA_025769975.1 of Gallinago jamesoni. Lineage (NCBI taxonomy): Eukaryota > Metazoa > Chordata > Aves > Charadriiformes > Scolopacidae > Gallinago > Gallinago jamesoni. The sequence continues at coordinate 73,567,926 of JAOQGH010000023.1, read as the reverse complement.
AAATAGTTTGCATGAGACGCATGTGTAGACAGGAGTTATAAAAAGGCTATGCCAAAAGGTTTTATGGTGATGCAGATGCAATGAGAAGATTCCTTTATAAACGTACTTTCTGTGTGGTAGCTCATTTTAAAACTGCAGAATTCTTTGTTCATTATCACAAATGCATACAAGACAAATTCAGGTTTTTTAATGACTGTGGAAAGCAAGCCTCACTCAGCCTTCCAAATTTTGGTCCTACTCTTCCCTTATCTCTCTTTAAAATATGACATTTGCCCATTTCCTAAGTAAAGGTTAATTTCTTTTACATTCCTTACAAAAGACAAACCAAAACAAAACACTCTTTTATGCTTTTCTTTGGAACATCATCTTTGCAAGTTACCCGTCCCATCAGTTCTCATTTTCTATTAGCTAGATTTCTCACTAGCACCACATTGGGTTCCACCAGGAGCTGTGCAATATAATAAAACCTCCTCAATTTTTCTTTTGAGATGGTGTTGAAAACTACTAAAATCACAGGACCCAGGTACTGTCACTACCCAAAACATTTCACCCATTAGAATTCAGGTATTAAACACCAGTGTTGCAACCCAGTAGCATTTCCACCCACTTTTTGCAGTGGTAGAGGCAACATTCCCCACTCAAGATGTGATTACTGTCTCTCATACTGCCAAGACCTTTGAGGAGACAGAACCATTATAGGTGCCAGCTCAATGCACCATGCTAATAGAAAATCAAGCACACATTTGGCTCCACAATGCCCTGCAACAAAAAAAAAAAAAAAGGCAATTTTTCTGTTATTTGACCTAGACATTCTTAACTACAAAACACTCCAATCTGTAATCCAAGACCCTGAAAAGTTCTCCTATTTCAGGGACAAAAGACAGAAGCTGATATCATTGCAGTTGAATTATTAGGTTGCTTCAACACTTTCTCTGTCATCAGGCACATAACTTTACACATCAGATGTTGCCAGCAGGCTTGTAGGAGGCCAACTTGCTCAATGTCTAGAGACAACAGCAATGACACGCCAGCTGTTTGAGAGAGAAACGAAACCAACAATCTGAACCACGAGAGCCCAGTTCTGTATTGGGGCACTGGATGACTAAGAAGCAGCAGGGAACAGGATACAAAATTCTGTAGACTCTCAAGTTCAATCGAGGGACCCTGTGGGATACCAGTGGTTTGTGACAGAAGCGATCATCAGATGGGATGGGGAAAATGCACAGATAATTGATTGAAGCAACGTTTATGCTCAGATAACCCTCCAATTCTCAACTAATACTTAAAGGAGATGTCAAAGGAGCAATAGAGCTACCAATAACAATTATATCACTTTTCATCCCATAAGATCTTGGGATGCTTTTCAGACTGCAGGATTGCTTATCCACTGCCGAATTACAGCTCGCTACAACAGCCATTTTGCAGCACTATACAATAGCTATTAGGAAGGAAATGAAGAATAAACTTCTTCTATTGATCCAGCAATGGGAATCTTCAATAGACAGAATGTAATTGTCTGAGCTAAAGTAGAGGGAGGTTGCAAAATGGCAGTAACTATGAGTATTAACAAAGCACAAAAAAAAGTTAGCAAAGTTAGCTTTGAAACAGCCAAGAAATCTCTGTGAAAAGTTACAGAGGACACAGGGGCAATCAACAGCAAGCTTTAACAACACATCAGGGAACAAGAAAGCAGGCAATCTCAGCTCTGCCCAACTATTCCACTCTACTTCCCCCACAAATATAGCATCCTTTCCAGCCAAAACCACCACTCCCTATGGTCTTGTCACAGAAGTAAACAGTGACTGCATATGCAAATATAATTAACTTGGTCTGAAAATACAGAGTGAGAAAGGAAGATAAGAAAGGCTTCTTTCCAAAATAGTCTCCCTCACACTCCCTGTGGGGAATTGCACTACTTACAGCCTTTTTGGGTGGCAGTCCTCCCTCATTCTCTAGCTCCAACAGAAGCGCTGGTTCTCTGCTTGCAGAACAGCAACACTTCCTGGGAACACCCAGGATTGACATTGCACAGTGTGTGCTTTGTTCCAAAACAAAGGGTCCAAAACTAGCTCATAGAGACTCTCACTCTACAGCTTGAGGGCCCACAAAGATACAAGAGTGATACACTCAGTTATTTTTTGCTCAGATTCTCAGTACATCTTCGTTGCCTCCAGTTATTGCTCTTCAGAAGGAAGCAACTGTCCTCTGGAAATGAGACTTTCATGTTTTCACACAAAATATGGCTGCTTCAGAGCCCTGAGGAAAAGGCGATCAGCAAATCTCATCATCCACAAAAACAACATCATTTTCTGAATTTGCATGTTAACGTGCAAAATTACTCTTTTCTTTGTCGAAGACTGCCTGACACATACAGCAGAAGAGAGGAGCAAAGGTGGTTCTAAAATTAACCTACAGAAGTAGTGAGCTTAAGACTTTTTTTTTTTTCTTTTCCCTAGATAACCTCAGATCTTTGTATCCTCACTGATGTCCTCCTACCCTGTCAGCCTTAGGATTGTTTTTCCAGGAATGTGTTGAATTTTGCATTAATTCAGAACTTAAAGGACATCACACTTGGAGGAGCTGATTGGTTTTTCGTATTCGCATTTGCTTTTAAGATTATCCAAACATCTTTGCCTTCCTATAAGTAAGGAATGCACCTTTTCACTCAACAGTGATATATCTGCAGGAGAAACAAAGGCCATACAGTACCAAATCCTGGTACTGAAGACCACAATTGGAGTCTTAGGCATCCAAACTTTTGTGAAATGTGAAAAGGAATAAAAAGTCATTACAAATGAAGAAACTCAGAAATGTTGTAAAAATCACTCCTTGACAAGGTGCAACAGTGTACTAACCATCCAGGGATGGACAGTAGTATGAATAAGAAGGTGCAAACAATCTTCGATGGGTACGGAGCAGAGGGGTTTGTTAGTCACTAGAGTCCATTACAGCTTTTATCTATCACATATCTAGCAAAAATCCATCAACCTTCAAAGAAAAAAAAACTTGATATAGAGAAGTCCAGTTTGAACAGATTTCTTGTTCTGCCCACCATAATGAATGAAACTGGCATTTTCTCCAGCTTGCAGGAAGTCAGGTCAGCAGAGTCAATCTGGAAAAAAAAAAAAAAACCAAAACAAAACCCAATGTGAACCAACTTTCGTCTCCTGTTTGTCAGGAATCTGGCTATATCGCAGGTACATTTAATCCATATTTTATAGACTTTGTAATATTCTGCAAACATTCCACTGAATGTTTGTTTAAATGCATCATGCCACAGCATGACAACTATGTGACGACTTCAGTGATTTAAATGGGTTTTGGATAAGACCCAGGCTTGCATCCTTACCTAGACTCATATTTGCCAAAACTCAATTTAAAAACCATTAAGTCCTGTGAGGAGAGGATTATCATTAAGAGATTATTTTAATTCAATACCATTTAAGCTTAAAGTAATAGCTAATAACAGCAGTCAATGATTAAGAAATGTCTATAGTGCTTTCTGCTTTCAAGATAGAAGGCGTTCTTTGGTACTTATACTGAAAGAGAGAGATGATTTTGAGTAAACAGTATCTCTTTTAGGGGAGGGAGAAGGAATAAAGCAAGTTGCTATGTATCAGTCTGTAAATAAATAGCTTTTGTGCTACTTGAAAAGGTTCAGACAGCTAATAAGATTGACATCTGAAACAGATTTCAGATGTTTTGATGCTATTAGGTACTAATCTATTTCTTTGAACACTCTCCTAAAAATGGCCACCTTCATCAGACAAGTAAAGCAGTAAAAACCAGGTCTCAGCAAGATAGCTTTTTAAGAGTTTGCCACATTATGAAAAAAAAAAGGACACAATTAATTATGCCTTTGATTTAATTAGCTTGGGTAAGCTACAAACTAGCTCTTCTAGTTTAATTTTTTTCCCTCACAATTATAGTCAGTTACTGTGCTTCAGTGATCAAAGGTGTATGAATCTTGCAGATGAACAGTTCTCCCAAGCAACAGTTAAGTTGTACATGTGTAGGCTCATTTCCACCCTAGAGGTTACTGGGTGCTCAGAAGGGTGGAGGCAAATCAGCCTTAGGTATACCACCAGTGTGAAGCTGCAGCACCTAAAAAAATGTTATTACAGCACATATTAACAAGGGTTTAATTTGTGAGACAGCAAATGGGTTTTCCAAGAAAGCCTGAGACTGCTGCCTTGGTCTTGTCCAGGACCTTTGCTTCAGTGCTCTGCCTTCAACACTGAGACCAAGATTGAGCAGCAAGCAGTTGAACCCATTACCTCTGTGTGGTCTCTAATTGAGTGTCAAATCTGTGCTCAGCCCCAGTTTGACTTACTGTTGTCAGGCGTCGTTGTAAGGTCATCTTCTCTGAGGCCCTTCTTCTGGCTTTGCTGTGTGTAGTTTAGTTTATTCTAAACTTTGAATCGCCTTATCTCTTCCTCTCCTCTTTTTTGAGGGGGAAGGGCCATCTGTCAGCCTGGTGGCGGTGATTTCAGATGAAACCATGACATCACCTCTCTGTCAGAGTCTTCCTGAAGCCAGCATGAATGGGCCAAGACAGAGGGACCTCAGGACATCAAACAAACAACCCCAGAAGTCAGATGCTGTTACAAAGTTCTCAGTTCTGCTGAGAAGTGTCTCTTGGCAGAAGTGTTTGCTTCTTGGGAAACAAAGAGAGGAAGGAGATCCCCTTTGGGAAGTGGGAGGGAAGGAGATCCCCTGTTTTGTGCAGTATTGTGGATCACATGGATCTGCTACAGATTCCACTCTTCACTGCATGGGTTCTTGGCCACCTATGCTAAATGCTGTCTGAAGCCACGTTTGCTTTCAGGTGTGTGTTCGCTCGGGGTGACTTTCAGCGGATAACTGCTATGAAAAATCCTCTTACCTGTGCTACTAGAAAATGCCTTTCTGGATCGTGAAATGGAATCAGGACAAGTGAAATGACACTGAAATTGCACAGAAAATGATAGTAATGAATCAGCAGGAAGACAAACAGTACTTCTGCAATTACATGTGCTACACAGAAAGCTCTTTGTCAACAACTGACCTCTTCAAATTGTCATGCATAATATCTGATTGTACAATTCACCATCTATAGCACTGAAGGGAGACAGTTGTCAAGCATCATTTCTTTATTATTATCATTTTCCATAGATTCAGATGTTCTTTGAAGTGATCAGAGATTAACAAATAGAAGTCATTCGTCTGTTCCATCACTCTGCAAAGATTAACACAACCGTGTCCTTGGTGAAACCTTGCCACATGAAGCTAACATGAATGTGGCAGTAAGGAATATGTTCAAAGGACTCTTCAGATCTTGGAGCGATGTACAGCTGTGTCGTCTGGGTGTTAAAATAGGAGTACAAGATGAAGCCTTGTCGTGTAAAGGTTGTAATATGTCTTGGGAAAGGACATGAAATCAACTGAAATTTAACAAAACGTAGAAGGAAAAACAATTAAGAGGGCTCCAATTTTTCTTTTGATACCTTCCTGCTGTTATCACCAATCACCTCATTGGCCACATCAACTCCACGAGCTGCAAAGTGAGGTTAAATAACATGCTCAAGCTTCTTTAGGAAGTCTGTTGCAGAGCAAAAAGAAATAAAAATTCAACCTGATCATCCAAATCCCAGGCTGGTCTTCCAAGCACTGGAGCATCTTTCCTCTGCCAAGTATTTATCAGACCACTTCACGATTCATTGCCTTTCCAAATAGCTTTTCACTGAGGAACAGTGAGTTGCAAAAGGCTTTGTAGATTGAGCTAGAAAGGTCTTCAGAAGGTGAGCCAGGAATGATTTCAGATACAGAAAGCAAAATGCTGTCTTGAAAGAGGTCAGAGAAACAGGTCCGCATCACTTCAGTGATGCTGCAAACTGATACGCTGAACATTTAGCCTCAAACATGAACTGAGGAGCCTCCATCCCCCTCCCTCCCCCTGCAGCCTATTACTTAGGTGCCATTTGAGAATTTTTCAGCTCTTTCATCTTTACAACATCTTCTCAGAGCTCTTCTACAGTCCCAGGGCAGACCCTGTTACAAAAATAGAATTATGCCAGTTACAGATGTGACTTTTGATAAATTATCAGCCTAACCCTTTATGCAGACACCAACTGCATCATGATAGTATCATATATGAACATTATTTCTGTTCCTCCCTATCCAATTAGGCAACCAGCCCTTCTGACCCTGTGAGCAGTGTATAAAACTCCTATGACCAAGAGCCATAAAAACATTTCTTATGTCAGAAAGCCAAGGGGAAAGGAGGGGGCAGGTGACAAGAAAGGCTAGGGGATCACAGCTGCTCAGGACCTAGGGCTCCGTTGCAGGGTGGGAGTCGAAAAATATCCGGCTGCATCCAAGGGCAGCCCAGCAACGTTGAGCCAATCATCCAGTGACAGGATCCTGTAGTCACATGCTGCACATGGATCAGGAGTCACAGGCTGGCCACTGGGAAGTCACCGGTACCAGTTTCAGGCACCTTCATCGTGGCATTCATGGGTCCGTCCCGGAAGAGAGGAGGGAAGTGGCCCTACCTTTATCCTGACACAGTTAGAGCAGAACAACTTTCACACTCAGGCGATATTTCATTTCACTTATCTGACAAAAAAAAAAAAAACTCCAGGGCAAAACCTTCTCAAGTGGATTTTGACAAAAAAACTACTTAGAACTCAGCCACTAAGGACAACCATGCCTTTTCTGTCTGAAACTGTCAGTGGTCCCCTGCTTGGCAGAACATCGACTCCAGCGCCACAGGGCTTGGGGGCTGCAGAGAGGAAGAAGGTAGATTTTAAACAAGTTCCATCAATAATGTCTTACTGGGTAAAGTGCAAGAGGTTATTAGACCCAGGACCTTTCAACAAGACTTTCAGTTTTCTTCCTCTGAAATCCTGCAAACCAAGTTTTCAGATTCACTGAATCTTTTCCCCAGTCTGATCATATGAAATGCTATTGAGGGATAAACAGAGACCTGGACATTTCACCTGAATACCTGTTTTCAAACAGCATATCCAGTGGTGTTCAGAAGGCAATGCCACATGAAGTGCTCCTCCACATTTTGCTTCAAGCTCTCTACAGCCTACCAGAATTTTTCAAAAATATGACAGCACATCTGTTAAAATACAGAAACTAAAAAGACCTGCCAGTTTAGGGTCTTGAAGTGTAGTTATGGCTGTGCTAGAGGAAGAAGACCTCAAGCAAGGGGTCTAGTACCATCAGAAGAATAAGGAGGAATAACTACACAGGTGCTTTTTTCATCCATTGCGCTCACCTCAACTTGCCTTGGGGAGGGAGGGAAGGTGCCTGGCAGAGGGGATGAGCAATTGCTCAGTTGTTCTGAAAAGAGACTGTACAGAAATAAATTTTAAAGTTCTCCTAGTTTTGGAGAACTGTTACTGACCTCTTTCAATGAGTTGAAGTGGTTTTGGGTGAGTGGGATTTTTTTCTCTTAGACTCTGAGATGTCACTTCCCAGACTAAACTCAGGTCTGCCAGAAATCATCTGCTACTTCTTCCTTGATTCAATGTCATCATTAGAAGCACTTTGATTTTAAAAAACAATTGAGACAAAAGTGCTCTTATTTACAATTCCAAAGTATTTTAATCTAGGCTTTTATTTTTTTTTTTTAAGGTGGTCAGTTTTGAGCTCTCAAAAAAAAAAAAGAATGAAACTTAACACAATAAGGTGTTTGGTATCTACCATCAGCACAACATTTACCTGGGTTGTTGTTTTTTAAGCAAGGTTAACTATCTTTAAAGCATACCAGGGTTAGCAAGGCATCAGACATACCCTGTGACTGTTGTGGAATTGGCTGAGAAGTGAAACCAGTAGAAACCAGGCTGCCAGGGAATTGGGGGGTGTCATTGTCACCCCCAGAGATGGGTTCTCCGCTGTGCCACACACCTCCTGGCACACACATGTTGAGAGCAGAGCTTCATGTCTCTCCCAAGGGTGTGGATTGATTTTACGCAACTGACAGAAAAACATACAAGCATCTGTGAAAACAGAAAGTGTAGAGAAGATGTATACTGTGAGTATGTCTGGATATCAAATACTGAAATGTCATATGTTGTTATAAAATATTTGGGGGAAAGGAGGGAGGAAGAGAGAGATAAAGGACATCAACTTTTAAGTAGAACACCTCTTAAAACAATTTATTAGCAGCTAGGGAGGTATTCATAGTTCATTTCTTGATAAGAATATCTATGTGGAAAGTCTCCACCACCATTAAGACACATTGTAGTTTGATGCTGCTTTCTTCTAATCAGTATTTTTAAAGAGAATTTTGAGGCTTGTGAATTTACTTGCACCATAATCCAGAGATCTTCCTCATATTTCTTCACTTCTATAACTCATGATTGGTTTTAGCAATTTATTCTGACAAAAAACAAATACATTCATGCTAAGATGTTAAATACACACGCACTCTCCCAAGGAATTTCAATCTTGTTTATCACAAGTGCATCTTTCATTCTGCTCTTTTCTATTCCACAGTGGTAACCAGAGGAGCTTTTGCTTGTTCATTTGCATCCAATCCCATCTCCCTTTCAGAAAGCTCAAAAATATACTGCCAGCTAGGTGCACTGTATTTAATTATTACCTGACAGTTCATACAGGCCTCTCTCACATTTGGGGCTCCACGGAAAATGCTTCTGCTTTACACCATTAGCAAGCAGTAAGGTTGGGCAGCTCTTTCTTCTGATACCCACCCACCTATTCCATCTGCATCTCTAAACACTTTTGCAGTACAAGGTATCATTATTCTCAATAATCATCTGTACTTTATTTGCATAGACAGCACATCTTGATGCTCAGCATCAAAGCAGTTTTGCATTCTGTTGAGATCAGCAGTGCTTTAAGTTCAGTGTCAAAGGACAGTGGCAGATTTCCCATATAAAGCATTAAGGTTGTCTCAGTTAAACCAAAATGAAAAGTAAAATAAAAACCCACAAAACCTACTGCAGTTTTCCCATTCAGCTCTATGGTCTGGTTTGTCATACATTTACCTTTCGGTTTGTCAAATTGATGTCAAATTTGGAGTTAAACTCTGGAAACTATGAAGAGGAGTCCCTATAAAGAGGATGCCAAGTAGACATTTTTCTGTGCATTTGATCTAGGAAAAAGGTCTGTGAACAGGAAGGCATTTCAGTTAAAATACAGAAGCCAGGGGGGCTGCATTTCCAAATTCAGTACTTTTCGACTTCCTTCTGTTCAAAATGGGTCTCTCACATCATTATCCTAACTTTAAGAAAGGCAGTTGCTGAAATGATCATCCCAAGTTCCCTCCCATGGGACAGAAGGGTTGGACTTTTCCTAGAGCACTTCCACACTCTTCAAAACATTGCTGGAGGTCTTATTAAGCCCTCCATGTGTTAGAACTATATGAGGAATTTATCAGCTTCTGCATGCCCAGGGTATCCTGGGCAGGGTCTGCTGGCCTATTGACAACAACCTTCCAACAAGGTCCTGCCATGGCAGAGCTGACGGCCAGGGCTGGCTCATTTAGCAACATCTTAACATTAAAAAACATTACAACATCCTGCCACAAGCTCAGTGAACTGTGACACTTACTGAGTTTCCTTGAGTTTCTTTGAGAAAAAATATTATTTATTTAATATGAATTCAGAGCAGAATTTAAACCCAAATGAAGCAGCTTTGGGGAGGAAGCTGCTGCATGTTCTGTATCAGAAACCACCCAAGATTAGCAGTCCAGCGGGCAAATGTCAACATTATTTTGACAATAAGAATAAGAACTGAAAATGCATCACCTTCATTTCCAGTTCCTTAAGTATACTTTAACCTGTATTTTCCACTCTATTCTAGAACTTGCTTAATCACTTACTATACAGAGCATCATTTAAAACAAGCTTTCTAACTTACTGGGTTGTAGGGGGTCATACCCACAGGTTCATTTTTGCATCCATAGTGCCATAAATGATGACCTTCATTTATGGCCTTATTATATTTCACATTTTAGTATCTCTCAAAGTGACATTTTGCTGGGTGCTCCTGTGTCTGAGATGGGGTAACAATACTCACAGGTACTGAACTGCATTTCTTAGAAAAACATTCCCTGGTTTATAGACTTATACTTTAACATGGTTCTCCTGTCCATATTCCTTGCAAATTTTAGAACTAATCATTTCACAGGTGGTTTCAACACAGAACAGAATAGCTTCTCACATACTTTTCTTTCTTCTTGGAAGCATGCCCTTGAATTAGCAAGTTTTACTTTACTACACTCACGTTTTACTGCTCATAGATTGAATGACATTTATCACTCTGCAAGCAGAAACAGCATGACTGCCCTTCTACATGTGAAACATGCAATTCATTGATTTCTGGAGCTGTAACCACAGCTTTACATTTATCATATGTCAGTTCTAGTTTACTTAGCAGTCCCCTGTGCGGGACAGTGTAGTTTAAAACATTGCTATAAAAATGGAAGAAAAAAAAACCCAAACATTTCACATACAATGGTAACATTCATCAACTGTTCTTTGCAGAGTGATACAGCACTATTTATCAACTACCAGTTTCCAATCTCTCTCGCAGTAACTTTCTTACTCTTATAGACGGCTCAGAGATCCAAGTACAAAATGACAAAAAGAATAGTTCAAACACATCCCACATAAACCTGCTACTTGTGCTGAACTACAGCCCCTCCTTTACAGGAGGAAGAAGCAATTTTTGATCTCTGAACATTCAGTTCAGCCTCATGATCCTTAAGGAAATGGCTTTGCCCCCAAAATTAAGAGCTTCATTCCCAATTTTGAATACCCCCATTTGAGTGAACAACTCCGTATCGAGGCGTCCTATTTCAGAAGCCCCCAAATCCTTCAAGCACTCGGCTTCGTGTAGGCAGCCCCTGTTCAAGGGGACTCTCTGCTGATTTCATGGATGCATTACAAACCCAAAGAAACCTTGGCACCTGCCTTTTAGTTTTCAGATTAAATAAAAATGAGGGTAACTGACAAAAACCTCACCCTATCTCAACTATTTAAGTTGTTATCTGAAAATATGTTACACCTTTACCTAGTAGTGGAGCTCTTCTACCCATTTGCCTCTTCTTTTAATTCGTGCACAAAGGCTCCAACAACTGGGCAGGTGTGCAGGACCAGTGTCTCTGGTTGGTGGCCAAGCAAGCCTGTTCTGTTGATCAGGAACTCAAAAGAAAGTTTCCTTCCCTTCTCTTCCAGGGGTGTTGCATTTCCTTTCCAAATCCTGGATGGACAGTGGGAGAGAGGCTGCAGAAACACACCCAGGATTACCTGCAAAATATCCAACAAGCAAAATTTCAACAACCTGGAGCTCATCACAATTCTCCAGACTTGAAGGAACAAAGTGTATTTCAGTGGGAGGAGCAACAATCAGGTTTTGCCTGATGCCAGACCCCAGGGGCACAGTGCCAACACAGTCACCCACTCACTCCTGCTCAGGGATCTTTTCTTAGTCCCTTGCACGAGAAAAGACAGCTCTTGGCAAAAGAATAGCTTGTCTTGGGGTAGGAGAAATGTGGAGGGAAGAAGGTGGCAGTTGCCACCACACCTTGTTCCTCCAATTGCAATAAAACATTTTCATCTGGCTGAGGGGAAAAGCAGAACTTGTTCTGTCAGATGACCACAGGGGCACATCAGCAGGACCCAGCAGACTTAGACTTCTTATTGAAAATACATTCTGCAAGGCAAATGAAACCAGAATGGCATAAACAAAATGACGTCTTCTTATGACACTTAACCTTGAAGATTGCTTCTTTCTTTCAGAACTACTTTCGTGCACTTTACGACATGAATAGCAAAATCACAGACTCCTTAATCACAAAGCAGGTCCTATTTGTTTGCTGTTGTCTGTGTGTGAAAATTGCTTTTCTGGTTAGTCAACGATGTCTGAAATGAAAAGCTGCAAAAGAAAATCTCCAAGAAAAGCATTGGCTTCCACTATTGTGCAAAAATATGTTAGCAAAGAATAAATTATGTAATGATTTTATCTGTTTTATCTGTTCAGGAGTAAATTATTTTTAGATGAAACGGGGCATAGAAAACAACCCCCAAGAACTCACATTTCCACCTTCCTGCAAAACTTGCTTGTATGAAAACCAAGTAAGGTCTTTCCAATGGTTCTTAGTAAGAAAACATCACCATTTCCACCCATTGATTCAGACAGTCACTTGTGGGAAAGCAGGAGGATCCGCATTTGGGATCTTACCATCAGTTAGGCAAAGAGGAGACTTCAGTTTGTCTTTCTCAAATCCCGGGTCTGGAAGGGACCTCACGCAGAACCCCCCTGGTTGCATCTGCAGCGCGGTGTTTGAGAATGTACCTTTACATATTACCACACTGCAGGCAACAAATACAGATTTTAGTGTAAACAATGTACCATTTTCACACTCAGCCCACATTATATATATATATATATATATATATGTTAGAAGGTCAACCCTGCAGGCTCATCTGCATAGACAGCATAGCAAAAATGTTTAAAAGAGATTGGTGGGTGCTGAAATTCTAAGAGAAGGAAAAACTAAAAGGTACAATATCATGCAGGCTTCAGTTTGAACTGATTGAACTCGTATGTACAGCTGCTTCAGACATTTTCCCGAAAGAACGGAAAGCCACTGGAGGAAAAAGCATCTGTGTGCAGGCATCCATATCTCGTGCATACACACAGACCCATACATTGCATTTACGCATGTACATGGTGCAATTTCTCCTTTGCACTGAATAAAACATACAGGATCCTAAGAACTACCAGTTAATTTGGTGGCTGCATCTTCAGATATAGAGCACATCTGCCAAACGACAGAGAAACAGATTGATACTCACTGATATATATATATATTTTTTTAAAAAAAAAAAAGTGTGTATATATATATACACACTTTTTTTTCTTTTTGATGCTGATGTAATTTGTATCAGAAGCAGAGCTGGGATGCCAGCCTGGACCGGTGGCCGGCTGCAGTCCCAACGCATTATCTCCCAGATCCCTCTGTTACTTTGTACATCTGTAGGTCTATCAACCTGTCAAGCCCAACTTCTGAACCGCTTTAATGTGCTCCAAAGATAAACAGTCCTATACTTAGGAAAGGAAAGGAGAGGCTTCTTTTGCTGATAAAAATATGATTTACAACAGGCATTGAGACAGAACCATTCCGCTTAAAAACACCACTTTAAGCATATATTTTTGTCCTCAATATCAATGAGATCAGAACACCAGTGTAATTCAGTTTGTTAATTTTAACTTCACTTACTGGGAATAATCCCCCTGAGCCAGTAGCTGACCTCCAAAACATTCCAGCTTCCCATGGGATAACAAGGAATAATAAGAAACACATTCCTGTAAAGTAAGCAAGGCTGGTGTGAAGTTTGTTCCTGTGTTGTCAGATAGTCAAGCCTGTAGCAAGTACTCAGCAATGATCAAATAAATGCCCAGAGACCTTTTTCCAACAGACAACTCAGCAACTTCAAACAGATTTCTTGAGCTAATTCACTCGTGGTATGGGCCGATAAAGCACTATTAATCTCCTGCTTTAAATCAAGTTTCTGTCATAAGGCTCCATTAATCTCTCCCATGTTATCAAGTGTCTTAGTGGTAGGAAATTATATTTTTAAATTGAATTTTGTTTTCTTCCAGTGTAGTAAGAAATATTTTCCAGATTTCTAATAGGAAGTGTAAAACCTATGGTGCCGACAATACATTTGAATAAATAAAAGCTATAAATTAAAACCACTTTCTCCCAAGCCCAACATTAGAGCAAAATAACAAAAATTGGTTACCTAGAAAGAATTTAAATACAGGATTTTAAATGAAAGTGAGGCAGCAGATGGTTAACTTTTTTATTTACTGTTTTACAGCAATTGGATTTTTTTAAAAAATGTTATAGCCAAATAATCTCCAGGCACTAATAAAAAAAACTTATTGATTCTTAGTGTATATACTTATTCTACAAGATGTCCTAACCTGCAGCCTCTACTATTTTAAATGGAAAGATACTCTTTACACAAGTCTGCAAAGTTAGTGCCCCTTTGTTTCATGGGAGACAAATTTACAGTAAGTAAATGTCTCTGCCTTAAATTTACTATGCTGAAGTTAAAACAAATAACCACAGGCGACAAAACAACTTAATTTTATGGCCAGCAATACAGCTGCAGGGTGGATAAGGGTAGGAGGCAGCAGAATCTATTGCAGCATTTACAAATTTTACAGCCTTGGCTTTTCAAGAAGAACAATACCGCAATCTCAGTAGGGCTTAGATAGGCTTGTCCCAGAGACTTCTTTGAATTGTATCTACTTGTTGACCATTACCATCTCACCAAGTGCAACAAACAACCCCAGTCAGGGGTTTAGACCCGAGACAACACCTGCACGGGCGCACAGCAGTAAATACAGAGAACTTTTCTCTATCAATGTATTTGGATTTCCCTTAGGCAAAGCCACATGCCTGGGCACCACCACTCAATCCACACCAGTTTTCCAAATCCAGGTGGTACAAAGGGAAGGAGTAATCTTAATTCATCAGGCTTTGGATTAGTTACATGGATTTAATTTCACTTGGATGCAATTTACATTTTTAAAAAAATTACCTGTGTAGCTACAGATTTATTCCCTCTCTATAGCAATCAGACTTTTCTCACAAAGTGAAAAGCAGAATCCTTACCACAAAACCTTTACTTTGGGGAGTAGTGGAGGTGATATTAACTTTTAAGTTCATCTGGGAAACATGATGTACTGAATGAATGCAATCAAGAACAGCAAGAACTGGTTTGCATTAAATATTCCTGTTTTGAGTCCTATGACAATGGTCTCGGAGAGTCCCCTCTGGCATCACCATGATCTTAATTCCTGCAATTGCTGTTTTATGTCCCAACCTTTAAAGTATCCATCCTCATAATTAGAGCTGATCATGAAAACATGAAATAGTTATGAAAGTTTTGTTCAAAAGGAAATTTTTTTATAAATAAGGCTAATATGGGCACGTGTGTGATATATTTGCAAGTAAAGGAGTCGCAAACAAACACAAAATAACTAATAGCAGTGAGCTGAGGAGGCTATAGTGAAGATCATCTCTCAGACTGCTGGCTACTTCTGGTGGCAGGAATTAAATGAGATTTGATACAGAGCAAAAATATAACTTAAGTGTTTCCACAAAACAGAGCGCTTTATTTTTGGCCACGTTTCTTCTTGACAAAGGGAAGGATCATTCTCCCATTTAATAGAGTAACAGGGAGAAAAGGGAGGGAGAGAGGGGAAAAAAAAAAGAAAAAGAAACAGAGAGAGAAGGGCATCCACAACTACTGAGGCTGGGGAGAAAGGGGGAACACATCCAGGAGCCGGCAAGCCTCGGGTTAGCATTGCAGCAGCCGAACTGCAGTTTCTGCAAATGATTAGTAATGAAAGGAGCCTGTTCCTGTCACTGCGTCCGAAGGGGCCTCAGCAGGTTTTATAGTCCCTTTGTTTGCCCATTGGGCTATCCCTCACGACATTAATTTTATCCTCTTTCAAATAAAGCTGTTTTATTGCACACATTTGAGAGGCATTTGCAGCCCCAGCTCCAAAGCAAAGCGACAGCGTGTGCTGCCGCGGTCAGCAGCCCGTGTGCGCCACATCTCTGCAGACACTCCTGCTGCAGATCGCCCTGGGTACCCCTCTGAGAAGCAGCAGAATAAATGCCTTCCCAAAAAAAACACTGATGTTTTGCCTGAGTCTTTTCCTACCATAACCGAGATCCAGCGATATGAGGGAAATACGGTCTTCAGACAACATGCTCCTCTAAAATCCAGGATTTTAAGAACTCCTGAAGAGTACACATAAAAATATGCAGCATAGGGCAGATGCCAACTTTCATATTTCAAGGTGCTCTTCAACACAGAGAACGGGAATCTAAAAAGAATAAAAGACTCCTTTAAGATAAGTGTCCTTATTTGCATTGCCTGAATTCAGTCAAGGTTTAGATAAGTTTCTGCTCAGAACATAAATATAGAAGTTTGGCAGTAAAAGGAACGACCAGTGATCAAAAATGGAAAGAAATGAGAAAGTAATTCAACAGTCAAGCCCACACCTGCCATAGACAGCAGCCTATTAAAAAAGGGCTAACACGCAAACACTAAATTCATTAGGGGAAAGAGGAATTAGACTGATTATCATATAATGCTGCTAATTAGAGGAATATTGTATGATCCTCCCATTCCAGCGATTCCTTATAACAATTTACAGGCAAGAGACCATTTTCTTAAACAAGCTGCTGATACAAATGATGCCTTTTCCTGAAAGTTAAAAGCCTGTGGAAGTTAAGCAAAGATTTCTGAATAGAGGCTTCCCTTTACCCACCAAGTTACACGAGCCTGACGTACAGCATGTCAAACATTCAGTTGGGCCTTTGACAGGATAAGGCCCAGCAACCTGCAAAGATAGAAATCAGAGCATTCTACCACTGGCAAGGGAGACTTAGCAGCAAATAATTCAAGACATTACACTTAAATGCATCCCCATTACTTGATGATACTGATTCATTCTTTGTATCAAGTTACAGCAAAACAAAACCAGATGTTTACCTTCCGATGTAACTTTCTATGCCAAAAAAAAGCAGCTTAAAGCCCTGAAGTAACAGTGGCTTATAATATTTAATGGAATGGCTGGCAAGCCATTACCTCACTTGTAAAGCTGGGTGCCACCAATATATCATCTCTCCTGCAGTCAAAAAGAAAACACAAGTGTCAGCAAAAGTGGGTGTTCTGCCAGTAGCCCTGTACGTTTTTAGATCTGGTCCTTTGAACCCATAATTTCATGTGCTATAATCAGAGATAGAGAGGTTATGCCACCTACATACATGGCTCATCTCTTTCATTATGAAATATTTTTTGTGTGTGAGTTCTTGTTTCCGTTGATGTCGATCTTTGCATTACACTCTGGGAAATACAAATGACCTAAAAATCAAATAATTAAGTTCCCTTAAGCACATTCAGATATACTGAACTAGCACACTTTTATGGTTCAGGATCAGCATAGATAGTTATCCTAAGGCAGAAAAAGCAATGGAAATATTTTAGACAGATTTACACTTGGCACTGTTTTTTTAGGGCTGGTAGGAGCTGTTGTTTGGCATATATCACTACCTGGGTATATATCACATTCAGAATTAAAGATCTTCAGACCTTGCAGATTCTTTGCTGGTTTACTACTTTCTATCCTTGCCTTCATCAAGACACGTTCAGAAGCATTCCTGATGCTGTGAAGTTTGATTTGTTTGAAAGAGAGAATGGGATGAAATTTAAAGATCTGATATTCCACCCTCACAAAAAAATAAGATACATTTTTTTTAAAAAAACAGCATCTCTGTAGGGCTGTACCTGGATGAAGAGACTGGCACATTTCTGGAAAACGAAGAAACTCCCCACCCATGCTCCTTAATGTCTTTTTTTTTTCTTTCTTTCTTTTAAGTGCTGCCTGCTTCAAATACAGACTTACAGTTCTTTCATGTATGTAACTGTTCATCTTACAAAAGATACAAAGCACAAAACAGACCAAACAACACTTACTTATCTTTATGCTGCTCAGAAACTGCTTTCCACTTTGTGGAAAACACCAACACCCAACTCACTTTTCCCTTCCAGGAAAAATTTTTACAGAAACAGAAGGCATGTACCTACAACAATCACACTAACAACAGGTTTTAAAGCATGATGCTGATGCTATACTGGGGGAAAATAACTCGGGAGTTTGAGTTAGACAAAACCACCTAAAATATAGGTATTGGACTTTATTTTATTAAATTCCAAAAAAGTTCATTACTTGTAGGAGATATATATGGAAGGCACATATTAGATTTAGTGTCACAGTCCATACATAACAGAGAAAAAAATGCAGATATCTTAAGTATAGACTGTACTAGCGAAAGCTAGTAGAAAAAAGAAGGTAGGATTGACACAAGATGGACTGGGGGTTCAACTTTAGGTGGTTAGCCCTGGTACGGGAGTTGCCAGGTGGTGCTGAATGGGTACAAGAAAAGACCCAAACAAGACAGCACTGACATCAAGGCCTCTGAAAATTAATTTCATTTCTGCTTTAAGAAGAAAGTAAGATTTCCCATAAGACACCCTCTATTGCTTAAAAGCAACTTTCCAACTATGTCAGAAATTAGAAAGCAACATTTAGAAACTTTTTTATCTGAAAGTTAAGGAATCAGTGTTAAACCATGGGGATTTCCCACCTTTATGCGCCTCTCCATTCAAGTTTCTGAACATAAAGCCTCTAGTAACAAAGCAATGAAGACCCTTGAGAAGATGATGCCTCTAGCGTGAGTTAAAGCACTCGAGTCACACTCTTACGGAGCACCTCCATCGTTTGACCAGATATTGAACATGGTTGCTTTCCAGACAGATCACAGGGGTGAACCTATTGTCCCACACTTTAGCAAGCATATAATCAAGGTGACGGGGGAGGACAAGACATTAAAGCAGAAGCAAGCCTTGGAGAGCGTTTGGCTGAACCCCATTCCTTCTGTATAACTTTATCACCATTTTCAAAACTTGTGACCAACGAGCACTGGACGGTGCTCATGATGGAGAGCTTCCTAACGGCGTGTTTGTGACCAGCCATCCACTCTGGTTTGCACCAGCTGCCAGAAGAAGTCAGCAGGACAAAGAGACAGAAGAAGAGCAGGTAGACTTCTGAGGTCTCACTCAAGGGCTGTTTCCAAAGAATGGTCATCAGAATTAAACTCTGGGTAAAATAAAAACAGGCTAGAATACAGACACTGCATCTGGACACTTCCAGATGTCCCTACTGAACTAATCTGTTCTGTGAGGCATCATAGGGGTACACAAAGGGTGTCTCCTTCCCTTAGAAGCTTACAGTCTAACTATAACAGCGTGGACCCACATACAGAAAGATGAACTGAGGTTACAAAGGAGGTTGGTGACAGAGGTAGACATCAAACCTGAGCCTCGGCAGTCTCTGTGTAATCTGTCCATTGAACTTTGCTGGCTGCTAAACACAAAGATACATGACAGAGCAAAAGCCCCTGGTGAACTCACATCAAACCGGTCAAGACTGAGTAACAGAAAAGCTTGGTACTAGACACAAGACAGACATGGAAGCAGAAATAAACCCTACAGTCCAGCAGTGCAAGACATGGCCAAAGGTGGTTTTCTGTGAAAGGCATATATTTTTTTCAGGCTTTTACACACACACAGATAAAGTACATATAGCTATGAGCTGTAAGTAACACACCGGTCTCTCGAGCAGTTTTAATCAAAGTATTAATACAACTTACAGAAAGCATAGCTTTGCATTAAAGTTTATCACAATTACTCACTCATACTTTTCCATTATATCAGTCCGTTTTTCTGGTAACACAATTAGTGGAGACACAGGAAACCGTCACCAAATACACAGAAACTATAATGAATAGCAGAGACTGTAAGTATGTTTGTCTGGTCTTTCTAAGACCATTCTTAAATTGTCACAATCAAGACTGGAGATAGAAATTCTAATTATGCTAAAGTAAAGCCTTCCACAGGAACACCAAACCAAAACAGAGCAAGCAACGTCTACTTGAATTTAATCCAACTGGATTTTCTTTGTGTGCGAATTACTTCAGAGTAAAGTCAGGAGAATGGCTCTTTGCTGGCAAGGAAGGTAACATTAACATTTAGAACATTGTTGTCTTGGTTTTTTTAAAGCATACAGACACTATTTCCAAGACATACAGGCAACATAAATAAGGTGCATTTGAAAAACATGTCAACAAGCTGCGGACCAAAAGCACAGATACAATAATTAACTCCCATGTGTCCTGCCCGTGGAGTTTACATTTTGAGTTTTCTTAAATTAGAGACACATTTTAGCTAAGTTATGCATGTCGTTGTGCTTAATGGGTAGCATCTTCCCTGTACAGAAGGGAGCCCCTTCTCATACACAATCTGAAGCAGCACCCTTTCAGCAGAAACTTAACTTGCTTTAGCAAATACTGCCCAGAAAATCTACCTCAAGGCATAGGGAAAAAACAATCATCAAAATGATGAGTCAGCAGAAGACTCATTCAGGACTAGTATCAACCATGAAAGAGAAAATTCACTATCTCCACCAACCCTCCTCTAGACCTGCCGAGCCCAACCCAGTCTTCCCAGTTTGTGGCAAACTGCAGCCCCAAGACCAGGTAGAGAAGAAAAAAGGGGTCATATCTCTAGAAGGCCCAGGCACTTTTCCCACCCGCCAGTTGAAAGACACATCTGTTGTTGAAAACACCCCTGTTATACCACATTTACAGTCAGGACATTACTCACCTCTTCCCTGAAGGTTCCCTTCGCTTTCAGAAGCGTCCTTCTACCATTTATCTTCTCTTTTCTCTTGCTTATGTCTTACACCTGGAGCATCAGTAATACATGCCACAAATCAGGGGTAAAGTGCAGTAGTTGTCTCCAGGCCAGCTCATCAGGCCTAATCTATTACGGAATTTAGACTCCTACAGCACAATCCCTTCCTTTTAGGTGACGTACACCTAAAAGCCACACTGCCACAACATCCTCAGCTGCCCAAATACCAATCAATAGCTGCATCACTTTATTCCCATGAAGAGAGCAATTGGAAGAATTAATCTAAAATAATGCTTATGTATAGACTCGCCTAGACACAGAACACGCTTATTGGCACAGACAAGCTGTGTATTAGGTACCTGTGAAATTTTTGCCCATGTGCATGTAAACTAGTATCATTCTTCATGTACTCAGCTTTCTTTCCAATCCACGCAATTTGTAGACAAAGGTGTTTTTATATACTGGACAGCACCAGGGTTCAGTTTCCTTTTACCAGGGGTTATAAATTTGACTAGACAGCAACAATTGCTTTTTAATCTAAGCAAACTGATCTGTCAGAGGCAATCAGTGCGGTGAAGTTATCCCAGGAGAATCCTAATAATCCCAATGAATCACTTGGCGCTGTATGAAACTCAATAGTTGAACTCTTGGCACCGAATGTCACAGGCACTTAGTGCAGAGAGTATATACAGCCACAAACAGTGGGCTCGGGGATGCAAGCCTTCACTGTGTTTGCACTCCTGATTAATTTCTGCACCTTTTGGCATAAATTAGTTTCTAATCATATTAGCACGACTTTTTTTTATTATTACTTTTAAACAATTTCTCATGGAAAAGAAAAATTAGAACACATCTGGGGATGTTATTTGATATTCCTATCAATGGGTACGAGTTACATTCAGAGAAAATAATACAGAAAAATCTGGGTGAGAAATTTGGAGTGTTCTGTTGTAAGAGACAATTTAGCAATATATAGTAGTCAATGAGACGAGGAGACCAAAATCGATGGAAGACACTGATTTCAGAGGAAATATTTTGATAGACCTTTCCAGCCCTTCTCATCAGTGTTTTGAGCCTCTCTGCAGTATTTCAAATGTACTAAGTCAGCATTTTTAAAGCAACGTGCTACAACTAAATTATATACCGTGTAGGGAAAACTATACAATAATAGTATTTCTTAAACCGAAACTAAAGATGTATAGGAAACGCATTGTATTTTAATTCAAAATTTTTAGTTTATTCTATTAGTTCAAATTACATGCATATTTTTATATCTAGAACTAGAAATACTGCCTTATATGCATAAATAGGAATGTTTCAATCTACCTAACCATATAGAGCTATTTTCAAATGAAGCTAAGAAAAAGAGTAAGCCAGTAACCTTATACTAGATTTCCTTATGTGGTTTGATTCTTACTGCCTCTAAGCTACACGTCGTCCCACAGAAGTACATTAACTCTGTTATTGTCCTTAGAGAGTAAAAAAATTGTTGAATTGACAAGTGTGTCTATAAAACTTGTATCACAGTCTCTAGACTATTGGCTGTATGTTATCTGTAGTAAGTCTGGGTACAAACAGATGTTCCAACTTGAAAAGCACTTATTTTTACAGCTCAAGAATCCCTGAGGAAGTTTAATCTACTTGATTTAAAGCTTTGGTTCTTAGCATCAGTTTAGTAGTTGGCCAATTTTACTTCTTAACTGCAAAAAATACTCTTCTATGGACATACTAAAAATTCTTAGCAACAACAGCTGCAAACACAAACTAGTGATTTGCCCCGAATTCCAACAGCCTAATTGAATACCCACCCACTATTTCAAAATGAAGGTAAAGAACACACATACACAATCTCCAATCACAAGGCTAAAAGTAAAAGCCTGCTTTATGTAATCTATACAAAAATCATCCAGTTAGTAGTGTTAACGGATAAAACAAAACCTCCACAGCCTAACACTTTGGTATGTAACATTTTACTATAGTAATAACATTGTGTGTATACTTTATATCTATTTTAAATATGCATATGTAATTTAAATGCTTTGTGTTTATGTAATGTATATATTTAATATATATTGGTTATTTATAATTATTTAAATATTTGTTACATACTAAATCTAATGTAGCATGGAAACTACAGCTAAAAAGAAAATAGCATTCAAAAATCTGAAAAGCTGTCTTGGGAAAAACACCTTCTTGCTTTCCAGTCTTCAAAATATGCATCACATTCCAAAAAACTTGTGAAGGCAAAAGGTGCTTAACACAGATCACTATGCCAGCCCAGTAGGAATTAAGACAGGGTCATCCATTTCCTCTTATCACAGTTCATATTTATCAGCCTGTTAATTAATCAGCTGCTTTTCTTCAAGCATTCTTTCTAAGAAGCAAGAGGAATTCCCAGAGAGGCATCTTTGGTTTCTGTTTTCTGCATTACTATTTGGAGTAGAGGGTACCGGAACAGCAGTCAATAAAACAATATGTTCCAAGTTAATACTGCAGCCATTTGGCTTCCTAAAGTGCCCACTCCAGAAAGACTTTCTGTAGAAAGAGTGGCTCCTGGAAAATCATCTTGCATCAGAAGGGTTTGTAGGGACTGAGCAGCGTAAGGGTCCCCAGGCAAACAGCTGCTCCTGCGCAGGATGTGCTGACACCACCACAGATTTCTTTTAGAATCCATTCTACCTTCTTTTCCTCCTCACATCTCCTCTTGATTAATCAAGAGACTTGAGGCTGACATCAAATCACAAACCAAAAACTTCTGCTTAAGACACGTAACAAGAGAAGTATGCAGCATGGGGGAAAAGAGAAAAAAAGATCTTGAAGAAAGGAAATAAGACCTGCTTTCCACTCTGGTGTGCCAGCATCAGGCAGAAATCAGACCTGTGACCATATGGAAGACTCCTCTCTCAAACTACCAGCTTTACTGTATTTGATCTGACCTTTCTCCTCTGCTTCCCCCATCACTAGGTCAGGAAGCACTCCTCCTCTGCCGCCTTTTCCCCCAAATTAGAACCTCTCCCCAAAAGCTAAGATACAGATGCAAAATGGCAATTCAGGAAGGGAAAAAAACAGTATCACAGGAAAACATCCTTATTTTTACAGATAAGCCATTTAAGGCAAAAATTGTCACTGCTCTGGTGGCTGGTGGTGTTACAACAGGAACAAGCTTTTAAGAGAAGGCATTCCTTAATTACTAGCTGTCTGCCTTCTTCATAAAGGTGTCTAAAAAAATACATAAATATATACTTCCTTTGTGAATTCATTGGACTTTTTAAAATTATCAACCCAAAAGTTGTATTAGAAAGTGAGATGCTAGAATACTTTTTCAGTATCCTTCAGTATTTTAAGAATTGCTTGAAACATGTATGTAATACTATATTTTATAATAAGCAGTTATTTACAGGCTCTTTTAAATGGTGACCGGGTGCTCTTAGCAAGACTTCTGATTCTGATAGTTGTTTTTTTAATTCTAGAAGAAACATGGAAAAAAATTTCAATTGAGAAATTTGACTTGTCAAGATTTTCTGACACACAATTAGCAAGAGTACACTGCAAGGAATTCAAGGTTACTCTAGATACCAACCAACCCACCCACCCCAGGGTCTTCACTGAACCAAGAATCCACAACTCAGCAACTGTATTTAAATAATACCAAGAATAACTCACACAAAGAACTAACACAGCGTTATTACAAAACCAGTTAATCCTGTTGGGAGCATTCAGCAGCTGCATTCTTTTGAGTCAATCAATTAAAAAAAATTTAGGTGTCAAACACTGAGGGAGCTCTGGATTCTGGGAGGAATGGAAGCAAACTGGTGCCAGTGAAGACTCCCACTGCCTGAGCAGCCAAGGATCCTTTGTGTCCAGGGAGCAGAACTGCAAAGACTACTTTCCTTCTGAGTGAAAGATCAAGCTACCTGTACAAAAGAAATGACCATCACTTGGTTCCATTTCTACACCTGCTTCCTGTGCAACACCATGAAAGTATTACTGGAAAAATCACCAACACATTAAAACCTGGAGGAACACCTATGAGTATTGCTTCTCAGCATATTGTGAGGGACAAATAAGGGTCTTAATTTATTCATTCAAAAGCTTTAGAAAAGCAGTCTTCGGCCTTCCTTGCTCTATGCACCATACAAGCAGGTTGGATGCCATGAAAAGAGCTTCCACTCCTGCTCAGGTCTGGAGGGGAAGAGCAAGGCTTTTCTGAGGCACCATTGAGCTGTACTTGCAGAGCTGAACCAGCTCATTAGACTTCAAAAACAGTCCAACTAAACTACAATTTTGAGTTTATGCTCTTAAACAGAGAATTCACTCTGCTCCAAAGCAGAGATGGTCCTAATATTATTTCTACTGTACCTGTGGAAGTCTCCTAGCCTCTGGAAAATTCAGGCCCACTCACCTTCTCCCTCTCATTCCATTTTCAATCTTATTGCCTATGGAACGTACAGTAGAATTCATTAAGCTACATTTCACAGTTTATGGTTTTAATGGTTTTGCAACATTATATGCACAACACATTTTCAAGCATCAAAAACTAGGCTTTGCTATCTAGCATTTCATAAAGATAATAAAAGTTAATGAGCGCTCATGATCTATGATCTGACAAGACATCTGTTCTGTTCTTTCCAAGATAAAACACTCGCCCTGCCTTGTTCTGGCACAGTAGGAGAGAACAAATATAAACCAGTTAATCATTCTAAACTATAAGCTATATTAAGTTATAGTTTCTCAACAGGCTTTTCATACTCCATTGCTAATAGGCCACAGGTGTCCTAAAAACAGTCTTTCAATGTAGTAATTAAATCCTGCTAACTTCACATGGTCAGCTGCAGCAGACAGTACTATTGACCATTTCAGCAGGAAAAAGAAAAAAACCCCTACTATTCAAAATGAGCAATAACAAGTTTGCTTTTATATCAAGAGTCCAGAATCAAGAGCTCTATTCTCATTGTCTACATACGCTCATCGTGCTTCTTTATCACAGGAGTATTTTAACATTTTTTAATTTAACAGTATTTTAACAATGAAACATTAACAGTTTCATTCTGACCTATGAAGAGAGCAATTGGCACAAATATTACAACAAATAATACTTCAGATGGGACGTAGCTAACATTGGTACGGGTTGGGGAGGGAGTAATCTGCTTCTGAACCATTTGTGAGGCTGTAACAGGGAGATGTGTCACAGGGAACCATTGGGAACATTAAAACTCTGCACTCCATTAACATTTCAAAAATAGTTGCCGAGTGTTTTCGGAATACTGTTTGAGACCAAATTCAGCTTGTTGATACCTATGTCACCTACAGAAAAATAAAAAGTGTAAGTGCAAAAAAAAAAAAAAAAAGATAAAGAACCTGATTCTTTTTTCCCCCCTTCACTCAGCTTTATGGTATGACATGGTTTGGACACGACGCAGACTATGCAAGGTTTGAGTTTCCTGCAAACCACTGCATATCACCATGAAATAGAATATGTGAAACAATAAAGGGGAAAAAAAAAATAAATCACAGATTGCATAGTATGTAATGAACATTATTGGCAGTAAAACCCTTGTATAAAGATAAAATCCGAGTTTACATAAAGAAAACAGAACTACATAATTCTTGAGAAACACCTTGTATCGCTCAGAACACAATCCTGCCATCAATCTACCTTGCAGAGGCACACAAAGAAATAAACTAAATAGCCAGGGAACCAAGCACTGCCCAACTGTGCAGAACAGTGAAGTATTTCTGCTACCTTGAGGGATCCGAGATAACTGGGATTTAACACTAAAACCCACCCCACAGCCTCAAACACGTAACGTATTTAAATAGTCTGAGCTTCTCAAAGCGTGCCAGAGACAAACAGCATCTCCCCACTGACAGAAGCAACAGTCGAACCAGCTTTCAGCGGATTGCCCCGCTGGAAGAGCCGGCTCCTCTTGCTAACTAAAAGCAGTGTTCTCCTTAAGCTGCAGTCACAGACACCATGTAAGAATTTAAACCAACATTTACACATACATGTGCACAAAGAGAACCAGAAAGGAAATAAAGCTCCTAAGTCCAAGTATAAAGCTTATAGCCCAAAGGAAAATTACTGCGGTACCACAGAATCAGTTTGCGTTTTCTGCAGCAAAAGCACGACAAGCAGGGATGACCAGATTAATTAAAAAGCCAACTTCCCCCCAAAACAACAAAAACTTCCCACACTCCTAATCTGAACCAAAAGAATAACATAGATATACCCCACAGTCCCTAAAAAGCAGTTGTGCAAATGCATCATCTCCCACAACGTGCACAGCTACTTATCATAAAAACACATGCTGGTAAGCCACTGCTGTGTATTTTTACATATTATTTGAGTAATATATTCTAATTTTATATAAATTTTGACATGAGATTCTAATTATTATAGTCTTGCCTGTTAAACTCAATAAGCAACACGTTCCTTCCTTGTGCATTTGCTTCTGTGCAAACTTTGACAATGCCTTCTCAAATGCTGCTTCCATGGCAATTCAAATTATAGTAACATGAATAAAATCCTGGGGCGGGGGGGGGGGGGAAGAATAAACCACCCACAAAGACACACAAACTTGTCACATTCAGATTCTGGTAAAAATATTAAAATTTAATAATACCTTTTGAACATACAATTATGTCAAGGAAAGGGTAAAGGCATTCAAACAAATGGATATAGATCTTAAATAATATTTACAAATTCTAAACTGCAAGTTGACTATAAAGACACAAATACTTTAAATATTTAGTAGAATATAGTGTAAATTCTAATATAAATTAGATATTGACTTCATCTGTTATTTTTTCCAGTGATAAGTCTAATCTTTACATCCTATATACATAAAAATACTAAAAAGTTATAAAATTTTATTTGTTACTATGCAAATAAATGGAAAATACATCAGATTTGTCTTACTGTACAATATCCAAATTGAACTTCCTGTAGCGTTCTCTGCAAAAATAAACGGCCCTTTCACATGCAACAAGGCATAAAGTACAAGTCTGTCCATTAGTCGTATGCCATTTGAGCGCAAAGTAAACTGAAACACAAACGTCATTCAACCATACAGTTGAAAATCAAAAGTAAACTGTGGAAAGAGATTCTGACAAAACCTCCTGATTCAGAGTGAAATAATAACGAAAAGCCTGCAAACTGATTTCCATACAGATCTGTCATTTTACAAAATGAAAATACAGCATTCTGAGAGGCTCGCTGTGACGGCATCAGAGTTACTTTGACAAGATTTAATGGAGGAAAAAGCTGATGATCCTCTGCGAACTCTGAAGCCCAGCCCAGCTCTGCCAATGGGCTGCAGCATCTGAGCTGCTTTTCTATTGACAGTTTCCAAAATTACTTCTGCCGCTCTGAATCGCGCATCAGCAGTCAGATGAGTTCTGTAGACTTCATTATGCCATTGTGTAACCATAGCTTCCACAGTGCAATGCCACAAGAAGCCTGTCCTTAAGGATTTCTTTACTTGGGTATTCAGGTAACTTCAACATGTTGATACTGAAAAGAAAAGGGGAAAAAAAAAAAAAAGGTCACATCACACTTCAGCAAGAAACCTACCAGTAAAGTTTTCTGGTAGAAAACCTTAAAAGATGTCACATTTATGGAAGAGTACGAATCCGTGCTGCATTAGTGTACCACTGACCATTGAAATATATTGCAGGAAATAAGGGGTTTCTTTCACTTCAGTAAACAGTAATACAGTAATTTAACTTGAATATTCCCTTATTGATCCCACTGCCTTTAGTTAAGCAAAATTAAGTAGTAACAAAAGAGCAAATATAGTGTAACGTCATCTGGGTTAAAACCTACCACATTCATGTTGGATAGTGAGTACTTCACAAACTAAATGTTTTTTTTGGCCTTTTAATGAAAATATTCAGAAGAACTGTACTTTTGTCTGTGGCTCACATGAAAAAGCCCTGTTTTAAAGATATGTCAATGAGATTAGTTAACATACCACGTGCTTGACGTTGGTAAAAGATTTGCAGTATATGGCACAGCAGCAATTGTAAAATTTTGCAATCCGCTGCCACCCATTATATGGGCAAAGCCACCATGAGGCACCCTGGAACTGAGAAAATTCACAGAAATTAGACCATTACAAGAATGTTAAAGCTAAAAAAAATTACAATCTTTACACTGCAAATACCTCTTATTACTACAAGTGACCAGTTACTAATACTTTTATCATGGTTCCTCTTTTCTTATCCATATCAAAATTCTCATTGTCTAAATGCTTTTAATTACAATACGAGTAACACATTTGTCCATTTACATTAGGCATCAAATTGTATGAATGACACTTAAGAGAATTCTGTTTGCAAAGAGGACACACTTTTACAACCAGTTTTTATAACGGAATGTTACGTCATTTAGGCAAACATGGTTATTTGTACTTACAGTTTAAGAAAAGCTACATCATTTAAAATTTGATTCTCCAATTACTATCTGTGGGTCAGCTGACCCACATGTCCTTGACATGTCTTTCCATTTACTACTTTAGAACAAATATTTCAACTGACTAATAAAACCATTACATCAGTCACACTATCACCCAGTGACAAGCTGTGGCAAAAACAGAACACAGTTGAAATACATTTAAAATGGGGGAAACCCCCCAAAAAACCCACTAACATCTTCAGGAATACATTCTCAATTATATTACTCAATATTTTTCCTTTTACCAATATATTATTCAAAGATTACTCAAGGTGTAAATGGACACAATAGCCCTGGAGTCATCAGAGGGTCTCCTTTTAAACTAACAGAGAAACAGAATAAAATTCAGATATTTTTATAACACCAGCTTAAGCTGGCATGCATTATAAGGTAATATGTTGTTAGCATAGCCTTCCTTCTAGGGGGAAAAAATAAAAAATAGAAAAAATATATTGAAAGGATGAGGATTAAAGAAGTTGAATGTGAGCCAGTACTGCATCCTTGCATCAAAGAAGGCTTCTTGGCTGCATCAGGAAGAATGTCACCAGCAGGTCAAGGGAGGTGGTCCTTTCTCTGTACTCTGTGAGAAGCATCTAGAGTCCAGCTCCAATGTCCCCACTACAGGAGGGACAGGAAAATACTGCAGCAAGTTGAGCAAAGGGTCACAAAGATCGTAAGGGATTGAAGCACCCAATACAGGAGAGGACTGTTCAGCCTGGAGAAGAGAAGGCTCAGGGGAATATGATTGATGTGTATAAATACCAGAAGGTGGGAATAAATAAGACGAAGCACAAGACTCAAGATGGAGCACACAGTGGTACCCAGTGACAGGAGGTAATGGGCACAAACTGAAATCCAGGAAATTTCCATTTAAATGCGAGAAAAACTTTTTTACTCTGTGGTGGTCAAACACTGAAACAAGTTGCCCAGAAAACCCGAGGAGTCACCACCGCTGGAGACAGTTAAAACCTGTCTAAACAAGACCTTGAGCATCCAAGCTCCACCTGACCCTGCTCTGAGCACGTGGTTGGCTAGAAAATCTCCAGAAGAACATTCCAACCTCAGCTATTCTGCGATTGTATAGCTAGCAAAGAAAGAATCTGATAAAACAAAATAAACCTTCCATAAAATATATAATAGCCATTAGAATTTTGGATTGCAGATACTTACATTAAAAACAATGCTCCCATATTCACAAAATCAAACTGTAAAAACCAGGAGCAAGAATGAAAAAGAAGAATGAACTAATGTCTCCACTCACAGTAAAACTACTTGGCAAAAATGCAGAAGAGTAGGGGTTGCTTCAGCCAAGCGTTAAGAAGCCCACAGTAACACCTTTTAAACCTACCTTTAAGAGCTAGCTATAGTATCCAACAGATAAATGCGTATCACCTAGCCTAACGACAGCAACCATTGGGCTTACAGTCCTAGCACTGGTACACAAGGCAACCACTAAACGGAACTGTGCTTACAGCCACATTTCAGAAGAACTGCAAAGATTTTACAGTGGTATTCTTTTATACCATGGTTTTGGCTCGTGTTTCTAACACAGTGTTGCCTCCCCAGCATTGGAAGGGGAAAAAAAAAAAAGAGCCAATGAACCAAGAGAATTCCACATTCAAATCAGCAATAACACACAGCCCTAACTGTTGAAATTTTCTCATTCAGCCCAGTATTAGCTAAAAGCTTTTACAGTCTAACTTACTAAAATGTTTTTCATACAACAGGTCAAAATCATATAGTATGATCAGGGCTTTAAACATTCAAAAGTAACAGATGGCTGCCAACTTACGCCTCCAAGAATGAGTTTTCTTTCTAAGCAAAACACCGCCAATATAGTAAAAAAAGCCTTCTAAATATGCACAAATAATCTTAGCTCTCTTACTGCATGAGCAAATAGCCTCCAGCAAGAACAACTATACGATTTTGTAGCTTTGGAAACTTCAATACTATTAAAAGTTTAAGTTTACATCCGAATCATAACTTTTCTATCTTTTTTCCCATTTGCAGATTTTGCGTAAACTTAAAAACAGTGTAGAAAAGATACTTTAAGCCAGTTCCCTTATTCTTTGTTCTGCTTTTAAAAGTAGTCATATATATCTATCACATTTATCGAATACGCCAAGTAATAGCATATATCTTATTACTCAACAGAAACTACAGTCCCCTAAGTTAGACAGCAATCCTGATATCTGCAGAACACCAATAAAGTAGAATTTATCATAAGCTGCCAACATTCCCCTCCAACTGTTAACTAAAAACCCGACCAAAAGTTGCCAATGGATAATTAACAATAATTTAGCCAAGTACTATTATAAACACCAAACAGATCAAGAGGGGAAAAGTGAAAGCATGTGGAACTGGCACTACAATCTGAGCAGCTGTCAGCAGAGAAAATATAGGCGGTACATAAGCAAACATTCAGATCCCCAACCTGAGACCCAAGAGTTTTTAAGCTTTTTCCTGAGTGTGCCAAGACCTCCAAACACATGGAATCTACTAGTCAAATGTTGCCCACGACAATTGCTTTACTGTTAAAAAAGTCTCAATTAGTATTAATGGTGAATGCAATGGTACCTCCACTGAAACTACCACAGCAAGACTTCGTTAAATTGAAGAAAAAAAGCTGTAAGAATTGAGAAAGAAGACAAAAGGCAAAGTTCAAGAAATATTTAGAGATGTCAGGGAAACACTGACGCAATCGTAATTGTTTTATTTAATTAGCTAAATTAATTTCATAGTCTTTGATTGGAAAGGAAAAACAGTGCCACTTTACACGCACACCCCTCCCAAAAACGAAACAAAAAAAATCAAGTGCAAAAGAGATTAAGGGGAAATGAAAAAACATTGAAAATTTTGAATGCAGCCTGCCAAGCACTACACACAGAAACCAACTCTTAACTAGAGAAATGTGACACCAGAAAAAGATCATATTTTGAAATCAGGTATACTTTTAGTAGACAGTTTTACTTAATATACTGGCCTGTACTAGACTAACTGGTGTTTTAGCTTGCAGGCAACTGAGCACCTAAATCTTCCATGCACAGAAACTAGGACCGTCTGGGGATTTATGTGCAAAAATGCCAGCTGCCTACCACTAATTAGAGATAACTTTCAAAACTTAAATTTTTATGGGGAAATATACACATTACATTCCAATTACTGTAGAAAACCCACAATGGGTTCCTACTAGCTGATACAGAAAAAAACCTGAGCAATTTGTTTTTAAACTCCAGAGTTCTGAAGAGATACCAAAAATTTCTTTCCTACTAGCAAGAAATGGTTAAGAACAAGTCAGCATGTGACTTGTGACCAAAATGAATGGTGCTCAAGCACCTATTAATCAGACAACTTAACTGTTTACTTGATACAAAGCATCTCTTAGAACCCAGATTATCCCACATGCCATGAAAATAGTGGATGCTACTTTAGTGACATTTGGAAAGTTACAAGTATTTGAAACATGATCTTACATCTTAAAGATCCTTATTTGCTATCTAGATTTAGAACTGGACTAGTCCACTGAAAATGAAAGACCAGCAGCTGGCGTGACACAGATGTGCAGTAAGAACTGTGGGAACCATTTCTGCAGAGGGCAAAAAAGAAAAGATTGATGTGCACAGAACTAGCTTCTTAAATTATCCACGATCCCTAAAAACAATTAAATTCATAATAAATCAAGCGAAACTAATAGAATTTGAAGACTGTGCTATTTGATGATACCTTCATGACTGTGAAATTCCTTGGTATAAAAGACAAGGTTTGATGACTTTAATTTGTATTTTACCATTGCTTAACCACAAAACTTATAAACAAAAGTCAACTACTTTATTAATCCTAGAATATGAACGGAATATCAGATTAAGAAAATGGTGCAATCTCTACCTGTCACCAGAAAAGGACATGGATTACACAGCTCAGGTGCCACATGAGTGCCTATGGAACCACTTTGCAAAACATCTGCATACACAAACTCAACAACTCCCCCAGCTCACATTTATGGCTCCAAACCTTCCCCCACTGCCCCCAAATCAGAAAGGAAATAAAAATGGCTTTCCCTGAAGAACAACTAGAATTTAAGACAGAAATCCTATATAAAGCAAACACAGTCTTGCATAAGGTTACATCTTCACTTGATCTTGACACGCTGTGCTAATGTTAAATTCAACTCAGCTTTAGGAGAAGAATGTTCTGTTTACACTGACTGAAGCGATACGAAGTTATCTCATACATTAAAGCCTATATTGATTACTGGAGAAGCCAAGAGCCACATAAATATGCAGCAGGAAGAAGAATATAAAGCACAGTTAAACTCACTACTGCCTTGTTAAAAATTGCTTGAGAAAGCAACTTAACTATACGAAGACCTATTGCAAAGCAGTCAAGTATAATAAATAAGTAATCCATCATTTTGCTGGCAATACAGGCAGCAAAAGTATTAACATACACTTTGTCTACTTTGATCAACATATGGAACACTGAAGTATGCAAAATAGTTTCTAGTTAGATGATCTTGTATGGTAAACTGAAGTCTTTTGACTTATTTCAGAGTATCCAAACAATATATTTGTTATTACAGAAGAGTTTCTCACCTGCCAGTAACAAATTGTAATAGTAATACTCTCTCCTCCTGAGTTAGTTCTTCCACAACGTCCCAGAACCACTAAATGAAAAATAAGTTTATATTTTCCATTAAATACTTGCAGTACTTGAAAAGACAATGGTAAAACAATAAATGGAATATTTCTGTTTGTTAATTTAATGATGGAAATTTTCAGATTAAATTCAAACATAACTAAGTCACTTAATACAGGTTTATAGCATTAAAAATGTCCACAAATTTCAGCCAAAATAAGCTTCTATAAACATAGACAGAAAATGACAACAACAACAGCAGCACCTTTCTTTGGTATTAAAATGCAACAGTCTACATTATTAATAAAATAATTTTACCTGTATAACTTGGTCTCCTCTCTCATAGCCACTGGTGTATTCTGTATTTTTTAACCAATCATTCACATCAATTTCTGGCATACCAGACAGCAAAAGCTCCTTCAGAAGAAGCACACAGATTGTGATTAGTTCTCCCGACTATTAATTTCAAGTGTTTACGCTATTTTTAAAAGTAATGCTTTGAGTAGTATAAAAATTACAGTGCTTTTTCTGTTTAGTTGCAACCTTATGGAATCTACCACTAAATTTTAATATAAGAAGATTCTTAAATTCAGGTAACTTCACATGATCTGTTTAAATTCAAGAACAAAATATCAAGATACAGAAATTATTGCCAAAGAATTTAAAGGAAGAAGTGCTGAGTTTTGGCATGACTTGAAACAAAACTTTAGATGCCTTGATTACAGAAGGTCAAATCACCTCAGTAATTTACTGGAATTTGATTTTGTGACTCGGAAGAAGTCAAGACAATAGAAAGCATTTCCTTTTTTTAAAGGACTTCTGTACATCTGAAAGAAAATACGAAAAAATATGCTGATCCCATTTTGAAATTACAGTTTAAGGCATTTATCACTGGCACATGAGCGAAGACAATAATTCTAAGTAAACAGGTTAAGCAGAAATACACATATTGAGATCCTCACTGATAGATGCTCTGGAAGCAAAACTGAAGTGAAAGATACAAAATGTTTACTTTGTGGGTACAGAACTTTACTTCTATGTCATTACTGTCATTATACTACTGGTGAAGTACGCTGAACAAAGTATTTTAAAAAAGTACAGATATTTCTGCTTACCAGTTCATATTCATCAAAAAGCTGGATCAAAGATGGTGGAATGAACATATGGAAGCCTTGTAAAAAGGCATTTATCTGAGGCTGAATAGCTCTTGTCATTCTTAGCTCTGTGACAAGCTGGACATACTCAGCCTGCAACGTATAAAACAACATTAAGATACACAACAGCAAAAATACATAGTGATCATGCAAACTCTCCCCCCACGCACAAATGCAGTCCTCAATACATTGCAAATTATCACCTACTGTAAGATGTTAAGAGCCACTATGCACTTTTCACACAAGGAAGCAGCCCAAAATAATTCAGAAGGCCTCAGATTTCATAGCCCCTTCTGCTCTTCCCCTTTCCTTCCTTCCAAAGAAAAATCCTAAACAGAAGTGTTTAAATTGTAACATAAACCAGCCAAAAACAGCAACTTGGACTAAGATAAAGGAACTGAATAAAACTTAGTTTGTCCTGCCTGCATCTAATACAACCACTGCTGTGATCACCTAAGGACATAAACAAGGCAATGCTTGCAAAGAAAGGCATCCTATTAAGCAAGCTGACATAACTCTGAAAAAAGGGTAAACTTACAAAGGAATATTTCAGAGACAAAAAGTTTTCTTGTTTCTTCCTGTCTCTGAAAGTCTAACAGAATAACAATTTTTTTTATTATTTTTTAATAAAGTCTTGAAAAATCTCATTTGAAAGGAAAAAAAACCAACCAGAAAAGCATTTATATCATAACCATGTACACAGACAAAATCATGGTTTGCATGCTTGTCCCCTTTAAAAGATGCTAGTTAAAAGAGGAATCCACCAGAACTTTGCTTTTTGTTGAAAACACAAAAGCCTGGGAGGCAGTTAATGGAGGAAGGTTTTTAGAATGAGACCGACAAAAGTGCCTACATTAAAGCTGTGTAAACATGTCTCATCTACCCTGACAAAACTATGCAAGTGTAAAAAAGCTTCCTTACTCAAAAAAAAGAGATTTCTACATGAGAATAAAATTTATTCCTCAATTATTTAAAGTACTCAAAGTAATGCTTTGGCTTCCTAATCATGTTTTTTAATAATGAAATCATGAAACATACCTCACAATTAAACCATCTCAACTACCACCTTCCTTCAAGACAATATTCTTATAAAAAAATATTACCTTGGGTTTTAATTTTAGAAAACATTAACCTAAACTTTTAGGTGCTGAACCTGTACAAAAGCAATCAAGCATTCCTTCTTTCTTCCCTTTTAGAAAACAGTATTTTTTAAAGGCAGCTCCTTATAGTCACAGAAGTACAGATGGGTTGTCATTTGCTTTGCAGTTGGAATATATTTTTAAATGCATTACCACCAGTTTATTAGAGTGAGAAGACAATTAATTTGTGAAGTGCTCTGAAGAACAGAAACATTACCTAAACATATCTTCAAATGCAGAGCTGTTCTCAAAAATCTAGTTTCAATCTAGTAATCTCCCTACATTGTTTCTACTGTCAGTGGAACTGAAGACATCTCCCTTCTCTAAGGAATTAGAGGGGTAGCCAAAGGAGATTAACTGCACTAGACAGAAGACGGTCTCACTGAAGACATCTTTTGAGCTCTAAGAAGAAATCAGAAACTTTAGTAATATCAGGATTAGAAGTAGTGTTAACATTGGTCTTTAGTTATCAGAAATACTTGTTTTACATCTCTGCTGCTGTTACATAAACTAGGCTAGTCAGAAAACACGACTGCAGAAAGAAAGTCACCATCTTATTTTAAAAAGATCTATTAGAAAAAATATGACAAACTTATTTTCTGCATTACAAAAATATTTATATTAAAACACTTGCATTATGAGAAAAAACAGTTGCTGTGCTTTAGGTGTAACAAGAAATGTTTTAAACTGCCTGGAATAGCCCAGCATCCTGACTATCAGCACTGGCACGTGCTGAAAGACCTGTACCACAGAATTTACATAATATATGCCAGTAAAAAAAACAGTCAATTTGTTTTTCTCTCTGTTCACTTCATTTACATTTTATTCCCTCTCAGAAGCCTTAGGAACACATTACAAAACAGAAATATCTACATAATTTCAGATCTACATACGCATTCCTACATAGTGCATAACAGGTACAATCCAGCCTTCTTTTAAGAAGGGAGATTTGATTGAACATATACGAGCGTCACAAATATGATGACAAAGTCTAGTTTGGGTGAGGGGTTGTTCTGTATTTTCCTTTGTAAATCAAGCCAAGGTCATGCTTGCCCGATTTCACAACCCCATATACTGAGACGAGGATCAATGTTCATTATGATGTTCAGATTCAGAGAGCAGCTCCATTCCAAAGCAATTTGGAAAAAAAAAAATGTCATTCTTTTTTACTGCCAAACAGCACAGCCAGTTCATAGACAGACAAGTCCTGGGAGGGCAGAGAACGCTACACAATTGTGGAGATTTGCACCGTTTTTTTAAAATAGCATATGGTCAAACTTTGTCTAGCTCTAATTTTATTTTTTTTCCTAAATATTAAGTGGAAAGCTATAAAAAAATATACGCAGCAAAGAACAAAGAGAAATGCATTGCATGGACTCGGAGAAAGCCCGATTTTTCCCTTTGAAGTCTCGCCATTACCATGACAAAAAGCTGTTGCACCACTGCTACAACCAATACTTCAGCTGGAGCCACACACCAGTTGCTGTCCTATGGTGCCACAACCATTCACCTATTACACAGCTGATGTAGAAAAAGAAAATTCCCTCGTTGAAAGAAAGCAGGTTTTTACAAACGGCTATTGCACCACTCCTCAATGGTGCATTACTCTCTTATTTTGATTTTCAATGAGAAGATGTATTGTTTTGGTGTTTGTTTCTGAGGTGGGGAGATGAGAGGTGTGTTTGGTTTGGGCATGGGTTTATTTTTGTTTGGCTGGGTTTTTTAAGGAATAGAGAGTCACTCAATTTCATTTTTAAAAAAATGCTATCCTTTAAACAGGTAATCTGTTAGTGTGCCTACACAGCAAATTCCTTTAGAAGCTGAATTTTCTTCTCCCAGAGGTATAGCAAATATGGTGAGTTTTAAACAGCAATCTTTTATTCCTCAGGTAAAGGCAGAAGAAAGATATCTCTTGCAGTAAAAAAAAATATGTTTTATAAAATAGAGACTTTCCTGTTTAAACTGGTAGAACCGCTAAGCTAAAACATACTGCAAAACCACGTCACATTACAGAAATTGGGAAAAATCCCCAAATGCTAGTAAACCACAGATATACAGTTTTCAACAACTTGGCTCTCCACTGTCCAAAAAACAAAAAAAACAACAAAAAAAAAAATCACTGAACAAGAGACAGTGCCATCTCACAGATATGTGTTGATTTCACATTTTGCAGCTTCAAATTCAAAGATCAACTAATATTAACCGTTTCAAAGCTACCACGACAGTCAACTGTTTCTTACCACCTTTCAAATAAAAGCTACACACCCTGCTGTCCCCTCCTGCCACAGCTAAGGAAGGCTGATAAGCTAGAATGGAGGCATCTGTTCTACACCCATTCAACCACCCATTTTAGTCCATGCCCCAAGTCAGAAGTTAACAGAGCAGCATAAACTACTAATGACTGAGGGCATCCTCGCGTGGGCAAACTTCCAATTTCATGCTAACTGATAACCATTTTTAAATAGTTGCTATCAAACCACAGTTTATGTCAAATACATCTATTTTATATATTGAGAAGGTAAGACTGCCCACAAACAAGAACAAACATCCCTGCTTCCTCTGATAGGTAATAAAGAAATTATTCATCCGCTGCCTTCACAATTAGACTTGTTTTACCATCTGTATTCTTTCATGAATGACTACATTGCAGGAAACAGTGCCGAATCAGACTAATAATACATATTCCTGTTACTGGAATGACACTCTGCCTTAATGAAAGTGAGGATGAAGCACGCAAGAGCTCAGTGCCAATTGCTGCAACGCAAACTGACAGTTTGTTAGAACAAGTGCTGCCCCCAAGTGGCCATTCATCAATACAGCAGCTGTCTAGTCGACCGGTAGAGCTGAATAAATACTATATACACAAAGCAAGTTTAGGCTAGCTCCACGAAAATGAAAACCAAAACACAAAGCAGACATAAGGATCAAAAGAGTAAATGATACAAAAAAATCGCAGGCCTACCTATGGCACTCCTGCAGTTATTAAAAAACTATCTAGTGTGTAACTAGAATTCAATTAGACTGACGCCCATCTTAATTTTTAGATGATTTTCAGAATCCGGCTGCGTTTTTCCCTATTTGTTTTTGAACAAATGCTGCAGAGAACTTAGGGATTTCTAATCTGTTACTATTAAAGCAAATTCAAAAGGGAGATTTTTTCTGTACACGCTGAGTGACTTGCAAATGGCTAAAAAGCTTCCTGCAGCCTTTTACTTTGTCAATTACAGCTATGTTATTGTAGAGTAATCCGGTGCCACAGACTGCTCTAGCAGGCAGCACACTTTGCAACATTACCTACAATTTTATTTTTAGCAACCACTATTGTTTTACCTAGCAACCACTATTGTTTTACCTTCTTGGTGTATATACGCAGGACTTAACTTCAGGAATATTTGTTACTTTCAAAATAAACCCTTCATTTAAAGTTGGTTCTATTTTCCTTCCAACAGTTCTGTCAGAAAGAATCTCAAACCCGAACACTTACAGAGATTTTTAAATAGCACTACTTCTGTAACAATCTAAGAAGAGTGTTAGCAGCTTTATTTTGTATATTTTCTTCAAAACGGGTATACCATTTATGCTTCCAGTTATTCGGGAAGTTGGTCCAAATGCTTTTCTTATACTATAAACTTCTGAATAAACCTGTATACTCACCTTGTTTTCCTGTGTAACCAGTATACTTGCACCCCCTGGCTTCAATGGTACTTCTTCCATTGCGCCAAACACATCAGTCTCAACAGAGAAGGTCAGCTCTAAACCCAGATCGCTGATATCATTATCTAAAATCCACTGCAAATTCTTTGCGTACTCAGGATCAATAGATGCTACATCCTGGTAATTTACCGGTATACCTAGAAAAAACAGACAAAACCCCCCCAATAAATAGGATAAAGCAAAAAGGGTTTCAACTTTATATATGGTAGAAGATTGCCCTCTAGAGAGAAATCAGAATAGTGCAATACTAGAA
Source organism: Gallinago jamesoni (assembly GCA_025769975.1). Taxonomy (NCBI): domain Eukaryota; kingdom Metazoa; phylum Chordata; class Aves; order Charadriiformes; family Scolopacidae; genus Gallinago; species Gallinago jamesoni. Next base: position 73,528,270 of record JAOQGH010000023.1, on the reverse strand, counting down.
AAGGGGAAAAAAAGCGATTCACTGTTACCAACTACTGCAGAACTATACTTACCTCTTTTTAAAAGTATAAAATAATCAAGTTTCAGCAAACAGCATACCACTTGGGCAACAACAGTTTGCACAATTTTAGCTCACTAATGGATATCAGTAAAAGCATCTAACCATACAGAACAATATTAAATTAATTTTAAGTTTTCTACATAAGTTTTAGAAACCCAAATATTACATTTCTCTATACAAAAATATCTTTTCCCTCTGAAAAAGATTTATAACTGAAAAAAAAAAAAATAAGAGAACCTTCCTGTACTTAGAAAATTCTTTTGCTCTTCTTTTTTTTTCTTTTTATTCATGTTTGTTATGAGAGCTACTATTCAGTTGAAAAAGTTATCAGGAAGTTCTCTCTTTGCTGCACCATCTTCTGTGCATTGTGAAATGTCACTAGGGTGCCCATTAGCAAAGGTCTTAGCACACTATGGACTGCAGAAGCAGTACCCCAGAGAGTAACACAGATTTCAAAGGTTAGCAACCACTGCAAACATGTCCGTGTAAAAACTGCTACAGCATCTCCCTGGAAGAGCTGGGAAGTGCTGAAATGGGGTGTAAACAAGCTGTAAGACATTGTTTTTCTAATAAAATCAAGCAACGTTCCAGTTTAGGAAAGGGACAGATTATTTACTAATGAATTTTCACTGACATCTCTCTCTCTCAAAAAAAAAAGAATCCAATAGCTGCCTAGTAGTTTCTAGAGGACTTTAACTTTTGCTAACTAGTAAGCATATGTGCATTTCACATACGAAATGTGGAAATAATGATGTCTCTGAGGGATATAAGCAAAACATATGGGAAAAGAAGCAGATTGAAAAGTGGGAGTCAGAGACTCCTTTAGAGAAGAAACTGCACAGGAGTGTTATGATGAGACTACACGCCTAGTCAGCATGTTGTGAGACCAAAGCACTCAGCTCACGCGTTTGCTTGACAGGTATTTTTCCAATCAACAGACTCAAGCCAGGCAGTTATAAAGAAACTGTCAGATTTATCCGGGCAAAACTTGAATCCCATGAAATACTATGTATCTTCCTCATGCTATACCCCTAAGGCACCTGTAGTTGGAATAGGAAGCGAAATCTTAGCATAATTGCAATAAACAGGTATTTCTGTGCAACACAACTTCAAAAAGATACCACAGGTAAGCTCTGCGAAGTTCAGTAAGATTCAAGGATTTAAGGCCTCCAGCTCAATATACACTGACCCAGAAATTAATTTTCATTTTTGCTTATGCCATTTCAGGGAGCATTTTCTATTATACTCTGAAAGAGCAGAGTTAAGTCTGACAGCAAATAGCAGAGCTAGGAACTTATCT
>JAOQGH010000023.1:73515291-73526810 GCA_025769975.1 Gallinago jamesoni | reverse complement strand
TGCATGTTGGAGATGGAAGTTTCCTTTTCCAAACAGAAAAGTAATTGGCTCCCAAGAAAAAAAATGCAAAGTAAGCAGACAGCAGCACTAGTGAAATTTTTTTCTCCTCCCCTGTTTTAAGCAGAAGGCAGACAGATGGGCAGTTTGAGAAACACCAACCTAAGAGGCCTTATTAATTTCTGTCTGTATTTCTGCCCCAGTTCTGTAATACAGTGCAACCCTCATAAACACAAGGAACTATGGAACACTGTTTGATTTAACAGCACAAAAATAAATCATGCAAGCTACATATTTGACATTATAAAGCATATTAGTTGTGTGTTAGCAGGGTCATCACTTAAGTTGGTGATCTTTCCTTGCCTACCAGATGTTACTGGAGAAAGATCTCAGTTTATCACAGTGAAAAAAGGAGATGCACCCACCCGAGTCTCAAAAAGTAGTCATATTTGTTCATACAGGTTTCAGCTTCTAATTAAGGTGCTTCCACATCGTGTCTGTTGACTAAAGGGAAGAGTGCCTTTGAAAGAGGTCCATACTGTTCCTCAGACACAGATCTTACCACACGATTAGTGGATTCAGTGCCATCAACAGGAAAGGCTACAGAAAACAAGGGTCTCGGTGAAAGGTGAGAAAGTAAAGGAATGGAAACGGTGCCAGACTTCAAAAGATTTCATGCTCCATTACTTAAGGCCTGACAAGTGGCTTAAGGGAATACCTATGTCTGTAACCTGGTAACTTGTATTTGGCATGAACAACAGTTAGCATAACCCATAGCTAAACCTGAAACAAAAATGAAACACAAGTCCCTCAGGAGCATCTGCGGCTGTGCAAGCTGGATTTCTTTAGCAAAAAGAGACACACACAAAGCTGAGGGAGAAGGTCTTGGAAATGTTTAAATAAACCACTGTAATTGAGGCAGAAAAAGCAACTACTTTGGCAAGTGGAGGTATATTTTTTTCCAGTCCTCTGTGTCTTTTAAGTAACAAGAAGTGATAAAAACTTGTGAGCCTTTGGAATGTGCACAAACCTCTAGAGAGTTGCAGGATGCCTGTTTAACAGAATGACAAAACCTTACTAAGAGGGACTGGTGAGATCATCTTACCAGAGACTAATCACTGCTGTTTGGTTTGCAATAGTTAATCTACAAAATTTGAAAAAGAAAAAGAAGAGTAAACACTAGGTCATCTTGTCAATTCAGAAACCAACAAATCCAGTATATAATCATGATTCAAATTAGAGATTAATCCAAATTCATTAGTAGTCATTTCCAAAAGAGATGACGAGCAACACTTAACTATTCTCAAGGTGTCACTGAACAGCAGAAAAATAAGTTTTTCTCATATGTGAATACATAGAGATCAGCCTATAGAGATCAGAGATCCATCACTCTTCTGCTCACACAGAGGAATCTCTTGATGTTAGAGGCCAACCCTTCAGTCAGTGCCAAATTGTGACACACAAAAACATGTCTACTTTGGAACCACTTTCCTATATGAAGATCAATGACTAGGGAAGCTCAATGAGGCATTGCCAACATGGTGCTGTCCAGCGCAGCTGCCCTCCATTGCCATTGCCTCTCACCCAGTGTCCACTCACTGTCCTGCAGTGGAAAGCAGTACCAAGGGAGAGAAGTAAAATGCATCCCTTTGTCAAGAAGATCTTGCCCACGCCATCAAGCTGAACACTTCCAGGGAAGAAAAACAGTAAATCTGAAGTTAAGAGTTGATATGTCCTGAACTCCGCAAACAAGACTGTAGATAGACAGACTGATTACAGAAAAACAGAATAAGATGCAAACAATCCCTTGAAAACCTTGCTAGGTCTTAAAGTAAGGAGCAGTTCTTGAGGAAAAGTAAAGCTTCCGACATCAAGCTATCTTGTACTTCAAAAGAAAACTACAGGATAATACTCAAACACAAAGCAAATTCTACATGCAGCAGCAGGAATTTATGTACTTCAAGAAGTAACAGGAATGCAAACTGAATTTACTCTTCCATCATATCTTCATGCAAGAATGAAAATTTTTCATGACAATGCAAAACAGGTGCACCATGTTCAACAATCAAGAGGCACAAAGGTTCTCAAAGAAGAACAGAGAAGAGCCCTAGACCACAGATCCCACCAGCTAACAGCAGTGGCATCTCTATTAGATAGAGATAGATATCTGTCTAGTGGTAACACCAGTCCATCTCTATTAAAAAGAAGTCACATTTTTAGGGAGACTTCTGACCAATCCCCTTGAATGCTACAGTAAGTGTATGAATTAACTTTCCTCAAGGAGGAGACACGATGAGCCTACATTAGTTCTGAAACACTATTTCAGGAAATAAGTCGTATTTGTTGAAGTGGGTAGACAGGGAGGTTCACAACAGCATGGATTCACCTTGTTAAAAATATTATACAACTGAAGGACTGCAGGCATAATAAGAAATGCTTGATAGATTTTTGCCAGAGTTCATGAACATTATCAACTTCATAAGTCTGTCATAAATTATCCAGGGACAGATTACTTTCATTTCTCAAGAATGACATTACATGGCAGGAGAGACAAACTTCACAACTGTGACGTAAAGAATTGCATACACCATAAAAACAACTGGCTGCACTAGACTGCTTTTCAGGCATTCCTAGTCAGCAACGTTAAAGACAACTAAATTATATGATTATGCTTTAGACAGATTAATGATGCCTGCCTTGTTTTTAATTTAAGATTCATATTCAAATATAAATTGAAAGATTAACTATTTTAATGAAAGTTGCTAACTGTATAAAATTACCACACAGTTTTGCTGATGTATTTCTGTATTTTGCAACTATAACAGTTCCTAAGAGAGGTTCAGACTCAAATAGCAATTACTGCCATATCATGTTGTGACTGATGTACATAAAAGATTAGCAAAACATACATTTCCAAGACTTTTCACTTTTAATACACACACGCAAAGGTAAAAGAGGAAAACGTTTACTGCTTAGACAACTGTTATGACTAAAAAACCAGAATTTTAATAAAACCATACCAAGAATATGTTTGTAGAATGACCTTGTGAAGTAAATGTTCACCAACTGCCTGTGATTCAGAGCCAGCCCCAGGATCTGGCCTGCAAAACGGAAGTAGTTCAAATGATCTGGATTTACAGAAGAGTTGCTGTTGGGCTGGAAAGTTGTTCCTATAAAATACAAAGATTATTGTGTTTCATGACTGAACAGTAAGAGAAGTTCATACTTACCGAATGCACTAAGCACCTGAAACCACTGAAAGAGTTTCATCTGGGGGTTCTGGAAGACTGGGTTTTTTTGTTTACACCAAAAAGAAATGTATTAGAACACAACAACATCCTGTTATTACAATGATAGTGCTTAGCCACTCTTCAAGGCACCACTGAAATAATTATCAACAACATAAAGTTAATCATGATCTGCTAAATTTGGTCCTCCATCTTGCTATACTGTTATGTGCATTTTTTTTCCTCACTCTAATGGGCCATGTTCAACTTGTGAACACACTCAAAGAAAGGCTCATAATGCACCCACTTCTTACCAGGTTCCAGCCAGATGCAGACAGGAAACTGTCCAATCCTGGTCTCTTTGAAAGGGACCATGTCACACAAACACCCCTGAATCTCCTGTTGACTGAATCCCCTGCTACTTTCCAAGACTTTGTAAGGTAGAAAGCAAAACATTTCTCTCTGATGATTATGTGAAATCTTTTGTTGATAAAGATTTGCTTAATAGGAAGCACACAAAAGACAAAAAGTCAAACACATTGTAGACTTGTGGAGATCAACATCCAGTTGTACCACAAAAATTACCTGATTTAATTTGTGGATTTCCAAAAGGAAATAAAAGAATACCTACAAAGCTCCCCAGCAGATGAAGAAGAAAGGAAAACACTTTCTACTACTCTCAAAGCGTTACAGCCTTCTACTATCAGGCAGAAAGAGCATGGAGTCATTAAAACCAACAACACGCTCTCCTCTTACGAAAGAGAGGACAATCATGGAAATATCAAATTAAGAAAAATATTTCATCTGCAGTTATAAAAATGTACAATAGATCACTTCTCTATATATGAGATCAATTCTGTTAGTGTTGCCTTTAAAAACTATCTTGTATTCTGAAACCAATTAAGTAACTTTTTTCATGTATTATAAAAATGCTTTCATAAAAGACACCCTAAAATTAGGTTAAAAAAAAAGGCAGACATACCATCAGCTGACTGGGTAAATAAGGCGTAATCTGGGTTAACTATTTCACTGGATAAAATATCAAACCACTCACGCACCACACCCTGTCCCTGCACGTCAAAAGAATAAAACATATTAGTACACAGAATTTTCACTGCACAAACAGTTATCCCGGGTAACCCCATATTTCTTAATAAAGCATAAAAATCATTTAAAGTTAGGATTTAGTTCAAAACAATACTTATGAAAGATAATTAGTATTTCCATACATAAATACCACAAAGGAAAACCATGCAATTTTACCCACCATGCCTTCTTCTCCATGAAATCTCACAGCAATCCCCTGCTTTAGTTTTGCACAATTTGCTTTAGACACGACTTCACAGCTACTCCTAAAAATAGAATCTACATACAAAGTACCAATTAATTCTTTATTATTTTATTTCCACATATTTCAAAGATATAGCAATTCTATTTATAACACCATACCTCTGTGAACCAAAAGGATGTCATTTTCATTGACAGGCCTGTGCACCATGTCTGAATCTGGCTGCCCAGCATGCAGATGTTCATAGAACCATTCACAGCGATCCTTAAATGGCTACAAAACAAGGGGTAAACCATATTATACACATGGATTCAACTAAATAATTCCTCTCTCTAAGCACGACTAGAAAATGGCTATGCATACTTCTCAATTGTTGAAATTAGCAGAGAGTTACTCACTGGTTCTATCTCAATACACTATAAAGTATTTTGGGAAGAGGAGATGAGTAGGCATGCCCTTGAGTGCTTGCTGAAATCTGGTATGCAGAAAGACTAAAACATCAGTTACTTAGAAAAAGCTGTCTGAGTTATGTAAAGTAGCAGACTTCTACAGGGGGGTCTGCATTTTTCCACTTAACTTCACTAGTCTACCCTAGAGTAACTCTTCAGTCAGAAATCACATCCTGCGTTAAACTGAGAAGACTTCAGGATGTTACTCAAAAAATACCCCAAACAAACAAAAGGAAATGGTCGGAAATAAAGGGTAACAAGACAACACAATGTTTCACTGAAGGAGCTGCCACTAATTAACTACAGCCAAATCAACTAACAGTGGAGTATTTATCCCCCTGGTTTGTCTCAAAATGTAAGTGAACTAAGGAGAAAGCACAACATTTCAAAGATCAACCTATTAGATGTGCACAAATAGACTTAATAGAAATTTAACTCTGTTCAACTGAAAGTTGGACTTGTAAGACATTTAACATTGCTCATCTCAAATGGACTTACATATGCATTTTAAAGAATTAGAATTACAGAAATCTGGCTGCCATGTCTGTTTAACCTGATCTTTCACCATCTGGGATTCAGAAGCACTGGAGGCCACGCTTAATTCTTACAACCTCCCCAAATGGATTTTAAAAAATATATATATTATTATTAAACAAAACACCCTCTGTATATTCATGGAAGTCATAACTAAGCATCTCCTCACACTTACTTGAGCTTTTATGATGTGCATAAATCTGGACATTAATTCAGGACACTCAAGAAGAAAATGAAAGTGATCAAAAATTATTTTGGGATTTCTGAAAAAAAAACCAAACAGGTTAGAAGCCTGTTAGAGATCTAATAATAATGCTTCACAATACACAAAGTCTACATAAAAAGATAATGCAATCAGTCATATAGAAAAGTTCCAAGAGACTCTTCATTTCATTATGTTTTCTTAGCTCTTGATTCCAAATGACTTCTTATATTACCTCATCTTTTGAGCATGGAGGATTACAAGCAGCTCTCCAGACAGAAGCAAGGTTATAAACTGGGCAATCCCAGAGAAACTATGGAAACAGCCAAGTGTACAAAGACGGTTTAGACTCCTTTAAGAAGTCATTCTGTATAACACATTGGAGAAAGTATGAAAGTTTTCATCTGCCTCAAAAGGGAAGGATTTATTTGTAACAAAGATGAGGAAAGAATCCATTAAGAAAATTATTCCACTGCTATGTGAAAAACATTTTGTTCACAGAATCTCACTGAATCTTATAAAAGGATCACTTATATATGCAGAAGAGTTCATTTAAGCCTGAGCTCTGAATCATTAATATACACTCCCTTGAATTTGGCAGGAGCATTAAAGTGCATATGGTACATATGTCACAACAATAACCTAAAAATACAACTCGGTAACAAGGATAATATGAGTTTGAAGTATTTTGGGAAAAGAAAAAAAATAAATTAGAAATTTCATATTTCTTGAAGCTTACCGATTAACAAAACACTTAAGGACATCATCGTGTTTACAGACAAATTCTATAAAACGAGGCGATGTCATCCTGTCCAAAGAAAATCATAAGATGCTTTTGGTTAATGAAGTTGAAAGAAATTGAATTACACAAATTGATGATTTTTTTTTTAAATAAAATACTATGTAAATAGAAACGGATGCTGTTTAACTAGTGAATCATGAAACTAAATACTCAGCAGCATTAAGATTTCATAATAAACTAACAGAAAGGGCAAAGATGCCAATAATCAAGAAGGTCAAGCAGCCTGCCCACTAACTGTTACTTACTATATGAACAAAGTAAGCTCAAACTAATGGACATATGCATTTTTCTACTGAATCCTTCCAACCTTTCAATACAACAATGGAACCGCGTATACAGAAGGACTGATACTATATGCACAACGTACATGATATACACGTTATTCTATATTCTTGTTCATTGTATACAAACTACCACCACAGACCTTGTAAATTGCAGTAAGGAAGGAAAAGAGCCAGAAAGAAAGAAACAACATTAGTAACTTACCAAACTTAATAATGAGGGCAAGGTGGTATGTAATGGCTTTGTGAAATAACAAAATTACTTTCTGGGCAAGCGACTCATACCCTAGCATAGAATTATTTTTTTCTCATAGAATCATATGGGGTTGGAAGGGACCTCTGGAGATCATCTAGTCCAACCCCAATGCCGGAGTGGGACTACCTAGAGCACGTTGCACAGGAACCTGTCCAAGTGGGTTTTGAATGTCTCCAGAGAAAGACTCCACCACCTCTCTGGGCAGCCTGTTCCAGTGTTCTACCGCTCCCACAGTAAAGAAGTTCCTCCTCATGTTTAGGTATATATATGTGTATATATATGTATGTATGTGTGTGTATATATATATATATGTATGTATATGGAGAACAAGGGAAGGATTAACACAAGTGCAAATTTTACTCCATTTATTTACATCTATGTTCTGCACTTTTTTAACAAAGAGAAATTCTTAATTGGATCCTTTAGTTTCAGCAAAAGCTAATGAATACTTGCAAACAAGGATAAAATCCTCTCATCAGGTGCCTCTAAAGGTTGTGAAAAATAGTAGAGCTGTTCCTGTTGCCCACACCAATTTAGACAGGAACTGCTCATTTTATATAAAACTGAGTTACTTTCATTCTCTTCCTTACTGTTTTGAAGAAATAAGCCTCACCATATCCTTCCCCTCACACACAAAAACCAAACAAGGAAATAAAATCCTCCATAGACCAAATATGAATATTTTAAACACACTTCTGGTCTGAGATACGATCTGAAAGTATTAAACAAGTTAAAGAGAATCTTCCCTGAAAGGGAATGAACTCTCTCTCTACCTGTAAATTGCCACACAAGCTGTAAGGTGCAATATTCTGAGGAAAAAAAAAAAAACCTTAGCGTATACTTGTCAGTTTTGATGCTGAAAACTTGGAACATTTTATGTCAGTATATTAACAAAGAAAGCCCAGATGCAATATCAGCATCGGCAGCAGAAAAGCAATCACGGCAAGTACAAGAAAATAACATCAGTATTTCAAATGTTAACCAGCTAATTTTCCATTTAAGCATGAAATGCCATCTTTATTGCATGAATATTAGGAACAATGGAAAACCATGAGCTCTGTTTACTTTCCTCCATTAAACATAAAAACATTCAAATCTAAAATTAGAGCCATTTTAAATTATTTTGTCTGGAAATGTCATATGCTATAATTTCAGATGTTATTTGAAGATGGCAGCAGCACCGAGTTACACCATTGTGCCATTTACTCCTATTAATATAAAAACTTCAGTAAGTCTCAGATCTTTGCACTTCTCTACGCAGTTCTGAAAAGCCCTAAAGCAACACAGAATTCAGGTGTGCTCTGTCTTCCTTTCCTGCATCCCAGGGAATTTTCCCAGTTGTGACTGACATAGTTCTTACTCTCCTGGCAACTCTCGATTAAACTTACATAATATCCATGGGAGCTCTCCCTAACCTGAAGTGTAAACGATGCATAGGGACAGCCCCATCAGGCAAGATCCATCAGCAAGTCACCTGGACACAGGGAGACAGTCACCTCTCTGAATTTTGGTACAGAGAGATAAATTGAGGTAGTGGGGGTAGTAACAGAACATAATCACTTCTATAAACATTTCTGCTTTTCATTTGGCTGCTGTAAATAACACTTTACTGGCATTTTACCTTAACAAGGTTTGATGGGGATTTCAAGGGAAATGGCTAACTAGCAGTTCCTTTTTCAAGTTCAAGTAAAACTAAAAGTGAAAGTACTGAGGTACTTGCAGAGCGTGCTGAACCCCAGACTGTCTTCCAGAGCATCCACAGAGGAGTTTACCCCGACAAACAGTACTGGCCAACTCAAAAGCTTTTATTCCACTAGGTTTGGCAGAAAAGAAGAATTGCTTATAGCAACTGGGAATAAACAAGATTTGCCATGTGGTGGGAACTTTGCTTCCCAATTCCTTAGGGAGCTTGGGATACCACCATACTTACCTAATCTTCCACTTGAGAGGGCCAAAGGATCCTTTCCTTGCAAGTTCACAAATATAATCCATAATAATCCTGGACAGACTAAGACCTCAGTTACAGTGGACATGCTTTATCTCTTTTTAAACCAGATGCTGATGGTATTAAATTTACCTAAATTGTAGGGCCTGTTCCACACAAAACTGTTTGTTTGCCAACCCAGGACAGAATTCCCAGTAAGCGCCACTTTGAGACTGAACTCTCCATGTTATAAACTTCTGTAATGGAGCCAAACAAGTCCTGCCGCAGCTGCCATTTTTATACAGAAAGATAATTTATATTTTTTCCCAATCTTACAGCTGCTGTTGGATACTCACATTAAATTTAGGGATAATTTCACATTAAGTACCAATGGCAAGAACAGCCAAGTTTCAGGAGATCAAAATTACATTATCTGCAAGTAACCCATGTGAGAGCCATCTTTGTATCCTACAAAGAGCCATTAGACATCCAATATGAAATCTGCCCCAATGCAGCTACATTCATAGGCTGCAGCACTATGGAAAATTTGCTCTGCTGTTTGGTGCCACTAAACCAGAGGTGGGGGGGGGGGGGAATCATTCAAATATTTGAACTAGTGAAAGCATTAAAAGGCAATACCCTTGTCTGTCATGAGTATCATCTGGTCACCACCAACATTCTTTCAAAAGAGCGTATGTGATTTGTAAATGCTAACAGTCTAGGTAATAAACAGGATCCCCTCCTTACCCCTGAGGCATCTGACAGGAGCAGCACATATAAAAGGCTTGAATGACAGCACTTAGCCTGTTTGCTGTCATGGAGATAACATCCTGGCAATCAGCACAAGCTTCCTGCTTCCCCGTGACATCGTATGTTTTCGACTCGCCAGCATCAGAGGACAGCTCTTTTCTGCCCTCAGTTCCTGCAGAGGCAAAGGAAGGCGTAGGAGGAGCATCTTGGTGATCTGGTCCTTTTTGCTTCAGTAAAATAGAAGTAATGTTGGCTGAGTCCCTTTTGTTTTTCATCAGCTCCGTGGCTATAAGAACAAGCCATTCATCTAGAGAATGCCAGAGCAGTTCCAGCGGCTGCAATAAACACATGCAAAAAACAGACAAAAAAGGAACATGTTGACATTAGATAATACTAATGATGTGATAATCCTCTTAAGGCAAACAAATATCATACACATTTAAAAGCTTTAAATGATCCTTTAAAAGTAATGTAAGAGATAAGAGTCTAATACTCAAAAAAAATTTAGTACTTGTAGCCATACAGCAGAGACAAAATTTCATATTAAAAAAAAAACCACTAATCAAGCACCAGATGGAATAAATAAAATAATTTAGGAAGGATGAAACACTGAACAACTTAACTGAGTTTGGCCTCATGGTTATTACATAGTACACTACTACCTGACTGCTACAGTCAAGGAGAGACAGTAACACACGTCAAATTTCCAGAATAAGAGCGTGTCAGTCCTTCTTTAAAACCCTGGTTGAAGAAGCTCCATGTACCTGGTAGATGGAGTGAACCCCAGAAAATACCACTGAGATTGAGACTTATGTACATATCTAGCAAGATGTGCCTTATGCATAGTGTGTGCTCATACAACTCATTTTGATAGCACCTCAGATGTCTTAGAATAAGGGTCACTAATACCACACTTTATGAAACAGCAATAAGTATTAGTAGGACCACATATCAATTTTTAAAGCCATAAATTTTATTTGAACAAAATCACTCTTTATTCGCTACCACCAGCTTAAAACCAATATAATCAAAACCTGGTACAATTCCTTCACTGCACATTTGCTCTGAGGTGCAGGCCTACTACAGAGGGGAGAGAGGGCTGAGAGACCTGTGGCTGTCTCATGAGTATTTCAAAAAACGCAAGGGCTGACTGTGCTGTCCATTAATGGTGTTTAAGGGGACATTTCACAAGCACACAGTCTAGCGAGAACAGGAATGTGTATCCCACAGGGAGACAGTTCTGACTCCAGTCTTCCATAGCATTCCAAAAGTAAGAGTGAACTTCTAAATACATTCCTTTTTACATACTTTATTATTACATCAAAATTTTCAACCAATTAACGCATTGAAAGACCTAGTAGATATTGAAAATTATGTTCTCACCTTCTGAAGTTGCCTTTAAAAATTAAGAGCTATTCACAGAACAGCGTACCAGAAGTCTATGCTATCCGGAGCACTGTCAGTAAACCTAATAGTGACACGCTCTCAGTACACAATAAATTACTTTTCAAAAGCTGTATATTAAAAAATTCTGTTGAAATTTAACATTATGGTTCCATTTTTTCACCAACAGGAAAAGAAGTCTGGGGAAAGCCAGATCTCCAAGACTGGAACATTTTGCTCAACATACTGTATGATACCCGTTAAATCCTTGTACTCCTTGTGACCACACATTTCTCTAGATAGGGATCTGAGCATCTGCAGTGCAGGCACCATTTTCTACATGAATGTCTACTATACAGGATCAAGTTAGCTTCTTTCCAAGCTACCTGTATTTTCTACCTGGCAGACCTTCACCACAAAACATAA
>JAOQGH010000023.1:73490190-73515191 GCA_025769975.1 Gallinago jamesoni | reverse complement strand
TACTATACAGGATCAAGTTAGCTTCTTTCCAAGCTACCTGTATTTTCTACCTGGCAGACCTTCACCACAAAACATAACGTAGAAAAACTTTCTAATAGAAAATAGGATTCATTGAATACATGGAAGAATTAAAACACAAGTGTGTTCTTTACATGTAACGTGAGAAACAAGGTAGCTCTTTACTAGAATGCTAAAATGTAGTTTTCTTCTCAAACTTTTCAATGCTTAGCTTGCCAGACACCACTTTTCTGCTGATTGCTTATGTTTTATTTTTTATTTCCCACACATTTAGCATGTCTTTTAGAACTCTCACAACTGATTTGTTTTTCCAAAGCTAGTTTTTCCACAGATTCTAATCACAAATCCATTCAGAAGTGTAGTCAAGCATCGCAACTTCAACATTTCACTTTTTTTCTAGTGTAACTTCAGGATATAAAGCACTCCTCTAAATATTGCCTACCTCCTCCATATCCATGGCTGTCAGCATTTTATGTTAGCATGCACGATCAGACCTTTTCAAGCATAATATGGACATATTCAATCAAACCATTAGCAAGATTTTTTTCAAAACTACAAGTCAGCATTCTGCAGTCGATTCTTACCATGAACCGCATATTAAACACAACCCTCCGCTTAACCTTCAGTTTTCATATCTAGCACTTCATAAAAGTTTCTTTGGAATTACACATGAGTCTGATCAACTGCAAAGCCTTCCAGCTGCACACCTCATCTCTCCAATGTGAGGATTTAGCTATGCAATTCCTTCCTCTCTACCCACCAAGAAAGGAAGACACTAGAAATCAAACCCTTATTCAAACTGCAACACTGGAGCAAAATCTTTTGCCAGGTGACAGAAAGTTAGTCTTTTAAGACACAGGGAGCAGGAGATCACTAGTCCATGAAGTGACTGTCACAGCAGAGAAGTCAATTCAATTCTAAAAAAGAATCTTAGTATTTGAAATGAGGGAAAAACGTTAAGGGCTTCCCAACGTTGTGTAAGTAGACAGGGAGATTTTGTTACTTGCCTCTAAAATTTTCAATATGGATCTCAAATTTAAAATCTTTAAGTTCCATGTTGACTTTCTTAAGATAGATTTACTCCCATTTTGGAGTAGCAACCTCTATGTTTTCCTTAATAGTCTATACTAAACAGTTACATGGCCTATATTCAGGAAAACTCAACACAAAAACCAGAAAAGCATTTCTGTTCCACTGACCAGAACGTCCTACATGCAAGTCCCAGTACTAACAAAAACCACAACTGCTAGGTCTTCAAGTAGCCTCCATATTATTGTAAGAATCTAGAGATACAGTGGGCTTTTTCCCCTTCTCCACAAAGGCAAAAGGGAACATCACAACTATGTCTTCAAGGAAAGGGCAGGTAGGAATAAGAAAGAACAGAAGTCACCCAATTGACTCAGCAGTGTCTCATCTCCCCCTACCCAGTTACTGTAAATTTAGGGAAGAACAGGCTAATCCAACCACAATTGAAGATTAATTTAGTGTTACCAGACTAGTGTGCCCAATTCCCAAATGAGAATAAGTTCTCATCAGCAGTTTTGTATTTGTGAGTTCGAAGTTTAAACCAAGCTTAAAAATATCACAAAGACAACAGCAACCCTAATGAAGGGCTGCCTAAGTTTTAATACTTCCAAAATAACTAAATTAAAATAGCAATAATAATTCTTAAATCACCCTGATTTTGTTTTGTTAGCTAATGCAACAGTAATATATATTTTGCTCATATATTAAAAAATACAAATGTCATTTTTACACAATTAGGAATTACTGATATTTTCTGAAACAATCATGCCAGTCTCTACTGCAAGAGACTTAACTCCACACTAAATTGAGAAACATTTCTTTCAGCACACAAAGTAGTATGGACACAGAGATAAGTGATTCTGCTGAAATACAATTTCCTTCGCAAATTGCAATGGAATGTTTTTATTTGTTTTATAGTGGGTTCTGAAATGATCTGGAGTTGAAAAGCATGAAACCTTTTTTTTCCCTTTTTGGGCTATGAGCAAACCCAAAATGCAAGAAGATGAGGTCAGCTACTCCTAAAATCTTGATGAATAAAAGGTAGCAGAAAATCTACACAGAAAGATAACAATAACTTACTGCAGAATAGATAATTCATGTATTAAATGTATTTAACATCATCTTGCTATTTAATCTGGTATATTTAAACCAATTTTCATTAAACGTGTTAGAAAACACTGCCTTTAATAAAATGATTGTTGTGATTTGGGTAGGACTTTGTTTTTTGTAAACAGAAATCTGGTTAAACCCACAATGTGCCAATGTAGCTCAACATATTTGACTAAGTAACTCTAAAGGACAATTATTACATTGCATACTAAAATGCATTACATTTTGCCCACAGTATTTTTCATACTCAAGTATGAGTTTTAAATTCACTATACAAACCATTTCATAATTAAAATTATTTTGCTATCAGAAAACCAACATTTGTGTTTGTTTTTTTAAATAGTCTAATGCTTTCCTCTTTCCAAGAGAAGATATTTAAACAAAAACTGAGCTACTTAACTAAATATAGCTAGAATTAAAGTATCATCTTTCATGACCTTATCAATATAGCTCAATCTTACAAGTCATTAGAAGTAACCTGAAGAACACATCATATCATCAAATAAATGTAATAACTTCAAAGTACCATTTTCAGAACACCCTGAAAGAAATGTGAAGGTTAAAGAAAATTCTCATATAATCATTGGCATCTAAATTTGCTGATATGAACTGTGTCACTTAAGAGCATGAAAGGAGACGGGGCGGGAGGGGAAGAGACTATCCTTCAGCTCCTATTATTTAGGTGCTCCGAATAGTATGTCAGTTATACACCCAACACAGATTGACTGACATGCAGGAAACTGGAACTGCTTTACAGAAAGGCAAGCTATGATTTTCTACAGCAGGATTCCTCAACCAACAAGTATTAAAAAAAAACACCTTCAGGAATAAACATCTAAATGACAAGCACTAAAGCAAGAATTTGAAAACAGCTATAAATCAATAATACTGTGAGACTGGTAGTAAGCTGGTAAGTTTCAAAGCATGTAATAAAATTCAAGAACAACTGGGGAAAAATCTTCATGATCACAGTGAAAACAACTATCAGATTAAGTACACAATTATTTCCATTTATCTTGTAAGCTGGATAAAACTAAATGATCAGAACTCCCAATGAATTTTTCCAAACACCATTTTGAAATTACATTAACACAATCTATTATATTAATATTACCACATTTTGAGATTACTACACTCTTAAATAGAAAAAAAAAAAAAGTTTACCAAAACCATCTGAGTAACTAAGCCTTCAACATCTAATAAACAATACATTAAACAAGAAATAAACAGAAATTATAAGATGAGATGTGCATCAGTGGCAAATGAATCCAAGCCGGGGGGGGGGGGGGGGATCATTAAGGAGAAGGAAAGAGGTAGGCTTAACTTAAGAAGGGATAGGGACATCAACCAAACTTACTTCCTGTTCATGAGATGTCTGATTAATGAATGCATGCTTTGTGAAATTCATCTCTTTAACGTCTATCTTCCTAACAACATCATATACTTTTCTGACCTTGAACACCTGACTTCTTGGAGTTTTATTTCCATTGTAGCCCATGTCATTTCCATTACTGGGAGAGGATGGGCCAATGCGAAAGACATGGCAAAATATCCTCACGATCCTTAAGAGACTCTTCATTTGAGCTTCATAATTACTTGACAAGCTGGGGGAAAAAATGGAATATTTAAGTTTCTTTTCCTAGATGAAACAATTTAGTATATCAAGGAGTAAGCAATCTAATGGTAGGATCTGACACGCATACTTAGAAAATACCCTAAGCTTTAAACCCTAATAACTTCTAATTTTTCTTTCCTGCACCAGCCCGAAACGTCAAACAAAAAACCATAATTTTACTAACACATACTCAAAATTTTAACTGGAAGTGAAATAAGAACAGCAAATTCCAGATCTTGCAAAAAACTTCATTTGTTTTTACGCACATGTACACTTCTCATGAATCACTGGTAAGAAATTCAACTTACTACAGTAAGGATCTCAGTTTATGAAGTTCAGATCTTGATGTATGAAACAAATTGGGATATCCAGTTGAAATGTTTTTCAATCCAGAAAATATAGCATCAAATGGTAAAAGTGTACTGACTAAACAGATATGCTGCCACACCCCATCCTCACCTAGTTGCTATCTGAAGTGCCCATTAACTACCTCAATTAGACAAGAGATCAGGATGGTAAATATGGCACTGTTTCCACTCAAACAAAAACATGACCTAAAAGATGCTAGACAAAAGCATCTCTATGCTTTTTATTTATCCAATAAATATATTAAAAGTTTTACGCCTTCTTAACTGAACTGGCCAACACTGAACTCTGTACCAATACGGTTTAAACTCTGACATATTCATGAGCTTGTGCACAAGCAGAAACTTCTCCATCAAATTCAACTTAGAAGAATTCTTATTGTTTGGTGTTTAAGGAAAGAAAACTATCAAGGACACATAACAAAAACTGCAAGAAATTGAAACTTTTTCTATTGAAGTCTACTCACTTAAAAATGTTATACAAGTGAGTATTGAATTCTATCCTTAAAGTACTTACAGTTAAAAAGCCTGTTTTTAAGTTGCAAGATCAGTATACACCAGAAAACTGATGCCTTAGAGGGTGCTGTAAATCTCTGATGCAATTGCTAATTCATTAATTCACAAATCTGAAATGTAGCTAGTTGTAACAACATAGTACCTTCATCAGGAACTCCCTCTCCCTATGGTATGGGTAAAAGCAAAAAGCCTTATTTGATTACAGCACTTCATTTTAATGCCAGTGAGGTGTTAACTTAAAAAAGCCACACACTAAGAACTCTACCAAACTGATAAACAAAGTACCACTACTTTGTCACAATTCAGACTTCAACCAGACTAAGTTTTCAGTAAATCTAGATTAGGAAAGGAATACAAAGAGTTAACAGTGCAGGAGTAGAAATGTTAAACTGTCAACCAGGTAATGAAAATTCCCTGACTGGTGGGCTGTAATTATATTACCAGAAGCTCTATTCGCAGTCAGAAATTAGCATTTAGAAAAGTTTTTGCTTGTATACCAAAAGAATCTATGAATACAACAAGCTAACTCAAGAAGCTAACTGAAGTATTGGAAAAAAAACATTTCAACTGAGGTTTACCATCCCTCCACAGCAGTGTTCTCCTGGCAAAATTTCAGTTTAAATTTCCTAGTCTCCCAGAAGAGGACTTACACCAACAGGAAAAATTTGAAGTGCTTTTAATAGTTTACTAAAGGTTTTACTAGCATATTTGTAAACATTCAGCTAGGCCAAATATGCACCAGCAAAACAAAATCATGTCATGCTACAATTATTTCTTGGAAAGAGGAAATATGCGGTGAAGGTAATGCTAACTGAACAGGTTCCTTGCTGATGTCAGAAGTCCTCAGGCAGAAGCTTGGTGGCTCTCCTGGCTACTTGCTAGAAGCATTACGAAAAAACAACTTTAGACACTTTTGAACTAAACAACTAATAAACCCAACAGCAGTGGGCACCCAGGAAACTAAGAGCAGTGACGATACTAGCTCAGCCACGCAAGAGAATAATTATTGGAGGTTTTAATGTACAGAGAGCATTTTACATAGTATTTCCTGGAAGGAGGAGGGAACGGAAAGAGGCCCAGGCTCGGAGGTCTGTATTCACTAAGTACTACCTTCATCCTCCTCGTGTTAATAAAGCAACTGAGAAATACTTAGTTGAAGTTAAGATTGAAGCCTCTGACAGGGAACAGAAATGGAGAGAACAGAGACACGGGTTTTGTGAAACTGTTTCTGGTAATACAAGAAAATCATTCCATTTCCCATGTGACATACTACAAAGTACCAAAGAGAAGCAGGACAGTGAGAGTCCACAGGACACCCTAAGCCCAGGCGTTTCTGGAAATGCCTGTCCATCCAATGCAATGCAAAACTTCCAACTTGTCTTCAGCCTCCGCTTGTCAACCCACATGTTGACATGTACAGGAACACGTACCAGCTCAAATTCAGAGACAGTACAGGCTCATAGATACTGTTCCTACAGCCTTGCTGACGGAGCAGTGCTCAATACAGAGGAGCAGTAACAGCAGTAAATCGAATCTAAACACACAATCAGTTTAATTTCCCTCTGAAGATACTGAAATAGAAATATATACTGCATCATATAATCTAATCCAGCTACCATGACTTCTGACAATGACCTCCATCCAAAGCAAGTTTGAAACCCTTCCCCGCAGAATGGTTTGACACTATCACAGTTTATTTGTGGGAGATCTGTTGGCTCTAATGAAGTCTGGAGACAAAAGGAATGTGTTACAAGTTAAGCTGATTACACACCAAACCCCAATAACAACTGAAGTGCTTCAAAAAGTTATCTCTGCAGCAACAACAAAACATCATTAATATGTCTGCACACTTTAACCCCAAACTTCTGAGGGGTTTAAGTCTTTTATGCTCATTCATTGAGGCAAACACCTATCAGAACAAGACTATGATAAATGGAGTCACGGATTTTCTAGTATTGTCTAGGAATTCTGACCTGCTATCTACAAGCTCCATCCAAATTGAACGTTGATTGATGGGGAAGAAAAAAAAATGCATCTAAAACTAAGAATATATTATTAACTATCCATTTAACTAAAGGGCTCCTTGTGCCCTGGCCACAGTTGAAAAGAAGCATTAAAAGTCTTATTCCTCTACAACCTATACCAACAGACCTCTCCACTTACAGAAACTCTTAAGCCCCTCTTTTCCAAGAAGCCAGCCAGAACATGTTAGTAAGGAACTTCCATTTGTGCTTTCGGGCTCTTGACCTCGTTCAGAATAGATTTTCTTGGCTTCTAATAAAGGTTAGAGCAAATTCTGCTAGCTATTGAAAACAGTAAAATCTTAGTGGCGTTCCAACAGATTTCCAATGAGGCATTTTGCACAAACTCCCTCAAACAAATGCCACAAAAACTAGGAAAGTATACTAGGAAAATATGCTTGCCTATTTTATGTGTTTCCACAAGTAATCTCTCCTCATGCCGCTGAAACAGCACACTGGTAGATGAAATTTTTGGTCTTCTATATTAAAGGAAATCAGAGCTAGTAAACATAAACCAAGTGTCTGACGTAACAGAAGTCTCCTAAATATACAAAGAAAGCACATAGAAAGCAAAGATACGGAAAAGAAAAAAAAAGAGAAAAAAAAGAATGATTGATTGGCTAAAAAGTTTCCCTTCCTAGAGCTGATATAGCCAAACTAACCAAAGAAAAAATACGCTTCTCTGCAACTCAAGCTTCTAAGTGCCAGCAGCTATACAAGGACACTAACTTTCACTCCTGAAGTACTCATAAACACACTGACCTAAAAAGGCCCTGTCATACAGAATTATACTTGATATCCATCTACTCCAGCACGCACCCAGCATCAGACAGTTTAAATTATTAAAACTAATAAGTAGCACTAACTACCAGGAAGCTTATCAACCTACTCATGATACTTTCACACTTACCTAAGCAGTTTGTGACCATTTGTTGTAGCAACTTCAGCAAGACTTGTTAGGATTTTAAGATACTGGCTTTCACTCTGCTGAGACAAGTGTTCCAGAACTTGCCGCAACTGACAGAATAAAACAAAAGAAATTTTGAAAGGAATGTCAGATCAACATTTAATTTAGAACATTATCACCCAGGCATTAACATCTAGTAATATTAATGTGGGTCTATATCGTCCAACATCTAATCTAACCTCAGTTAATATTTCATTATAATTTACAAAGATTACTGAAAAGATATTCGTTCAAGTGTCAATGTATGTACTACAGGATATGTAATGTTATAGAATGCTATGAATGCTGAATACTTAACCATGCATTATTAATTCATAAGAACTTATTTTCATCTGAAAAATAAGTGGGATACACTTTCAACTTCTGAAAGCTAAAAGCATATTTTTGAGTTTCATAACTCAGCTGTCTCCCCAGTTCACTCCTCTATTAGTTTATGACACAGTGTAAGTGAACCCTGGATCCTAAAGTCTGCTCTCACAACCTTCATTTTTGCTCAAGATACTGAATGTCCTTCCTTGGATAACAAGTCACACCCTGATAATCAATAATCGTTATGATTAACCTTTTCTCAAAATTGCCTTTTTTTTTTTTCTTGTTTTCGCTAATACCATCACGTGGCTCCCAGAGACTAGATGTTACAAACATGCAGACACTGGCCCTGTCTTCAGCTCCTTTGCTCCACACTTTTCTCTAGCCTTAGACATTCTTTTGCAGATACCTTAACTCTTCAGGGGCACCCGCTCTGCTCTTCACACATTCCTATCGTACCCTCACTTACTCTCTTCTCTCACTTTCAGAAAGTTCAGTAATCCTTCTCACAGGACCACAGAAAGGTGGAATCTTACAAACGTATTCTAGTCCAACACTTTGCCCCAAGGCAAGAGCACTTGTATCTGTGATTCAAATTAGCTTGCCCAATTTGCCTGCCTGGTTTTCAGACATCTTCTACTCTGCAAGCCCTGCAGCTTCACTAAGTGATCTAATACTTCACTGTCCTTGACCTCATGAAAGTTTTTTTCCCGAGGGTTCAGTTGAATCCATAGCTAGAAATGTCTAAGGCACTATCTTTCTCCCTGCATTCTGTTGATAACTTTTCCAGTTTGTCAAGAACATTTAAAACACGAATCACAACTTCTAACATATATTCTAGTCTCTTCATGTTACCACTTCAGATCATATGAACTGGTCCAGTTCCAGACCAGCTCAGACCTCACTGCAGAAAACCATACTTAAAATATGCTTCCATTCTGGCAATGAAGCATGACTAAACCATGTATTATTATCTAATATATTCTGTATATCGTCTCATTCAGATCTTGGGTTTGCACACACCTCCACCATTACTCAGACAGACAAAACATTCATTTTTCTTGTTTACTCTCTTCATTTATATAATATACGATAGTATGCTTTGCCATTCACCATTCTGTAGGTGTTTTTTGTTGCATGGTTTTAGTCCTTAAACTTTCTCTTTTATTTGATAACATCTACACCATCTCCCCAGGTTTCTAATACACACTTTTAAGAATTCTCACTTTGTAGAACTCAACACTGTCTCAGAAACTGAAACACTGATTTATAAATCCTCAGACTTTTAGTGGAAGTAACGAGATTACAGAGAACAATAAAAACTTCAAAAATCTAGCAAACCAAGTTCAGTGAAGTGGCCGCCAATACCTTACAAAATCTATTATTTCTTCTTTTATTTTATTTTTTTTTAATGTACAGTCTGTAAGATTGTTTGCAGTTATTTTCAAGCAAACAATATATTAAAAAATAATGTGTAGCTAGATTTGGAAGGGAAAAAAGCACCCCATGCTATCTTCCCCCTACACAACAAGAAACAAAAATTCTTTTCCTTGCTTTTTTCTTTGCTTTAGATTGCATTCCCCCACAATAATATAAGAAACAACATATAGAACCACTGAAAAAGGAACAGAATGGTTATTATTTCATCTACAGCAATAATAACCAAATAAAAGTGCAGCTGCAATCTTTTACACTCTAATTGTACAAGGAAACTTCATACAGATGAGTGTTCATATTCTGAATGTTCAAGTTCATTCTAGACGATTCAAGCCTCGGGACACATCCTAGAAGAGGTATCTATCTGCAGATATCCACTAAATGAAGGAAACCAGGCCCCATTACCCAGAGGAACTGTATATACAGAACACTCTTCCAGCACCTTTGTATTGGACCTTGCAACAAGTTTGCTCTTCCAGTTCTTAAACTGTCTAGATCACTTTGGCAAATATGCAAAGTTTGAACACTAAATTAAAACAGATCCTACATTTAACCCTAAAGTCTTGTGTTTAAAACTGTATGAAGATTGTACATTTTCCATGGGCGAAAGAAAAGAACATAGTGGTCAACTATTGTGGCACTGACAGTCAACAGCTGGTAGTGTCTTCTAATTAGGGCACTAATATTAAGCAAACATATCTCCATAACACAGCCAGATCACTAAATATAAAACGCTCAATACTGTATTACCATGTTTTCTCGTAGATCTTCATTCTGCGTCATTTGAATTATTGTTTGGAAAAGTCGAGGATGATACTGTATTAAGACTTCACAGGTCTCTCCATACCCACCCTAAAAAGCAATAGTTCAAAAAAACTTTTTAATTAAAAGAAACGTTAGAATTGGGTTTCATACTATTATAGGCATTAAAACCTACTGAGGATTACAAATGTATTTTTTTAATGCTGAATGGAGAAAATCAATCCTAAAATAAACTGAAATTCAATAGCCTATCAAGGTTAGAAACAAAACATTTGGAAGATGATGACATCAAATTCTTTCAGTATATTGGCTCTCCTTTTTTTGAAACACTTTCCTATTTATAGTTGAACAAAATTTCCCCCAACAATTTACCAGAGATTAGAAACAGTGCAATATTTATCTTTTCTTCCCATTGCTGATGGATTACGCTTGCCCACCTAATATCTAGAATCTTATCCTTCAAAATAAATATTTTCCTAAAGTTTCATAAGGTACAAATCTGACTTGAAAGGAAGAAACAGGCCAAACTCGTTAAATGGTTTATTAACTTTAAAATTAATACCCAAATATGATTTCAATTGTGCCTTGTCAACAGCTCAGACTAACTTCATTACATTCTGAGAAAAATGGGTTTTTTGGGAAGAACAGAACTTGAATACTTCATTTGTATCAATTCTTATTTAACACAGTTTCATTTTAAGCATGCGTCTAACACATCATACTTTACACTGGCAAGAGGACCAGGTAATGTATTAAATGGTGGAACTCCAGAAGAAGCTCCTTCTCTTTGCATGACAGTTCGTAACTTGCTTTGATGGTAACAGATCAATTTAATTGCTCCTGGTGTCAAGAATTTAAATATTAAAATTGAAACCACCCAGAATACACAAGAATTAAAGTCAATTCTACAAAATCAAGGTAATACCATGTTGACAAGTATGATTCTATAATTTCAGACTTCTAAAAACATGTATCTACTCTGAAAAGCAAACCTGTAGGCAAAGAATAAAACCCTTGATGGAAAACGAAGAAAATGCTTTGTTTTCTCCTTTTTTTTTTTTCTTAGTATTATAAGCTTGTAAACTAGATGATTTTGAACACAGTAAGATCATCACTACAAAATAGCAAACACCAGGTGTCACTACTTACACCTAAAAAAAGTTGACAGAATTCTGATGTCTACAGTGGTACCCTAGAGATCAGAAAACTGGAGACTGAAGGAGACATCTGAAACACTAATCATAAAAACTAAGAATAGTACCATTAAGTGAACACTGGTATAGTTTCTTACAAGTCTGTGGCTACAGGAAGCTTCAAAATTTAATAGACTTTATGTGGTTTTATGGTAATAAAACAATTGAGATCAAAATAATCTTAGTACAGCATACAGTTTGAACATCACCTTTATCCTGCCAAACTGATGACATGCACCAAGGTGATACAATGCCCACTAACTGAAGTGATTTTTTTCTCTATCTTTTTTTCAGTCTTCAGTTCATAGTTTTCTAGTCTGCTGATTCTAGCAAAGGTTCAAAGGCTTCCATTCATTATGTGTAATTTACACATTGACCTTAAACTGATCCTACAGAAAAGCGTGTTAAGTGTTCACAAATCAAGAAAAAACACCTTAGCAAGCAGTACAAACAATACAAGCAAGAAAGACCGTGCCTTGAGTTTGCGCTGAAAACGCTTGAGACTTTTGCCCTTGTTCATCATCCAGATAATTTTCAATGGTGTTCCAAATAGCGTAAGAGTCAGCACTATGTAAGTTATGTTTTACCTCTTACTTGTTAACAGCCTAAACAAAGTCTATTACCATTTGATCAAGAATTCCCAAACTTTCTCGTCAAATAGGGTTCTGCACACTTTGTTTCTTGTGAGCTCCAATCTTGCAAAGTCTGTAGTAGGATCTCACTGACATTTTTAAAAACACTTTTGCAATGGGTACTATTTGAGAACCTGCAAAAAATTATTTGCAATTTAATTGCAAAAAGTAAAACATTTTTGCATTTCTGTTTTGCCAAAGTACTACCACCATTCATAGGTCTTAAAAACTAAACAGGTAACACTGATCTATCACTTAGAGGTGACACTGTAGTAAGTGACAGAAGTTCACTGAAAAAGAGAGTTGCTAATTCCATACCTGTACACAGAGATCCAGGGGAGTAATACCATTTTTGTCAGGTAAATATTTGGCTCCTCTCATCAAAAGAATTTGTGCAGTGTCTCTCTGACCATGGCTATTCAAAGGAAGAGAACAGAGTTAATACAGCACTTATGCTCCACTATGAGTCATAAATCTGGCTTTATTTCATCTAACAATCAAAACCAGCATAAGCTAGGACAAAACAAATAGTTGTGTTATGAAACTAATCAGAAAAACAGGATGTAACACAATGCCACATATTCTTCTACTATCTTTCAAGGCCACTGCAGAAGCACAGCATAAAATTAGGTACAGCCTGTTTATTAAGCTGTTGTCACCCTCATCACTCAGAAATAATTCATCTTAGCCTAGACTCATAAATTGTTTATGTCCCTAGAGCATATGCTTTCCAAAACCCGTTTTTTCTGAAGAAAATGAGAAACTGGGCACCAGTGGTTAGATGTTGACTTCATTAAAAACACGTTGCAAGATTAGTTGACTATCCCCTTCACCAATATTTAGTGCATATCCTGACAAATGTTAATACAGAAATATCTTATGGGTGAAATGAAAGATTGATAAAAAAGATATAGCAATTAAGGTTAGAGATACAAGTTTTTAAACAAAGTTTTAGATTACCAAATAGTTTGCAGTGCAGCCCTTACACAAATAAACATGAATATCTGCAGTCCTGGAACACTCTAAAGCTGCCTGCACTAACAGCTCAGGAAAGGCAGAGGAAAAGCGACAATTACCAGCTGAGGGGCAAGAGGTAGCTTCACTGGTCAACAGTTCCCAACACATTCTCCTCTTCCATGTCCTTCCAGACCAGGACACCAACAGGTTAATCTAGTGTACCAGACTTTGCCCAATGCCAAGAGTCAGCTACCAGATCTCAGAAAGGAGATAAGTCTAAAGGCTTACTGAAGCACCTCTTCACTGTCATTCTCTAGACGACTTGGAAAACCCAACGCCTTGAAAAAACAGGTGTTTCAGAGTCAAACAATACCCTTTCTCCAGTCATTATTAGCCACTGCTGCCACATCCTGCTCTCTCTGTCCTCAGGGACCTAACCTTCCTTCCTGGGTGGCAGCACCACCAACTGGCACTTCTAAGATGTTAACTTCCACTACACACTCCTTTCTGCTGCTCAAATTGTTCATTTCTGAGAGAACATCACTGCTGTACTTGCAATGCATTCCTCTCTCATGGAAAACCTCCAAGCCAAGACAAGTGGCTTACTTCTTTTCAAGTGGATGCAAACGCAGGTCCCTAAATCAAGCACCAAGGCGTTCAATTAGCTAGCAACTATTTTTTCTCCCCTTCTTCTCAAATGCCAAGAGTTAGCATATATGAACTCCAGAGACCAGGGCTCCCACAACATAATCCTTAGCAGGCCACCAGGTCAGTCCATTTCTCTTTTTTTTTTTTTATATCAACTTTTAACCGTAAGTGAACTATTTAACTAAAGCACATGGATTATAAAATTGTACATGATCTAACAAATACCAGAAATGGTCCAATTAAAATAAAGGGTCATTTATTATATGCGATTAGTTTTTAAATGAAACTAAACTGTGAAGAAAATAGTATAATATAATATTATATAATATAATATATAATATTATATAATATATAATATAATAATATAATTTCCCAACACTAAGGCATATATCATCAAATCACAGAAAACCAGGTTGGAAGGGACCTCAAGGATTATCTGGTCCAACCTTTCTTGGCAAAAGCATGGTCTAGGCAAGATGGCCCAGCACCCTGTCCGGCTGAATCTTAAAAGCATCCAATGATGTTGAATCCACCACTTCCCTTACGAGATTATTTCAGTCACTGATTGTTCGTATTGTGAAAAATATTCCTTTTGTGTCCAATCTGAATCTCCCCAGCAGTAACTCATACCCATTATCTCTGGTCTTTTCCATGCAACTCCTTGTAAAAAGGGAGTCTCCATCTTCTATAGCACCACCCTTTAAATACTGTAACATGGTGTTAAGGTCTCCTCTAAGCCTTCTTTTCTCAAGGCTAGACAAATCCAGTTTTCACAGCCTTTCCTCATATAGCAGGCTTCCCAGTCATTTGATCATCTTGGTTGCCCTTCTCTGAACCCTCTGCAGTCTGTCCACATTTTTTTGTGTGTACTGGGGACCAAAACTGAACACAGTATTCCAGGTGTGGCCTGACAAGCACTGAGTAAAGCAGGATAACAACTTCTTTATCTCTGCTGGTGATGCCCTTGTTGATGGGCAGTCATTGATTTATGACTCATGCTAGAACACACACAGCTACATGTTCAACATGTCTGTTAGAAAAACATATGGAAGCCTACAGTACTAAGTACTTAGATGAGACACTAAACTACATTCAAACATGAGGCAATATTAAATACCAGTCAGCTTTTATGTTTCCTTATTTCTTTGCTTTCTAATCAGTTACTAAAGAAGGAAAAAAAAATCCATTTCACTTTTAGCACAACACTCAAGAGTTAAGAATATATACCTGCAAGCAAAATAGAGTGGAGTTGCCCCTGACACATTCGGCCTGTTTATATCTGCACCACTGTCTAGCAAACACTGCACCGTCTAGAACAGAAGAAAATACCGGCATTAGAAAGAGAGCAACAGAAAAGTCCATTGGCGTGCAACTATTAATATCATGTATTTCTAATTACACTGAAGGATTTAATTTTCAGTAACAGATTTCAAAACCAAAATTCCTAAGCACTAGATAGAAAATCATGGCTGTCAGAGCTCATAAAGCTTCCTTTGAAAGAAAGCATCTGGGTAGAAAGATTTTTGTTTGTTCTTTAACAGTAAACAGTTATGGAGATAATCTGTGTCACTACTCTTTGATCTGTACAGCTGTAATGCTGTGTAAGTAAAGCATCCAGACCTGTACTCTAGTCAGCCCTAATGCAAGGCTAGGCCTAAAAATTATTTGTGCAGATCAATAAATTAAGAGTCTATGTGAAGCTGTTTATTTCTAATGTTAAATATCTAACTGATCTAACTCTGTGTTCATTTTTTATTCACAGTAAATTAAGATCATTTCAGATTTCAAAAGCACATAATAGCTGGTACAATTACGAATCAAACCCATTCTACAAAATAAGGAAGAACATTTTCAGATGTTTAACACTATATCAAAACCTGCTATCAACAAGGCAATAATAGTATTACAGAACACTTGAATACTATACAGTAAGTCACTTAAACTCCCACAAACACTAAAATCAATCATCTCCACAAGAATAATTTAATTATTCCCATGGAAGTGTATACAGTCAACACTAAGACAAACAATAGAGTTTTTCACACTTCTAGCCATTACTATGTGCATGACTAGTCAGAAATTTATAAATACACACACGACACCACTGAGGAATTATCCAATTCTTTACAAATCCAACGTATTAATAAAATCTAGAAACTTACTGTCTTGTGTCCATTTTGACAAGCTACATGAAGGGCTGTCTGTCCCATTGCATCTTCAACATCTACGTTACTGACATGCTGAACGAGATCATGAAGCAATTCTGTTCGTCCATTGACAGCCAACCAGTGAATCTAAGTACAAAATGATGATATGTTTCCTTTAACAATGACTCAAATATTTCACAAAGATGATTTTTAACCGGATTGTACTATTGTTGCCATTTTCTCAAAAAACTTTGAATAATATTATCGTATGCTTAGGTACTCGATAACATCTTTTGATTCTTAAGGGCACTAGAGACACACAGCAGTTTTGTTTATTTACATGGAAAATGACAAAAGCTTAAGAAATTAGAATCTTCAAACTCTTCATTAAGAGCATCATGAGAATCAATAGCACTTACTGCAGTCAAGCCTTCATTATTACAAATGTTGACATCTGCACTATATTCCAGCAGTTTGCTCATACATTTCTTCTGACTATAAAGAAAAGAATACATTAAAACCCAGTCAGGAAAAATCATTTACAATGACCAAGTATCTTCTTAGAACTCCACTCACTCAATTTCATCATTGTACAAACCACAGCAGGTAGCTTTACTTTGTGGGGAGTATAGTACTGAGCATGTGAAAAAGAAGTGATCATCAGTAGCACCAGAAACTCATCCAGTGCAAATGCAGCACATGACAGCACAGGGCTGAAAACAGAGTTGTGTAGCTGAATGTTTCTGTGGAAAGCGTCAAAGTACTTAACCACCACTCCAACAGCTTCAGCTCAGCATGAACTATACTCTCAAGGCAAGAAACTAGAGTTCAGCTAATGGAAATCTATAAAGTTCATCATTGTCTGTACACTTCAGTGAACACATAGTACACCACTAAATAATTATTTAATGAGACACTCATTGTAGCATTATGTAAATCCTTGTAGAATAACTTCTGTAAAGTAGGAGGTTTTCCTACTTCATATTTTGTTTGGTCTTTTAACAGTCTCTAATACTATAAGTTCTTTAACCTTAAGAATTTTTTCTTAGTTTTCCTTTTTGTTTGGTCCCTCTCACACCTCCTTTCCAAATAACTGTCTCCTGTGCCTATTTCTGCACTTCATCATGTACCACTTCACTGCTTCTTTCTCCTCCTACATACGTAAAGGCCACTAAACACTACCTCCTCCTCAAGTACTACTCATGATACAATATAGTTACTATACCACATACATTCTCTAAAAAGGAAAAGACAACATTATTAGCTGTGTGCTTACACATACTACAATTCAAGAAATAAGATCTTAAAAAGGTGTTTGCTCACTGTTTCGTTCACCTTTCTAATACAGTGCAGGCAAGCTTTGTATTCCTTTCCTTGCAGTAAAAATTTCCTTGGAGATACTATCTGAGAAAAATATGAAATCTATGAACTCTTCCCAACCATCCAGTGTCTTCTTTGAAATCTTGCTAACTGGAAGGTGAATGCATCCCTTGTTTGATCACTGTTCGAAGAATCGGTAAGTCCCTGCTTACCAGAAAACACTAAAATGACTAGCACTGAAATTGGCACTTCAGACATAACTTCCTATTTACATAAAATTATTTTCTGAATATTCAAAGTATGGATTTTTAACCTCCACATTTCCTCTAAGTATGCCATCCCTATTTTCAAAAGTGAAACCCAAAGTATTTTGTTCGAACTACACAAAAATATTATAGAACGTGTCAACCCAAGTGCATTATGCACAAAACCTTTTTAAAAGTTTTAAATATTTTTTTCTTACCCATTCCTTGCTGCTAAATGGAGAGGCGTGCATCCTGAAATGTCCTGATAGTTTGGATTTGCCCCCTTTTTTAATAATAGAACAAGGCATTCCACTGATCCACAGCTAAGAACAAAATAAGAAAGCGAAAAACTGTAACAAGGATATTTACAAACCAAATCTATACTGAAATAAAGACAACAGTAATATTATGTACAGATTACATTCAGTAGAAAGTCTAAACACAAAACTGCTTTTACACCCTCATAGTTCAAGTTACACAAGCGTAAAGGAAAGACATTTAATGCAGTGAGAACTGACTGATCATAACTTGTACTGATGAAAAGGTGTTAGCCTTTTATGTGATTTTAGTGACTTTAAAACCAAGCACAAAAATTTATTAGAAGCGAGTGGCCAAGTTATATTCCCTTCAGTTACAGTCACATGAAGCACTTTGGAACAGCTGCTTCCCAATGAACATCCAAGTGCTTCCCTCTGTTTTAGAATACTTCAAAACCAAGCAGCATCTGCAGACAAGGTTTTTCTAAATTTACAAAAGCAAGAGTAACCCAGCCATACAGGATACACGTAATGGCTACATTTCTTCACAGACTGAGATTTCACAGAAAGGAAAAAAAGTATCCACCAAGACTTCCTTCACTAGAGTTTGGAAAGCCATTTGATATCATGTGTAAAACCTGCCCTCTCAATGAGGCAAGCACATTACGTAAAGAAAAAACAAAATACAAAAAGGAAGTGTAAAAACAAAATCTTAACTGATACTACAGAGTTTTCCAGCTTACATTGGTGCCTTAGATTTGTAGTAATACTTTCATTGTTAACTTCTGGACTGGACTCAAGTAAGTCTTACTTTGCTGCAATATGAAGTAAACTTCTCTTCACACGTCCAAATGCATAATTGACATCAAATTTTGAATTTGATAGCAGCTCTGAGACAGACCTTCAAACAAAAACATAATTTTAATTAAAAAATAGTTCTCAATATCCAAGCAAAGTATACACTGTAACTTGTACAGAAGCACTCTATTTCCTACTTCGTCACTATTTATTTTCCCTCCAACTAATTTCTGAACAAGAGACCTAACATCGTTCAAGCATATGCATATTGACAGCACTTTTGCTCTTTAACTACAAGAAAAATGAACTGTAACTTTCAAATGTAAAATAGTAAGAATTAGACCAGATGGCCAAATCACTTCTTTACAAATATGGAAAACAAGCATATTAATAGCTTTGGGTTGAAAAACAATACATTCCCATTTTCCTCCTTATCTCAACACAGACACCCTAACCAGATATCCAGCAGCTTTCACAAACATAGGCGAAGTTCAGAAGAAAGACAAGTATATGAAATCATTACGAAGTAGAAGGATACATGTTATGCTAATAAGATAAGAAATTTAAACAGGACCCTTCAAGCCCTAATGAATTAGTAAAGATAAAATATTAGCTAAG
Organism: Gallinago jamesoni; assembly: GCA_025769975.1. Lineage (NCBI taxonomy): Eukaryota > Metazoa > Chordata > Aves > Charadriiformes > Scolopacidae > Gallinago > Gallinago jamesoni. Next base: position 73,496,230 of record JAOQGH010000023.1, on the reverse strand, counting down.
ATAAAATATTTCAAATCGGGTGAAACTGCAAGTGAACTGGTGATTTCAACTTCCTATAAGTAGCTGATCATGTAATTTAAAATCCGTGCACACAATCTCAACAAGATATTATGTAGCAGAACAAAAGTTTATCCTTCTTAGACAAAGAGTTTACAGTTTCAGTAAGAGTTACTACCTGCTTGCCTACAAAACCCAGCAGAAGGTAGCACCACTTAGCTGGCACTGTACAGGTCCCAACCGCCTTGAGGAGAACTAGGTAAGCGAAACAGCTGCTCATCTGAAGAACCTCAGAAGTATCAATCTCATTGTCCAACTCTTATTCCATGTCTTTTTGAGACATCTAATGAGACTAAGAGCTTCTATGTCATTAATAAATACACACTCAGAGCTACCACCCAGTTAACAAAACAATGCTTTTCTTTTCCTAAGACTAATTCTCCGTTAGCATCAACGGAACAAATCCCAGCCTCACTCTATGGCATAAAACAGGTAAGAGTATGCTGGGATGCACATAGTCAGTGACTAACATCAACCACAGAAGATACCTCAGCAATCCAGTAGCAGAACTCCTAAAAGTACTCTAGCAGATACGTTGTTTTTTCAGACCTTATAAAAAAAAAGGAAATTTAAAGCATCTCTCACCTGTGCTGGTCAGCCATAACCATCGGCATTAGCGTATAGACAGCGGTTTCATTATCTGTGAAGAAATTAAATTACTCCATTATCATAAAGAAATCTTTTATGTAAAATTCATCTAGCAACACTTATTTTACCTTTTAAAGTGTCCATTGTCCAACAGATGACTCTTTTTACACAAGTTATATGTACTTGAAGTCTCATCATAAAGAAAAACCCACTATACTTAGGTAATTAACAGGATTGCAATACATGAGATTTCACGTGGCTTTTTTTCTTTAACAAAGTAGTAAGTACAGAATTTTCAATATAGTATCTATTTTTAAAAATTTATAATTCTGTTGAGTCAAAGTATTTAAGAATTTTTCATTAACAAAAAAAAGTAAATAGCTTATTTTAAAAATAAGGGAATTTTCTGTCTTCCACGGTGACTTCCATAGTCCTTATACCTATGAGTTTTGTAAAAGTGATTTCCTTAAACTAAGTTACTCTGTAACTATTCATTTTTGTCTCTAAACCTGAATGCAGTGAATTTCATTCTAATCAGTTTCATATTCCATGTTGAAAGGCAAGGAAAAACACCCAGAACACAAAGATCCAAGTCAATGGTGGGAATTGACTGACACTGAGCTACACGCTGTCAGTACTGCTGCTGCACTCACCAGCACACTCTATGGATATGGACTTTCGGTCACTTAGACCTTTTGGAGTAAGGTATGATTTTTAAAGGATGGATTTGACACAACCTAAAGGGCTTTAATGTATAATAATTATTAATAAAATTGATGTACAATAATTTCTATAATTATTATTGATGCATAATATTTATATTTTCTAGCTTGAAGCAAACTACCATTGTTGGGAGTACAATGTCCACAGTCCTTCATGTAGATGCCAGCTTATGACAGGAGGGACAACACCTTCTGAGAGCCAAGAACTGTTCTCATAAAATTTTTAATTTTGAACTTTTTCCTCATCATCTTAATTGATCCAAATACCAAAGTTACAAAGCAACTAGAACAGGAAGAACTAAACCATTCTATGATTCTGTGAGTATAGCTTCTCATATCTTTTACTACCATGTTTCTATATGTCTACTACTTTCACTAGATAGGCGAGCTGACATTTACCAAATATTAAACAAAGAATTCTTCAGTTATCAAGTGGAGTCCTTATCATGCTGCAGCTATGCTATTTGTTATTATTCTTCTACAGTGCCCCAAGATTAGCGTTGCTACCCACTATTTGAAGCAGTCTGTCTGTAGCTAACAAAAGAAAGAAGAAATACTAATCTATTATTACCGCTGAAAAAAATGTCATATTCAAATTCAAATCACATTAATTCTGTTACTTATAAAAATATTTTTTAAAAAATATCAATGTTGCTTACAGTGAACGCACGGTGGAAGAGACACAAGTCTCTCAAAACACCAAATGATATTTCAAAGCTGCAGAGAGCAATTCTAACTATCACCAAGTTCAGGAGTTTGAACTGTCTATAGACTGTTCCTTATGGCAGAGCTCTGTGAACATCAGATGAACTCCATCCCGAACACGTACCAGTAGAATTTGACTGCTGGGGAGGGTGAGCTACTCTGGGATGGAGGTCACAAACACTAAATCCTGGCAATAAAGTTATATAGATGCTAAATAACAATATAAGCTGTGGAAAAGACTTGAACACTTTTTAAAAACGTACCCACGATTAGTTCCCAGTATATACAAATTAAAAAAAAAAAATCTTGCTTAAGGTCTGTTCTACAGATCTCTTGGTAGGAAGATACAGCTCTCCAACTGAAACAAAGAACAGAACTTGAGAACACCAATCAAACCTAGGCACGACACCCTTATGTATTTCCACAATCATGCCCTATTTAAAAGAAGAGATCAAAAAACATAAAGCTTTAAATATACCAGCACACTTAACTGAAACGCTTAATACTGATCCTAATTACATTTAACTATATTGCAAGTACAGTGATCGAAAAACACAACAGTTCAATAAAAGTGTAGCCGGGCGATAAAAAGGGTTTATGGTATAGTTACAAAGCTAAGCCCTTTGCTATTCTTTCAACAGAATCTACACTGTAGAAAATATGCAGATTTTCACAAAGTTTTCCTTTACAAAAATAATTAAAAGGGTGTGGGACTAAGGAGTTTTTGTGCCTACTTTGGTAAAAATTATCCCTAATCAAAACCAAACTCCTATTGACTTACAGTATTGACTCCTATTACTTACTTAAAGTAAGACTAAAGTACATGACACAAGGGACAGAAAAAGCATTATATGCCTCATGGACTTACAGAACTTATTTGTTATCTAGCTTGCTTGCATTTCAAGTCATAAATATCAAAAATGCATCCACAATGCAGAGTCAGAGCCAACAAAGATCGTAAAACCTACAGTTTTGGGATGCAAAATCTAGTTTTTTGGCACTGAGCCTTAACAGTAGAATCCAGAAATTTGTGTAAAGTTTTTAAATGCCCAGAAACACCTGCTAAAGGATCCTTCAGACAAGTGATGAAAAAACAATACTATTTTCTATTGGCAAGTTCAGCTCAGGGTATTCACTGGCACCAGACTCAGGTGTTAATGCTTGCTTTTAAAAAAAAAAAATACATCACTTGAATTCATCATCTAGAATCCTGCAAGATGCACTTATTTTATTTCATAAGAGATGCTGGCTTGAATTCAGCAGAGATCACAATCTTAGAAGAGTGTCCATCCATATAATACCATAATGGCTACAGCACATGAAAAGGAAATTAAATACCCGGATTTAGTGCCTTCTTTAGCATAAGGCAGTTCAAACATACATCTCCATTTCCTAAGAGAGTAGTATGACTCTTAGGTTAAGGACAGACAGGTAAACTATATATCCTTCAAATTAAAGCCATTCAAATGTTTATAAGGGGGGGGAAAAAAATCATAAATCAAGAGGCCAGACACAGCACAAAAGAAGCCACCAAACCACATGCCATACCAGACTGGTGGCGGTATTTTCTAAGCTGATCTTGTCAGTACATGTTTGGAGCAAAACACTACGACCCAAACCTGCTTCTCAAGAAGAGTTTGGGCTGGCCTGCATGAAGCTAAGGAACACCAAGGTCAAGAAAGAAGCCATGTAATAAGCTAAGATGTACTCAAAGCTAGATGGGCATTGAATGGAGGGTTGTTTGTTTTTTATTAGAATGTAATTTGAGACTTCAGCGCCTAAAGTCCATTTATCTCCTAATTTCAGTCCAGCTGTGATTTGTTTCATATAATTCTTAGAGAATACCTTGATGACGTTCCTTCTGCGCTCTTGCCTCCTTCCAGGGCAAGGGAAGTACTTGTTCTGGAGGTCAGAGGGCTTGCACTACCACAGACATAATTACCTCTGAAGTGTAAGATAATAATGCCCAAAGATGAGAAGAAAACTGCTGAACTCAAATTCAGAATAAATTTGCCTACACTAGTACTAGAGTAAACTTAAAGCAGCTCCAGCCAGCACAGGTTGTGCTAAGCATTATTCATGTTACCGTCATCAATTAGTTAAACTGGTGCTACTACATTATTTTTGTAAGTCTAAGCTTACATTAACAGTATTATGTCAGTTTTCGCTGCTGCCATTCAAGAGCTTACAGGAAGCAACAAAATCCATCTGAAACTTGTCTGTAGTTTTGTGCAATTTACAAGTAACTGCACTGGAAGAGACTGAAACCGTTAACCTAGAAAGATTTGTCATGACTACTGTGTCACCGACAAAGCATCTCAGGAAAGGATTTAAAAGCAGACAAAAGGAGGGCCCAGCTCCCCAGACCGGCCCGGGGGTGGTGGCAGCGGGCAGGGCCGCCCCGTGACGGGCACCGCCGTCCTCCGCCGGGGAGACACCGACCAACGGGAGAGGACGCGGACGCCGTCGCTGCTGTTGTTATCGCCATTAAAAAAAACAGAAAGTCCCTCGGAGGCGGAGAGAAGGAGCCGCCTTCCGTTCTCCGGAGTCGCCTCGCCTCGCCTCGCTACCCCCAGCTCCGCTCATCTCCGCCGGGCCGGGGAGGCCACCGCCGCCCTGCCGGCCCCTTCTCCTACCGTCGGGCAGCTCCACGGTGCGGGCACGGCGCAGGGACCTCGTCAGCCGGTTGAGCTGCTCCATGGCTCTCTCCATCCTCGGGGCGCCCAACCTGGAGCCGCTGCCACCCCTCGCCACTGCCGCCTCTCCCCTCAGCCCATGGCAGCGGCGCGCAGGATGCCCAGGCCGCCGCCGGACCCCGACCCGCCGCGCATGCTCAGAGGCTGGGGCGGCTGCGCGCATGCGCGGCGGGCGGGGCCGGGCCTGTAGAAAGGCGGCGGGACTGGGCCTGGGTGACTTTTTTCATAGAATAATGCAGTGTTGTGGGTTGGAAGGAACCTTAAATCCCATCCAGTCCCAACGCGCCCGCCGTGGGCAAGGAATCCTCTCACCACAGCAGGTTGCGCAAAGCCCCATCCAGGCTGGCCTTGAACATCTCCAGGGATGGGGCAGCCACAACTTCTCTGGGCAACCTGTTCCAGTGCCTCACCACCCTCACAGCAAAGAATTTCTTCGTAATATCTAATCGAAGTCCCTTCCAGTTTGAAGCCATCACCCGTTGTCCTATTGCTACATCCCTGTGTAAAACGTCCCTCCAACTTTCCTGTAGGCCTCCTTCACGTACTGGCAGGCCTCTATAAGGTCTCCCCATGACAAAAGAAAAGGGGATTAATTTTCAAAGCCCGTGGAATGCAGATATTTAAACATCTCATTCTTACAGTTTTTGAAAAAAATAAAAATTACTGCCTTTTGAAACTGCCTCCACAGAGTGATCCTGCCAGCATGGTCTCAGGGCCTTCTTTTCCCGAGGGCTACAGGAGATGATGGCACCTGAAAAAAGTGCTGGAGCAGGATGGGGCACCTGGAATTGCAGCCAGGCTGCAGAGAGGATCAGAGAAGCCCTAGGCTGGGGGAAACTGAGTTCTCACCAGCAAAACTCTTGAAGCTTTAAACCTGAAGCATTACTGGAAATGAAGAAGGGAGCATGTAGCAAGGATGCAAAGTGTGATTGACTTTGCTAGCACTTTAGAAGAAACACAGGAAAAGGAAGATTTAGGAGCTGTTACCTAAAAAACATATAAGCAACATTTATAAAGAGCAATAATTCGTAGAGTAAAATGTGAGAAGTAAAGAACAAGTGTTCATAAATTATTTGTCATCTTTTCTTCTTTCAACTGTAGCTCCCAAGTGCAACAAAGCAGATAAAGCACTTGAATCCAAGAAGAATTTGTTATACTCTGAGAACAGACAAAGGAAAGATCAGTTAGGTGCTCTCAAGTCAACTGCGCCTCATGAACTCCCTCCTAGGACTTGTCAAGACCTAACTAAACTGGACTCATGGAGGACAGGTG
>JAOQGH010000023.1:73445463-73485842 GCA_025769975.1 Gallinago jamesoni | reverse complement strand
CAAGATCATTGGTTTGTGCTGGGGTGTTGTGTGTGGGGTTGTGAGTGTGGGGTTTAGTTGGTGGGTGGTTTGGTTTTTTTGTTGTTTTTTTTTTGTTTGTTGTTTTTGTGTGGGGTTTTTTTTTGTTGTTTGTTGTTTTTGTGGTTTGTTTTTGTTTTGTTGTTGTGTTGTGTGTGGTTTTGTTTGTTTTTTGTTTTTTTTTTTTTATGTGGTTGGACTCGATGATCTCAAAGGACCCTTCCAACCACTAAGATTCTGTGATTCTGTGATTTGAAAAGAGCAGGCATAGTACCTGCCGGTGCGAAGAAGGAAAACCCAGGGATATGTCCATGTAACTTAAATCCCAGCAAAAGTGCCAGAACAAAAACTATAGACACATAAAAGTCAGTAAGTAAACAGCCACCATCATCAGCACCATTTCTTCTTGGTTTTTGCACAAACTCATTCCACTTGCTGTAAGACATTCCCAAAGAGACAGGGCATGGTGATGGGCATGTGCAGCTTTGAAGCCTTATTCTTTCTACTGTAGCAGGAAGACAGAATCACAGAATCACCTAGGTTGGAAGGGACCTTCTAAGATCATCTAGTCCAACCAATAAAAAAAAAAAAAACACCACCACATCCACAAACACCACCCAACACTAATCCATATCCCCGAGCAAGGAAAAGGACGTCTGCAAGGAAAAGCATCTCCTGAAGTCTAACATCTTCTTTGTTTGAAAACTGTATAAAAATTCGAGGAAGGAAAAGCCATTGGAGGCCCAAAAGCAAACCAGGTAGTAGCAACATGATCTCAGTGTTCAGTGTCGGGGGTCACAAATTTCAGTATCACTTTCAGAGGTTCTCTTAAACTCCAGATACACTCAGCTGTGCAAAAACGCCTAAGATCTTTCTTTTTAGTAGACTCCATTATAGTAGACTCCATCATCCAAAAAAGCCTCAGCTTAACTTTGTGAGCTGCTATTATGTACTAGAAATTCCTATTTGAAGAGTGTACTTTTCCAGTGGTATTGCTATTGTCCATGTCTATACTGACTGCCATGAAGAATTAGGTGGTAATTAATTCTGTCTAGTTTAGAAATTGGTTTTACACAGGAATGAAACACCACCTGAGGTGTCTGTAACATACCTGTAGTAAGACTAGGTCTCAAACTGAAAAATTTTCAGTCACTAAAATTAGCTGAAAGTAGTAAAATTAGCTAAAATGAATTATACCATGACAGGTATCATCAATGATATGTCCAAATTTTATTAACTTCCTTGGTGTCAAAATAAAAAATGCCATCCCAAGGAAAAACTAAGATTCACAACTTGCTGCTTATAGCTTTTAAGTTATTTACTGATTGAATGCACTCAGCAGAATTCTCTTCAATACTGAGATAAGCAGACACTAATATATCTATCCACTGCACTTGTGTATCTAAAGATGTCATGTTCAACTGCCTAAGAACAGTTGGTCAAATTTGTCTTTCACAGTGAATGAAATCAAATCAATTATCAGTCCTGCGAGAGAAACGCTCCCTATGGATTTTCCAGGAAGTTCATTGCCATGGGCATTCTCAGGAGAGACCAGAGACAGACTGTTTCTTTTCAGAAAGATAATACCATCAAAACATTTAAAACTGTGGAGCTTGTGGCATTTATTTTGCTAGGAGCAAAATCTTCTGAAGAAATGATTATATTTTCAGAATATGGAGGAATGCAGATTGTTGTCAGAAAGGGAATGCAGTACTAAGTAAAAATAAAAGCCTTCAGTTCTTTCACTGTTTTTCCTCTGTACATTCTTCATACAGACATACAAAATTATAAGAACTTTAGGCTGGTTGGCCTACAGCATAGAAGAAAGAGAAAAATATCATTAAATATTTACAACAGGTAAAAGAGTATCTTTACTTTTTTTGTTTGTCACTCATACTGAAGGAGCAAATAGTGTGTTAGCTCATGTTTCATCAAGGTATGAGCTAAAAATCTGACAGAATATTATATTTTATGGGCTACTCCAGATAGGCAAGCATGATCTGACGTGCTTCCTCCTGCAATTCCATTAGCCTGATTCCCTTCCCTAGCAGTGGACTCTTGAGTGCAACTTGAGTCTTTTCTGGAAGCTGCTCTGCCAGCAGAGATTTTCTTCTCTACTGCATTGCAGTGTTAGGAGTCAGCACATCTTCGGAGTGTGGCTTGGAGCCATTTTTCCCAACAGCCATGTGCTCCTTGTGGGCTGAGCCAGCTTCTTCTGGACACACCATCAGACTGAGGGTGGAAACTGCCTGCAACTTCTGTGCAGGAACTTGCCTGCACTGAAGATGAAGCTATGTGACAGAGAACCTTTGCAGAATTATAGTAGAGATCAAATTAATTCACAGACACCTACTTCAGCTACCTTCCTCTTTCCTGTGTCATCATCAAAGAACATAAGACATTCACAGAGAACACGTCCATTCTGCTTTCTCTCTGCTCTTGAGAGGACTTCTCTTATTGCTGGATAGATGCTCTTAGGGAGCTGAGGAAATCAAATCAAGCCAATCCAGACAGAGAAATGTGTATAATCCCAGTGAAAACAATGGCGAAGGATCTATACATACGTCTCTCTGTGAATTCCACTACTAACTCAGCTGCATCTGTCCAGTGGACTAATTCATGCAGTTGTATTTTAGCACATCTGACTATGTAAAATGCTACTGCAGTGAGACTTAAAGTGATCTTTTCAGGATATATTAGCTGTGTATCATTGGATAGATAGGCTTTATACACATCTACATGAATCCTTGTTTTTCCAGATGCTTTTCAGATTCTAAAATCTATCTTTAGCCTTGCTATCAATGGTATTGAGGGCAAGAAAATGCAGCATTAGGCTGTTTCACTTCTATCTGTTATCCAAACTGGAAATGAATTGTTTCATTTGCATATACATCTTAAAAACAGTCAGTGAAGCCTCACTTTGTTGTCAATGGGATTTATAAGACCACAATAATAGTACGGATTATGTCTACATTTATTTCTACTTCCAAATGAAAGGTGAACTTGGCTGTGTTCAGATTTGAGTTCTGAGCCTCTTTATTTGTGCTATAGGTGCCAAAGCAATACTAATTGAGGCTGTAATAATAATAATAATAGTTGTTATTATTATTACTATTATTATTATTGTCACAAAATAAGAGACATTATTTCTATGTCTTGTCTTATTTTTGAGGAATATTATCCTCTGTAAAAAAATACTGGTTTTATAATCACTTAATGGAATTTCTTAAAACCATTTTAATATCTTCCTGAAATACTGAAAACCATGTTCTAGAAAAGCACAAATTGTGTATAGTTTGACTGGGTTTCTTTTCTTTTTATTATGAAGACATTTCATCAAGGGGGAACATTCACTGAGAAGGCTCTGAGAGCACTGCAGTTGCTTTGATTCTGCCAGCTGATAGGTAGGCAGCTGTGAGTCAGGACATCAGAGAAACTCCCCATCACTTTTTTTGGTTTTATCTGCATTACTGAACTCTTGAATTCTTTCCTTCTAATTCTTTCCTACTTTGCTATATGCTATATGATTTGCTAAATCCTGGTTTCTCTTTCTGAGACTTGTGGCAGTGTTGCAAATCAGATCTTTTTTTAACTTATTTTAATTCTAATTTGAACCCAACATAAGGTTAAAAATGTTATTGTCTAATTTTACAACCCACACGATGTATACTGACTCTCAACAACATTCCTAAACTAAAGGACCATCAATTACAGTTTGTGCAGCATCCATTTCTATTCTCAGTGGAGCAGTTAGTGCTACTTGACACCTACCTACATTTCCTTAAAGCTGAGTTGCTGAAATTTCTCAGTAACAAAGCGTTCAGGCTTAAAGATATATTTTTTAACTCTCTTTATCTAATATGTCCATGCTCCTGGTCTGAAGCAACTCTGTCAGTTCTGCTCTATTTCTGCTTCATTTCTGATATATATTTGTTTTTTGAAAGGAAGTTTTTCTATCCTCAAAACAAATCCACAGTGCTCAAGGAGTGAAGATACTCTGAACTATTTTCAGAATGTCATAGCCCTTAACTTTGCAATATTTTGACTGGAGCTTGAAAAGCTTACAACTATGTCTCATAGTTAAAAAACAGCATCACTTTTCTTTTAGTAAAACCCATCTTCTGCACAAAGCACTTTTGACTAGAAAATACCAAAGGGTAAGACAGACATAGACACAAGCCTTTGTGCTAATTATTATGCTCCTTTTGATATTAGCCTAGGTGGAATCAGTGAAGACACGGCTATTTAAACATCTACTTGGGCAATAAGAAGTCAAAATCATTCTGTCCTTGTCTGTCTAACTTTGGTGATGCCATTCTTATAAGATTCTTGCTGGCTGTCATGTTTTCCCTACCACTTCATTGGTTAATTGTGTTTACAACTTTGTTCTGTGCAGCTGCAGCTCCCTACAGATGTGAGGCATTTTTCCTCCAGATAATTATGGCAATTTCTTTATATTCTCTCATGTTTCTAGAACATGCATATTTACAGTTTCGCAATAGTAATTATGACTTAAGGTCCTATCACTAATTATCTCTATACTCAAGCAGAGATCACAATAAGGAAACCTGCAAGGTGAACAATGCTGAAATACTATATTACATCCTGAACAATAACCTAAGCATATTTAATGAACTAATTTTTTTGTTGAATTTGCTGCAAATTTAGAGTTTACAATATACTGAAATTTTCATTATGTATCCCTGTTTCCTGTCCTCATTAACTCTGTAAAAATTGCATTCAGACTGATACTACTTGTTGTCATTCTAGAATTGATTCTATTTTGAAGGACAACCAAAATCTATTAATTTGATCCTGATCAACTGACTTCCTTCTTGGAAGTCTATGAAAACTGGGCTAATTTTAGTTGTTGGGAGATAATGTTGAGAGACATTCTGTCACTCAGAAAAGTTCAAAGGCAGGCAGCCTCCTTTCTTTTCTCAAGCAAATAAATAAATGAATGAATTACATACACATGAGAAAATACTGGCTTGATCTATTCTTTATATTCAGAAGAATATGAAGATGTGCCCTCATATTATAACACGATTCCTGAGATTAGAAAAAATAACGCAGCAATTGCTATACTGTTTGGACTGGTGATAATAGTATTTCATGCTCTGAAATGGCTCCTGTATTGCAGGCATTGGCAGTGTGTCTTTTACACTTGCACCACAATAAAATACATGATGAGACCCTGGGGAGCACAGCAGTGCTCCCAGTGACTATCTTGATGAAATATATGCAAAAGGCAGACTCGTTGCACGCATTCTGCTGGTCGCTGGTAGCTTTTAACCCACAACAGATACTACTCCCTTGTTACTCTAGCCAATGCCTTTACATTTGTTTAGTGTTGCAGAGTAGGATTACTAATCATTTTAAGAATATTTAAGCTGACAAACATCAATGTGTAAACAGAGACACATTAAAGAGGGCTGTGATTACAGTGGTAAGATGACATTTGTACATTAGCAATTCAAAGCCATCAAGCTCTGAAGAAAAAAATGAAGTACATTTTGATATCATTCGTTTTGGTGGCCAGTCTGTCCCAAACCACAACACTTTTTTCTCAGCTCCCTCTTGGGGTTGCTGAATAATTTTTAGAATTGTGTAACTAATACACAATCAGTGACATAGAGAAGATGTACAATAGCTATTTAAGCCAAGGGAAAAATTCAGTCTTTTCTAAGAAACTCGAGCAGAAGGCGGAATACAAAAAGCAACCACAAGATGTCAGCCTTAATGAATTACAGTAGATTATTCTGACTGGATCCTTCCTGATAAGTAACTAGTTAGGGAAAAACTATTTATCATGTTGAAACTTTTATGGGGAAGGTAATCTAGAATAATATTTCTAGTCATAAACATATTCAGAAAAACGAATGATCAGCTCCAAAGCTAGTCCCTATGCACATTTGTCTCTACTAGAAAAAAACACTGAAGATGTAACCCTTCTGCTTGAGACTCACAGGAAGGCCATAGTAGGAATTCAGTCATTCCTTGCTTGCCCTTTTTTTTTACGCTCTTTCTCTAAGCATCTGTTGTCAGATCTGTGGGATCAGAAAAGATGGACTTTGGGCTTTTTCCTTTAAAGCTGGTTTTGTTTTTCTAATATGCTTGACCATGCTCTCATCCTACAGTTCTGAATGCTTGGAAGGTAATAAGAAAGTCCAATTTCCATTTCCAATCCAAGTTGGGAGACATGCAAGTGACAGATATTGACCATTCTTCCTGGAATACTTTGCAATCTAGTCACCCATAGTTGGCCATTGGAAAGCTGAAAAAGGAGTTGTGCTTTCCATTGCTTTTTTCAAGGGATAGATACTCCCACTAGCAATGTTCTTGTGTTTGGTACTGGTTGTTCACACTAGCCACGTTTACCATTAGCTATACCATCAGTTGCAACCTCCTATTGTTTCTGCTTGTTGTCCATGTTGTGCTCCTTTGCTCTGCTCTTGTTCTGCAGCAAAACTGCTGACAGCTTCTGTGTGTCTGCTCAGCCCTTTCTTTATGTAGCCCATACAGTCTTGCAATTGTGCTGAAAAAGTTGAAGTGTTATCCAGGATCTGCACAGAGACCTTGACACAACAGTCGAATTTCCCAACAGGGTCTTAGCCACACTCTGAAAAAACAGACAAAATACCAAAAGATGCTTTGACCCAGATTTGCATTTGGTTCCTTCGTTGTAAAATGCAATTACAAACTGCAGCATTTGCTCCCTCAGCAATCACAGACAGGTTGCCCAGAACACAATTAAAACCCTTACACAGCAACTTGTAGCTGAAATACCCTGAGGCATGACAACACTTACTGGGAAATTAAGCCCTGAACCTTTAGCTCCTTCACCGAATCTCAGCTCCTTGCTGACAGGCAGGCTCTAAGCTCCCATCTTACAGGGTTCTCACACCAGCTGTTGTCCTCCCCTGCACCTCACACCTCCAGCCTTACAAACCACCTAACCAAAGCTGACCAAATCTTGTCGTGCAGGTATTAAGTGAAGCACTTTTCGTAAAGTTACTTTGTCCTTAAAATTTAATTCACCTGCTGCATCTTCAGGTTTCATAATGCACCGTTTGATGGTTGCCGGTCTCTCTTGGGACATTTGCTTCTGCTTTATGCAGAGAGGGCAGGCATCCTAGTATGCAGATAAAAGATACTGTGGCGTTTGGCTCTGTGGTTTTGAGTGGTGAGTAGCCGACAGAGAGCAGAAACACCACCCTGCAACTACCTAATACTACGCCCAAAGCAGCCAAAATGCATTCATACAGGGCAAGGAGGGAGATGGACTGGTGTGGAGCCTCCAAAAGTGTGAATCTGCATCCTATGGCTGAAGGTTTCCTGCCATCTGGGGTAAGCGTTTCTGCAAAAGTAGGTTATTTGTGTGCTTTACTGAAAGATGACTTGTGTTCTGCTGAGATCTGTTCTGTGCTTTGTAAAATGAACATGATATGGCAGGGTGTTTCAAAATTTAGGAGGGAAAATATTTTGGGGTGTTAAAGCTTTTCCTGATATATCACGTACGAGAACAGTATCCTTTATTTACAGTAACCTTTTGCAAATAGTAAAAGGGTAAAGGATTAAAAGCTGTTGTTTCTTGTTTCTCTCAACTTCTGTCTTGTAATTTGTCTGGAATCTGTCTGGGTTTTGGTACAAAATCCATTCTTTCCTGTGAACTTTCTTCTCTGAAAAGCAACCAGACATATTGACCACTACTGCAGTCACAAGGGATATAGAATCATAGACTCAGGAGTTAACATACATTGATTTCGTACTCATCAATTATTTTGTAATGAGTAGCACTGGAGAAATACAAAAGGTCAGCAAGACAATGAAATACCAGAACTTATCAAAACATATATCTGACATAGTTACTTTCTGCAGAATGTCCAATGCTTCCAACATACAAAAATAAAACGTTCAGATCAGTCAGTAAATTGTGTTTATATTTTTCAACATTCCTAAACACAGGCTATTGTAAGCAGCCATTTAAAGAGCTTGTTCATGTAGCAAAATTGATTAGTGTAGCTCCTCAGCTCTTACACCAGAAGCTCCTGGAGCGCTTGGTTTCATGGGTAACTTTGCATTGGTCAGTATAACCTGAGCTCAAGTTTCATTGAAGACAGCTAATAGAGTTACTGTATTCCATTAAAGAGAGTTTCCTTTCCTTGCCTGATGCTTAATCAGCTTCTTAAATGTTATTCACTTGTTCACCTGTTCTGAGTATGCGATTTTCTAGTTTTAGCATTTTAAGACAAAGTTATGGATCGATGTTTCTTTCAACATCAGGCTCAACCATTGACAGTGACAATGACAGACAATGTGTACCTTCCCCCCATGGCGAGATGCTATTTCACAATCCGTTTCCTGCCCTGCATTCCTCAATTTACCCATCATGTTCCTCATCTTCCTCATCTGCAACTTCGTTTTGATCTTAAAGACACAGCCACTGCCCTCATCTTTCTCCTCTGCACCAGCTTCCAGTATCACTTTGGGCATTTATGGGCAGAAAACAAACCAACCCAAGCCCAATGAGACATGCAGAGTTACCAGTTTTCCATTGCAGTCTCGTTTTCCTCCTTGCTCTAGAGCGTTTCCCAGAAGGCAGGATGTGGCTTAGTAGTGTATCTAAAGAGCTAGCCAGGCAAATGGGGATGTCCTGTACTTTAAGATAAGGTTTCTTTTTAACAGCTCATGGCAAGGCCATGGAAGGACAGGATTCTTGGTGTTATCCTGGTTTCAGCTTCCAAAAAAACATAAAAAGCTGTTTTTCCAGATTTCTTTTTTATATTCTCCTGTACTACATAAAACCCGTACTCGGATTTTGAAATTTTCAGACCTCTCAACATCTTCATTGCCTACTTTTTTCTCCCCAAATTTCGACATGAGACAAGACTCCTGTGGCCACTCCCTCCTTGAAGCACTGGTTCATGCAACAAGGGACCTGCTGTACTGTTGCCCCCTGCAAAACTGTAGCTGGGGACACTGCTTTCCAGCACAGACTGCTGGTTGCTCCTCAGTCTTGTGGCCTCCCTTGTCCTCCTTGCCAGATGCAGCTGATCGGTTGGCTTTTCAGCTGACCTGACCTATGGCACTCTGGAGCCAGAAAAAAAAAGCAGGTTAACTTGAGGATACATCCTGGAGGTAGCTGATTATTTGGTACCATGGCTTGGGAACAGGTGGCAGGGGGAGGCTGAGCGAGTGTCAATTTTAAAGAATGATTTAACACATCTAGATTTGAGAGGAAAGGTCATTCATTCTCTGTTACTCTCTAAACACCTGACAAACCTTGAGCACTAAAACACAATTAATAATGATAATATACAGTAACTTTATTTTTATTTCTGATTATAGTATTTTTCTTATAATATCTATTATTATTTGGAAAGGTTTTTCATTAGGTTGTGTCTGTTGCCAAATAATTCAACTTTGTAAATGAAGAGTTAATAATCTCAAACATTTATATATGGTTGGGAAAAATACCCAGTCTTGTCACCCTTGTTTATGTCATCATTTCATTAAGCTCCTCAGAGCAAGGCAGGAGTGTGGATCCTGGGAAGAGAGGAAGGGGTGTGCGGGACAAGAAGCAGAATGTTTTACATCAATCTGAGCTATTATTTTAGGCTGTTACTCATTTCCCTCTTTGGGCTCTTTGGGGCCACCTAAGATAAATCAGTGAGATGAATGGCCTACTTCAAATGTTTTGGAAAAATCCTCATTATTTATAGGTCAGTTCTTCTGAAGACAATGTATGTATAAAAGCATTAACCTGTGGCAAATGAAGCTATGATAAAAGCAGCTATGGCAAAGTGCTAGAAGATGTAGCCCATAGCCAAAAAGTGGCACACAGCAACAGACCGTTTGGCAAAGTTTTCTCATACGTTGGTTATTTGTAACTTGAGTTCCAGCAGCGAGGAAAAGTGACACTCTCTCGTGAGCTGCTGCCTGTAAGATGCCTGGGATGCCGGAGAGGGCACCTGCCAGCAAAGAGCCAGGGCACACTACCCCCGTGATGTGAATGGCCGCCTGGGAGAAGAAGACAGGAATGCACAGGAAACAGCAGCAGCAGAAGGCTACAGGGAGAGAAGTACTACAGAGGAGTTTAATTTATTGCCTACCACAGTCTTCCAGGGACGGGAATGAATTTCCCATGAAGAAAACACTACCAGCAGAGCCCTGTGCTCAGGCCACACATCCTGGCTACGTTGCAGGGCTGCATGGAGCACCAGGACCGTGCTCTGCGGAGCTTACCCAGAGTTTTGACCTTGAATTTTGAAACTTTCATGTCCACATGCAAGGAGGTTTAGGGCATGAGGTCAAGAGCCTTCTGAGCTGTGACATAAAAATTGCTAAGGCAGCCCAATACCCACAGACTGTGCTTGGCTTCTACTTCCCTTGGCAAGTTTCATAGCTGACACAACTGAAATTAGGCTGTGCTCGAATAAGACATGCTAGATCTCGCAGTAACAATATACTGTATTACCTACACATAAAAATATAGACTATGACAGACCAACTTATGACAGACTACTGGGATGTTTTCAGTTCTTGCAATGACCTAGTTTCTGACTGCTCATAAAAGCAGACAATAGCTATTTTAATCTGAAACTTTGATTTCCACACAATACCTAAATAATTAATCAAGCAACAAAAACTATCAACTAAACATATTCATCTACAAAGGTACATGCAGCCATATCTATACAAGAAAAAAGTGTTATTTTTTTATTTCTATCCTTAAAAAAATTCCCTCATTAAAATGGAAACAGAGGTTGAATAATATTTTTTAATAGTTTTCTATTTATAGCAAGGGCATCAGATAATGAAGTGGAATATTCTTCCTTGTAAGGGATTCAGAATCCAGCTATAAAGGAACTGATATTGATCTATTTATATAGAAATTATGCCCTTATATAAATATTTAAATAGAGCATTAGGGAGATATCTATCCCCGTGCAAGGCCAGATTTGTATATGTGTATGTATGTTAAAAATTCGTTAATGTGTTATTGAGCAAAATCTGATTTCTGGGTATCCTAACTCTGCAGAACTTGTGCATTCCAACCGTTTAATGTCTGTATCTAATCCTGATTATTCCTAATCTTAAATCAGAGAAAATCCTCCCCTCCCCTCTGCCATCACCTGATCTTGATTCCTGGATTACCTTATAAATACTTAATTGCTTATTGACATGAATCATCTCCTTCTTTAAACATGCATTTTACATAAATAGAGCCTGTCTTTAATTTTCTCAATCCCAAGCATTGCTCTCTTATGCTATTTTATCTCCTGGGTACTCCAAGAGGACAGGAGAATTGCTAGACCTGCTGCTAGACCACTCCTGGTTAGGTAGAGTTTTTTTGCACAAAAATGAATTTATTAGCAACTGTGCAAACAATAGTTTGCAGGTCAGTAGCGTGATGGCCTGATGGTTTTTCAAACATCAGACTTATTTAGTGGTGAGTACTGGTGAAAGTCCATAGAAAGAGTGTGCAACTTTTGTGGCATTTAACACAAAATATAAGTAGGAAAGGGATAAGAGATTATTTAGTTTCTTCAAAGTATATTGAGGAAAGGCTCTTCACTTGCCTTGCTGAGTCCTGGGGTAAGCATATTGGAAGTCTCAGACAATAGCAGCATTGTTTGATGGAGTCTCTGGAGAGAAGGGACAATTAGCTTTATACCAAATTTGTAGGATGTCAGGAGTGCCTTGAGGTGGGGAAGGAAGGGGAAATGAGAGAGCAGCTTCATTTCAAATAGTTTGATTTGCTCCCAGTCTACTTTTTTCACATCAACAAGGATTCAGCAGGAGCACTCATGCAGGACAGAGCAGGTGACAACTGCCAGTTCTGGGAAGGGGCAGCACTGTCACATCTCCGACTGCCATTCCACATACTGCTCCCCACTGAACTCAATATGTGTTAATGAAATAGTTTGTTAGTAAGATGTCAGTTCCTGTCTCAGGTCAGGCTCTACTTTGCCTATTTGTTAAAATTTAGAAAAAAAAAAAAAAAAGGTAAAACTTTGTGATCCTGTGTTGTACCTCACACTTAGTAGGAGCTCTCTGCTGCAAGGCAATTTCGTTATCCTTTTTCAGATAGGTCCCTTACACTTCTTCCATAATCCCTGCAGAAAATATGACAACAGTTAGATTACTGGTGTGCTGTGATCACCGTTACCTCATTGTCTCCTGATACCTTCTTATAAATCTTCATTCTTATTTTGAGTTGTAAACTCTTTACTGAAGGTAATGTCTTTTTCTCTGTTTGAATAAACCCTTATAAAAATAGACTTTACACTTAGATGTCAGGTAGGAAGAAAACAAGTAAGAAAAAGAGTTCACCCGACATAATTTATTTCACCTATTCTCTGCCTGCTATATTTGCTTTTTAAGCTCTAGGTCCCCTTGAATAAACAAAAGTTGTAGAAGACTTACATGGCTACAGTTCAACTTTCATGAACAGAGCCTGAAGGATAAATCAGTGCAGGAGGATGCAGGCTCAGTTGAAAATCTCTTCTGTTTTTAACAGACTCTTTTTTTTTTTTTTCTGACTGTAGAGATAATGAGGGGATAAAGCCTTTATCTCCTCCTTTCCTTATTTTTGGTATTTTCCCCCTCATAGTTGCTGCCTGATTAGTTAAACAAAAGAAAAGAAAGAAAAGGAATCCTTTTTTCTTCAGACTTCCAGCTGTGTTAGCATATCTGTTATTTAGATGTTCCCAGGTCTGGTGCAGCACAATAGGATGGCTCTGCAGAGCTGTATGAGACTTGTCTCCCCTTATTAAGTGTCAGTTTATGGTTGAATGGCAGAGGAATTTATAAGCAGAGTTAGATATCCAGACCTAGGAAGGGCTATAATGAAGGGTAGGAAGTGTTCTATCTCTATATCTATTACGGAGTTACAGAAAACACCTCATTGTGGTTTGGTTTCCATTTAATTTTCCTCTGAGGTTTCCACTACTAGCTGTTAAGTAGCTACACAGCATGTCGTCAAGCTGAAGTATGCGAATCCCAGTATTATTTGTCCCCTATACTAAGAAAATGGCGTGCTGAGCTTTCTTGACTCTTCCTCAGATGGGCAATTATATTTTTTAGAACGGCAGTGAGAGTTGTGGTTAACAAACTTTGTGAAAAATTACTTTCTCTAAAGCCTTTCATTAAGGGATGTTTTCATTCTCATGCTACAAAAAGGGAACAGTGAGGGAATCTAATTCCCATGGGAGAGAGAATTTTTAACAGTCAGAATGGATTCCCTAAATTCCATTTGGTTCTACATTTAATACTGTCAGTGATTCACTGAGTGATGATGTACAATGTATTATTTTATGTCTTAATTCTGTATCCCTAGAGTGAGGCTAATATTTTTGTAAGTACCAAAAGTAACTAACTGGAAGGATGCTAGCACTGCTACATAGTGTAGCACATACAATTAGGAGAAGACTGATCTCATCTGATTATCATCTTAAAGCAGTAACCAATAAATAAAAAAAAAAAAAACAAAACAACAATTTCTTAAGCCATCAAAAAAATTCTTCAGTCATTCAGGGACTTCAGGGACTGTTGAACTACTCTCATGAAGCACTCCAAATGAACAATTGATTGTGATGAACTCAGGGTAGTGAATTTACTTACTTTTAGTAAGTAAAACTAAGTGTTTCTATTATGTTACATTTAATCAATATCTTTGGAACACTTTTTCTTCTGTAAATTGACATTTTTCTTCAAAAATGGTCGATTTTTCACCACGATTTTCTTGATGTAGGAAATTTATTTCATGCAATGACAGTGGTGTTCACTCCCATTCACTCAAGAGTGTTTGTGTTTAGTGCACTGTGAATTTTACAATTCTTTCAAATTTATATCATATTGTTGGGAGGTTTATCTCAAATCAGATCAGAATCTGATGTTAGAATATCCCTACAGAGAACCCAAAGAACTAGCATACAATGGCTTAGTATATCACTGATGTATAAGTTATAACGAAATGTGTAAACATACTTACACATATGGTTTTTGAACTGAAAGGTGATGAAAGCTGCAGAAACTTGTGCTTGTTTTACTGTGTCAAATCTATGATTCCCCTTGGCTTACTGCAAAGCTGAATACTTTCTTCAATGTAAAATTCTACACATGATGTGCTCAGATGTTCTCTCATAGCAGCACTCAAAGCTGATGTTTTATTCAGATCTCTCTGATGTATAGTAAGTCTTTAAATGTTCAGTTGTGTCAGCTTTGCTAATGACCTGATTAACCTCTAAATTTGCATATTCAAATTTAATTTGCTTAAATTGTTAACGTTTTAGTTTCTAAGAAAAAATATTCTAATTAATAGGCTAGTATTGAAAATAAAGAGATAGTATTTCACTTTCCAACCCAGACACATAGCCATCAGCAACAAGAAAATACATTTTTTTAGAATACATCTTCAATTTGTAAAATTAGAAAAATACTTCTTTTTCTTTCACGACTGTCATAAGAAATAAAATCTATTAATGACATGGCTGTGAGGCATTCAGATACTGCAATGAGAAACATATGGATACACATACAACAGTAAATTAAACAGCGCCAGAAGATGGGTCTGAACACGGCAACTTACTCATCTACACAAACACTGAAGCAATTAGCTCTTTCTTCAGCCATTCTAGGGCACAGCTCAGAAGTTAGCAATGGGTGGCACACCATTTCCAATTATGAGGTTGTGTCTGGCCGCTATTTGAAATCCAGAGAGTTTGATAGTACAGATCTTGGCTTGGCTACCTCAAACCAACTGGCAGAGAAAGGTCTCCATCCATGAGAAGAAATGGAGACTGTTGGTCCTACAATATGCCTTTTTCTCTGTTCCGGAGCAGCCCAGGATACTGTTGCCCCTCTTTGCCACATGAGCGCATTGGTAACTTGTGTTTAACTTGATGTCCACCAGGACACCCAGCTATTTTACTGCCAAGCTACTTTCCAGATGGTCAGCCCCCAGCATGTGCTGCTGCATGTGGCTGTTCCTTCCCAGGTGCAGGACTTGCCACTACTCTTTGTGGAACTTTTAGAAGATGCCTCTCAGCCCATTTCTCCATCCCATCCAGGTCCCTCTGAATGGCAATGTAACTGACTGATCTATCAACCACTCCTCCAAGTTTTGTACCAACAGCAAAGAACAAGCTCTTATAACACTCTTATATCTGAAATTAATCTTTATGAAGCCTCTCATTGCTCTAAGACTCTTTTCAGTCTTTGTGCAGGCTCTTTCTGGGGTTTGTCTCATAGAAAGAATAGACCAACCCAGGTCTCTCCCTGTGAAAACTATCTATCAAAGCCAGCATGAGTTATAAAGGGAAAAGGGATAGATATTTTTCTTGTTTTTTCTTGGTGTCTGTCCCCTTTGGTAGAATGCATCTCAAGTTTACAACTCACATCAATCTTGGGATACACTCCTAGAATGACCTGTTCTTCAAACAAGATCGTTGCAAGCTATAAATCTGCCTTAAAGGGTCTTTCGCTGCATCTGACGCCAGGGAATAAAGTCTTTTCTCTTAGTAACTCTCCTTTCAAAAGTAAAACTGAATCTTTCATTAAACCCTGCAGACTCAAAGGAACTTGGTAGAGACCAAGACCTTGGAAGATATATTTGCAGTGCTTTTTTTTGTTTTTCCTAGAAACAATCAGTGTTTGAAGAGAAGCTGGAAAAGGCAATACTGTGGTTAATTCTATATATGGCAGATTCTTAAGCAGTTAAGGTTATCAATATGTTTTAAAGGGTAAGAAGGACACTGCAAACTGTTAAATAATGTCAAATATTTGAACTACGCACTTAGACCAGGTGACTATCATCTGGGAAAGGTATATATTTCTCAAAAGTACTTGTCAGCTGTGACTATTCAGTGTGATGTTATAGTCCTGTATATCTATATAATAAGTTGAGCAGGTCCAGCAAAGGGTCACTAAGATGATTAAGGGATTGCAGCAGCTATCATAGAGGGAGAGGATGAGAGCTGCGGTTGGTTAGCTTGGAGAAGGCTCTTCTCAGTGGTATCCACTGATAGGACAAGAAGCAATGAGCACTGATTGAAACATCGATTATATTTAAATATAAAAAATAAAACTTTTTTACTGTGAGGGTGGTTGAACATTGGCACAGGTTTCCCAGAGAGGTTGTGGAGTTTCCATCCTTGGAGATATCAAAACCAGACTGGATGTGGCCCTGAGCACCCTTCTGTAGGTGACTGCTTTGAGCAGAGGAGCTCAGAGGTGACCTCCAGAGGTCCCTTTGAAACTCAACCATTCTGTGGTCCCATTTGGGACTGTTTTGTTGAATGAGCACTGAAGAATAATTTTAAGGTATCCTAAAGACCTCTTCTCTTTAAGCTACAGAGCTACTCTGTGTTACTTGAAAGGGAAACTGAGTAGCAGCTGCATCCTAAGAGAAGGAAGTAAGAGATCTGTGACACTTTCTCACCAAAGTCTTTGTCTTATCATGCCATTGTCACAGCTCAGAGCCTGCTATGTCCACAGCAGCCTTTGATAGATCTGTTCCTGCCTTATGAAAGGGACTAAATAAGACATGACAGGTAGGGTTGTTTTTTCCCCTCTTCCCAACCAACTCACTCTCATTCACTTGCACCTGGAAGCACAACCATGGAACTTTTCTAGCTGAAGAATCATCTGTCTGTGAAAATTATCTAGCTGAAAAAAAATGTACTTCAGCCATGACTGTTGCCCAGACCAGTTCCCAGTGAGGGAAGGTACCATTTGTGCCAGAATCAGCATCAGGCAGAATACATTTTTTTCAGTGGTCCTTCCAACTTAATGAATGGCTCAAATTATGATGCATCAGAAGCTGTCCCTACAAAAAGAGATCAGGCCTGGGAAAAGAACAAAAACCTGCCTCTGACACAGGTATCCTGTCATCTAGGCTACATCCTCTTCCAGATTGTGCTCTTATTTGTGAAAGCACATCCTCTAGTTCAGGACCAAAAGATGTTGGTGTTTTGCAAGAACTCAGCTACTTCCCCTGTTGCAACTACTGTATATCTGATTAACTTTCAGAGGATTGTCAATTTGTAATCTTTTATCGATGTTACATTTGATTATGCAAGGACAGAAAGCCCTCAAAGTAAGAACAAATCGTATGTATATCAGCAAATATTTTCTGCTTCTTCCAAGAACGCCTTACCCACTACTTGATTCATATCTCTTCACTGTTCCAGGATGTAGACATTTCAGGTTTCATCTCTTTCATTAATGCTCTATCTTTACTTTTCTCCAGGCTCGTTTGTTAGCCTTCCCCCTTTCTTCAGAAGAAAACAAGCTTGATAGGTTTTTAATCATGTCCTCTACGCTAGCTATAATGCACATATAATTAACAATGGAAGCAAAAGGTTGAGTGAAGCAAAAGGCTGAGTAAACCAAAGGTCATGGCACTTGAGGCTGATTTCATTAGACAGTGTTGGTATGTTATTGTTTCCAATGCAAAAATTTAGGTTTAAAGGAAGATAATGCGTTCATGAAACTGGGCCACAGGAAATGATCATTCTTCCATTACTTTTGGGTCACCTGCAACTATTACTTTAATTAGGGTCACAAGCAGCCACTGCTAATAAATAACCTGAAAATTATATATGAATAGAACTATGAATGTGCTTTCATCAAAATAATTCACACACAAAAAAAAATAGTTTCTTCCAAACTTACTTATTGGGTAAAATGTCCCGGTATGAATAATCAATCATATGTGTAAGGGTGGAAAAGTCTCTCCACTGATTTGTGTCACTTCCATATAGATCTCTTGGTAATAAGAGAAACAGGAAACTCGAGTCTATGTGTTTTGATAAATCAAAATAGAGCTAGGATTAGGAAGAGATACTTTATCACATGAAAACGAAGCGTGGTACTTAAAGAAACACACAAAAAGAGCAGCTTTCAGCTCCTTCAATGAAGGATGTGTTGCTGAAGTACAGATAAACTGCCAGGGGAGAAGGGCAAGGTTTAAAGCTAAAGGTTACACTCTTGGCTACTTGAACATGCATCACTCTATATAAATTGCAGTAGTGGTGGTCCAGAATAATTTCTGTGATATTTCCATTTCCTGCAGTGGAGTTTTTCTAGCAATGGATTTAGTTCTACACTTTAGTAGCCTGTATTATTAAATTTAGTAACTTAAGAGCATCATCCCATCAATTGGATGTTATGGGTACAAGTTACTGCTGGAGAGACTCCATTTGGACAGAAGAGGAATATTTTTCACAATGAGAACAATCAGCCATTGGGATAATCTCCCCAGGGAAGTGGTGGATTCCACATCGTTGGGCACTTTTGAGATTCATCTGGACAGGGTGCTGGGCCATCTTCTCTAGACCATGCTTTTGCCAAGAAAGATTGCACCAGATGATCCTTGGGGTCCCTTCTGACCTGGTATTCTATGATTCAGATGATGCCAGTGCTCTGTTCCTGAGAGAGAAAAGTGCCAGACACCTGCATGTTTTTTATTTATTCACAGTTCATCACCCAGCTCTCCAGCTGCTCAATATCAGCCCTGCCTCCCTTCTTCCCCCATGTCCACCTGGATCTGGCGTAGAGCCTTCTCTTCAGTGGTTTCATTAACCAGCCAAATATTGCCAGTACTCACACTACTCCATCCTTCAGTGATTGTCAGATTTTTGACACTCGAGTTTCTCTACCCTCCTTTTCATGATCAGTAATTCTTCCCTGATTGCACAGAGAATCCTTACCTCCATCACAGTTCTGTAGCTAACTGATTTGTTCACTTTCTTTTAAGCCGCAGACAAGCGTTTGTTATTTATACTCCAGAATCCGTTGGAAAAAGTCCCAAGATCTTTCTGTTCCCACAGCAAACTGATCCTCCACTTCCTAGCTCAGCTTTTACTTTGGCCAAGGAGCACCTCTTTTTCTCTTTTCATTCTGTGTTTTTTATTTCTGGCTGTTATCTGTTACTTCTTTTGCATATCTAAAAGATTAAATAAATAGGATTTGCAAAGATCTCCATTCCTTGCTTCCTTCCCCACTCACATTTTAACTTGGACTCTGTCTGCCTAATTATTTTCCAAATTGGTTCTGATAGCAAGTACAATGGGACTTAATCTATACTGACTTTTAAAGAAAGTCAGAAAATAACTCAAAAGCTATTAAAACATTGAGCTTCTGTTTCCATTGTCTTTTAAAAAAAAAAATAAAATTAAAAGGATATGGGAAATATGAAAGGAAACTCTCCTGTATGAAAACAGTCTCCATTTGAATCTGCTTAGCTTTCAGTCAGCCCACCCTTTAGCAATATGGTTTACTTCTGCGATTAATCTAGGAGTGAGTTCTGATTGACTCAAGCCAAAGTGGTAGGGGTAAGCCAGCAGTAAAACAAAATCTTTTGAAACAGTATTTTTGAGCACTTTAAGCCTTGCTTATCAATTAAGGTTTCACTCTTAAAATTCATGATTAACAATAAAAATGATGCTGAAAATGAATGCTTGGTAATTATTATTCTAGTTGTATATTGTTCTAGTCCACTGGAGATGCAGAGAAGCTCCTTTGAAATTATGTTAACTTCTCTGTTTTTTCAATATTCTATAGAACAGAGAAATAATGACCTAAATGACTACAATTAATCCTTGTGATTTAAGTAATGGTAGATGAAGAAACAAAGTAAATGTATAAACTAACTGTGGCTTACCACCCACAGATGCATGAGGCAGGCACTTTCTCACTCTACGCCCCCAACTCCAAGTAATCATTTCCTTTCTTCACCACTGTATACTTTGAAAAATGTTCTGTAATTTTTTTCCTACCAGCTAACAATTCAATTTTTTGAGGCTTCAGTTCCCTGAGGAAACTAGTTCAAACTCCTTAAATCAAGCTGTTATAAGGAGCCAGACGGTTTGAGCTGATGAAAACTGCATACAGTGTAATGCAATAAAATCCACAGACCAGCCTCGGTCATAACAAAGTGAAATTTATTCCTAATGTTAAGCTAGCATTTTCTTAGGGTTGTTATTC
Source organism: Gallinago jamesoni (assembly GCA_025769975.1). Classification (NCBI taxonomy): domain Eukaryota; kingdom Metazoa; phylum Chordata; class Aves; order Charadriiformes; family Scolopacidae; genus Gallinago; species Gallinago jamesoni. The sequence goes on along the minus strand of JAOQGH010000023.1, from coordinate 73,465,829 downwards.
TTAAAGGCTATCCATATTGATTTTAAAAGCATTAAAATGTTAATGGTTAACCGAGTGTATGTTGCTGAATCCCTAAAAAAGTATTAGAACATGACTGTGGTCCTTTTGAAATAATTGTTTAAGTCTGAAGATCTTGTGCACTAATTCAGCTTTACCATAAATCTCTCATCCCGCACCAGACTCTTTGCTCTTGCTTTTGATGAGCATTAGATGAAAAGCTGCTTACTGTTTTTCTTTTTTTAAAAGTGTCACAACCACCACTCTGATAATTATTCTGTAGAGAAACACTGACAAACTTTTCTGTTTGAGCTGGAGTCAGAATCCTGTTTCGTTTAAAAATTTGGCCACAAACTATCACTTCGGGGAGTCAGCTGGACATAAGAAGACCTGAGCTCTTATTCCCTCCGTATTATATCTTTTTTTTCTTCAATGACAGTATAATGTAAAATATAGAAGCAGTTCAGGCCAACAACCACTCAATTGTTAGTCTTTTTGGAGCTGGCTCTTACAAGAGCGATCCTCATAGTAGAGACCCCCTCCTCCCATCAACTTTGTTGTGGGATCAAGACCCAAAGACCATGTCTGTACCGGGAAACAAAACGGTACAGGGCTCATTTTCTGACCCTCTGACTAACTAGCCTGGAACACCTCACAGCCACACAAGGGTTTAAACCAATTTTCCCTGCAACCAGGCCAAAAGCAATCTGCATGCTAGGGCTTGGCTTTGGCCCATCAAATTCCCCAACCACAGCCTGGCATCGATTGTTTTGACAAGGCCTGTTGGCACAAAATCATTTCATGGCCCATGCACAGCCAGTGCTCTGGCATTTGCCTTGGCACTGTTCATTTTGCTAGTTCACACGTGGCCAAAGAGTCTTCATATCCCTGAACAGGCAAATCAGTAGTGAAGATGCAGGCACAGGATTTTCTGTCCACGAAACAAAACGTTGCGGGGGGAAACAGACAGATGGCGAGCAGTTGTCCAATACACTCCATTTTGTCAGGAGCAAAATATTTGCCTTTTTCCTCGGTGTAAAACCAATACCTGCGTGACACATGTGGTGTGGTCATTCACATTAAAAGGAAAAGCCAAGCCAGCAACAATTCTTCTGGAGTTGCACGTGTGGCCTCACTCTAGAAGGCAGAAAGCAGGATCTGCACGGATTGAGGGGATTCACCGCTTCCTCTTTGGTTCAGTCTTCCTGATCAACCCATCACCAGCTGATGCTCTGGCAAGTTTCTTGGATGCACATAACTCAGTTTTTGCACCAGTGTAAACAATGAGCATAACCTCAAATTTCAAATTACTGTATCTGAACAAGGACAGAAATGATCAAGCATTTGAAGAAGGCAAAATAGTTACTAGTTTGGAATTAAATGTGGTCTTGTAAAGGTGGTAAATATTAGTTAGAACAGGCATGGAGAAGTCAACAGCTGAGGTTTAGCAGAGTGCTTTTAGGGTGCCTGTAATAAAGGCTTGACTGAAACGCAATTGACTTGACTGCAACTACATAAATGTCTAAAAAGGCATTTGTGATAAAATACTTTTCTCTGATTACCATATTGAGTGTTCATTGTGCTTAGATATCTGTCTAGGTTTGCAAATGGAACACTCTTGAGAATCTTACATTAAAACTTAAAGCTTCATTAAATGCCGCATGATTTTCACAAGGCCAAAAAATAAAGCAGGACAGTATATTTTGGCACAGCTTTTCCAAAGTAGCTTAAAAAAAAATCACATCCTTTCTTTGGCCCCACTGGCAAAAGCAAATAAAATAGAAGGAAGACAGAAGAAAAATGGGAAACTTCTCTGTTACTAACATTTTCATTGGGTCATTAAAAAATTAGAACAATCCCAAAGGACAAATAAGGAGACTAGTGGCTAAAAGGATAAAAGAGAAAGTTCCGCAACTGCACACAGCCATTAACAGCTAAGAAAAAGACCACATTTTGGACCTTTGTGAGGCTTGAGCAGTTCTGAGGGGAAAAAAAAAGAAGGAAATAGAAAACGAGACCCTCACCAGGGTCCTTCTATAGCACATTTAACATCGGTTTTGCTGCCAGCATGCAGGGAACACTTAGCTTTGCAACTGCAGTAATTTCCTTTAATTGAGTTTCACAGTACACTTGATGTGTTTTTAAAAATTAAATGAAAAGGGGGTTAAATGGAGTATATGGTAGTCATATTATTTATCACCAGACTTGAGACCACTGGGGTATACCAGGTATACGCCTTGCAAAACTGAAAGATCAACCTTGCTGCAATTTCACTGTGTTACTGCTCCCGAGACCACTGTGGAACGTGAAGCTGTAGGAAAAGTCAGCCAAGAGTACAAATGGCCAGACAAGCCCACGGGGATGAGGCAGGTCCGAGGTCAAGCCTGTTACCCATCAGGGTGCAGATAACGGGCATGGCCATGGCTGCAGCACAGACCCAAGGGAGCTTAAGCCGGGAACTTAAGGGTGAGAGCCTCAGCTTAGAAACAGCTCCTGGGCAAAGGAGCGGCTGGTCCTTATTGAGATTTCTTCTAGTGTCTTCTTTCAAAGCTACCAGCTGTATTGTCTCTAAGCTGGCCCTGAGTCCAGGAAGCCATGCACCCAGATGGGGAGATGCACACAGGACCCTCCCCACAGAAGCCATGTATACTGTTTCCCCTCTCAAGTTTTCTCCATGTTTCTGTCCTGCCTTTGTCTACCACAGTTCCTTATCAAATCTATTTCAATACTCCTGTAATCCCCATTTTGCAGACAAGGATCTAAATCATATTTTTCCTTTTACACTGTATTCCCAGACCCTTTTTCTCTTCCTTCTTTTTGTGTATCCTATTCGCCCACTAACTTCCCACGCTTCCCTCATGGTTTTGTAGTCAGTCTCCCCCATACATACTCCCGGTCCCTGCCCCTCACAACTAATAGGGGAGATGCTGCTACTTCCCACAGATACATATGACAGCTCTTCTAGCCAACAGTAACCCTGGTCTCCATTAACTCATACTTGACAGATTGAGGATTACGCTATGCTGGCAAATAAACCTGCTGATATGAGGCGAAATGCTCTCTTGGGCAGTGAGTCTCTGCCTCTGCTCCCCAGTTTCTAGACTTAGCTTTTTGCCCCTTGAACAGTCCTGATCTCAGGAGACTCTTCCTCTTAATCTATTTTTTTTTCCTTATCCTGGTCTGGCATTTGTCTTTTTGTGCATTTGACTCAGACAGCTTCTTCCTTCATGTTTCCAGAGTGTTAGCAGTAGGGTCGCTAAAAGGACAAGAAAGAGAAATTCCTTGTTCTTAGTTTCCAAACAAGAACCCATTTGGGGAAAGAAGCAGCTAAAAGCATCCATGGAAAGTTTTCCCTGAGATTCTGTAGCCCAGACAAGAAGGGGGAGTAGGTATGTGAATGTGAACTACCCATTTGCTGTAGAAGACCCGGTACACAGAGGCTGCTTGGCGTTCAGTGTTGGAAGAGACTTGGGTTTTCATTGGATCCAAGGCTTTGTAGATTTTAGCTGTTAAGAAGGTCTCTCGGTGTGTGCAGACTGCAGTTTGGCAAGGGGTTATAGCTCAACCAGATTTGGACAGAGTACCCGCACGAACAACAAAAAGCATTTTCCTGCCATTGCACCAGATTTGAAGTGTCTGCTCTAAATGTTGGGACCGCTACACCATTTTAAAGAAAATAATATCTTTCATAGACCAAATGTATTTTTAAAATCTTTTCCTGGAAATGACTGGGAAAAGAATGTAAACAGCTTATAACAGGAGGCATGGAAAACTGCATTCCAAAGATCTGGCTTGCCAAAGATACAAGCAACTGGAAAATTGTCTTAGAATATAAAATTTTTAGACAATTTTAGTAATAGCTGACGCAAACACACCCACCTGTAACAAATAACAGTTGATAGAAATATTGCAGACAAACCTATACACAATTTCCACAAGTGCCTACTCAGACCCCGATTAAGCTGGCATAAAGTAAAACTAATGAAGGAGCTGGCAGCTGGGAGATGATACCGTCAGAAAAGGAAACATAGCTTGATCGAAACAGAACACCGAGAGGGTAAATGTGGAAGGATGGGAAATCTGAGGCAGCACAAAGCTGTGGGAGCAGGACACTCTCTCTGCAGGATAAAATGAGTAAATGTACTCTCTGGTCTGAGAAGCAACAGGGGTGGATACTCTCAGTCTAAAACCTCTGCCTTTGGACAAGTTTTCTGAAACCTGGGAATGTGCTGGAAAAGGTGTTACCTGGAACCTTAAAATTTCCGTCCCCCACATCAGCATCTCAGCTCCTTCTGGTCAAATGTTCAATGAATATTTCAAATAGTTGGAGACACCATTACAGAATGGAAAACAGCATTATTTTCTAAATGTTGTAATTTTATTTTTTTTACTAAAGCCTTAGCAGACCTCACTAGAAAAATATTATATATGATGATTTTATGACATATTTTCATGAACTATTCCAGAAACTATTTTTGCTGGCAGCACAATACAAATAGACTAAATGTTTTGATTTGTTTTGGGTGGAACATATAGCATGAAAAAATAAAAGTGCTTTTTCAAGCACTATTTTATTTGCAAAATATCTTCAGTGCTTTCTCTTTTACACCAGGGATGGCAGATCACTTTAGCAGGTCACCTTAGGAAAAAACCTCATACTTCATGAAAATGCCTAGAACTGATTAATCTGCATAGGAAGAAGCAAATTTTTCACCAAGTTCTCAGGGGAAACCCTATGAACAAGCCCAGTGAAAAAAAAAGAAAAGCTGAGAAATGAAAAGTAATGGAAAAGAATGTGCAGTTTTTTCACAGCCTTTCAAACTGTTTGCAGTTCAGTTATTTATTGAAGGAATTCAATTCTGCTTATGTTCCATATATAACTTGTTTTATATAAACTTGCTATAAAAGCAGATTATGTCGTATTATTTGAGGGTACAAAAACAAAGCAGGTGGGTAGGTTTCTTTTTCTGAAAAAAAAAAAATCAGCACAAATACCAGGGACCAGGAAGGAACTCTTTCTAATCTGTTACAAATAAATAAAAAATTAAGCGAGAAATCAAGTTCTGACTGTGGTTTGCTTTTGCTTGATTGTTTTTCAGAAAATATCGTGCATTCCCAAACTTTTTACAAAATAGAGATGTGTTAGGGCAATATAGCCATATATTGAGCTAGATTTATTTATATGTATATGCACACGCAGAGTGCACAGTAAATTTTAGGTAAGATAGTCAAATATTAGGAGTACTAACAAAATGTGGCTCCTTAAATCTCATCTGGGAAATATAAGCAAGGAACTTTTGAGGGCTGTACCTACTGTACCTAGATAAATCTAAATGAACTGGCACCATTTCACTTAAATGGGAGACGATGGCAGACTCCCTGCACAAGATGCTCTCCTGAGCCCTGAAAATATTTCTCTGTCCAATGCAAAACCGTTCTCAGCTAAATAAGACACGGTATTTGAAGGCTCAAGAGGCTCCATAGCTTCTCTCATCACAGGCGAGGTTCACACAGCAAAACTCTGCATAAAGCTTTTTTGAGGAAAAGAAGTTAAACAGCTGTGCACAGCAAGCATTTTAGCACTGACTTAATTGCACTCAAAAAGTGCTGATAAATTCTTGAAAGTCTTACTGGAGCTTCAGAACTTAAATCCACAAAGGAAAGCCCAAGAACAGGAAGTTGTGATGAAGGCAAGCACACCATTGCACAATGGGAGAAACCTACATGAACTGGGCTCACTGGGCCTCCTAAAGCCATCTTTCCCATGTGCCACTTTTTAATCTTGGTTTCTTAAGAAAATAGAATTGCATTCACCATCTATCTCTGCTCCCAGATAACCTTTGAGCTCTTTTTACAATTTCAGCCAAATTCAATAGGAAGGACCCAAAAATACCGTGCCATGAAAATCAGTGGTTGGATAAAAGACTGCTAGTCAGTGTCCCCACCAGGGGAAAGATGGTGTGACTTCACCAGTTACCTACTGCCTGACTCGCCAGTTGACTCATCCTCAGCACAGTGCAGGCACCACTGGGAACCATCTCCATTTCACTAGTGGAGGTGGGGAGTGGGGGCTCCTGGAGCCGATATACAGGGGCTGGGTAGAAAAAGGATGTGGAACATTAATCCAGAGGGAACCAAGCTTTGTTAACCCTGCTATTTCTAGAACAGTATATCCTGCATGCACTTGGGTGATGTATGCTCGTGACAGCATTGGTAGTTCATTGGGGTGTCCTGTGGATAAGTCAGAACAAATTAAAAACTAAACTTTAGGATTAATAAAGTCTCACATGCCGGGAAAGGATCCCTATCGTGGTGCAAGACAACTGGGAAATGACAAGCTCTGGGCAAGCCAGTTGTACAGCTGGAAGCCTGCCTGCTCTGGGGATGGGACCCACCACCAGTAGGTCATGGCTGTGGCTGGTTAAGCTAATGTTAAGCTGTGCCAGATCCTACACACAAGAGCAAAGCCCCCAACCTTCCCCTTTTGCTAGGGAAGGTTTGGATTGGATATTAGAAAAAATTTTTACACTGAAAGGTTTATCAAGCATTGGAATGGGCTGTGCAGGGAAGTGGTTGAGGCACCATCCCTGGAGGTGTTCAAAAGACGGGTTGACATGGTGCTGGGGGACATGGTTTTGTGATGGGGTTTTTTGGTCAGAGTTAGGTTGATGGTTGAACTAGACGATCTTGAAGGTCCCTTCCAACCTAGGTGATTCTATGAACTGATGAACCTGCCAGCGGCAGATTTGGGGGTGGGCAGGAGCCCAGGTGGACTGAACGCACTGCAGCCGGTTCCTTGGGGTGTGACAAGCCAAGTGCCATCACCTCCAAGACGATCGGCCTCCATGATGCCCGGCCGTGAGATGCGGAGATGGAGACGTGGAGGTGGAGACGTGGAGGTGGCGACGTGGAGACCGGTGCCTTCAAACGGCGGGGTAGGAGGGCGGTTGGATGTGGCGAGCGGGGCCCTCCAGCCTGGCTCCGGGCTGAGGAGGCCCTCGGCCTCTGAGGGGCTGTGAGGCGGGACGGGGGTGGGCGGGGCGCGGCGGGAGGAGGTGGGGGTAACGGGACGAGGCCTGCGGCAAGACAAAGCCCGGGCAGCTCAGCCCGGCGCCCGGAGGAGGGCGAGCGGGAGGCCGGCGGCGGCGGGGCGGCGCTGACGGGGCGGCGGGGCGCGGCGGGGCGCGGCGGGCGGCTCCCCCCGTGGGTGAGGGGAGGTGGCCCCGCCCCGCCCCGCCCGGCGCCTCGCGCTGCCCTCGAGCGCCCCCGCGCGCAGCCTCCGGGCGCCCGCCCGCCCGCGGGGAGGGCGGCGGGCAGGTGCGCGGCGGCTGCGGCGTGAGGCGGCGTTGAGGCCGTGTCCGCCCGCCACCGCCGCCCCTCATCGCGGGCTGCCGCCGCCTTCCCGGCGTGAGCACCGGTTCCCTCCTGCCGCCGCGGCTGGCTGCCTCCTCCACCTCCTCCACCTCCTCCTCCGTTCCGTTCCAGCCCCCGGGGGTGCCCGTCGGTGGGTGCGTGCCCCCCGCCCCAGCCCCCTGCGCTCGCCTCCCCACCGCGGCCGCCGCAGCCCCGCTTAGCCCGGCCACCATGGCGCGCGGGAGGTAAGCGAGCTCCCTTCATCCCCCTCCTTCGCGGCGGGGCCGCCGCCGGGTCTCGCCCTCCCGCCGGCGCCGCACCTGCCGGGGGCGCGGGTGGGTCCCGCCGGCTGGCGGCTGCGTGAGGGGGGGAGGGGGTCGGCAGGCGGGAGGGTGGGTTTTTTTTTCACCAGGTGCTGGAGGAAAAAGTTGGGCTGGGCGGAGGCGAAGCGGCCCCGCATTGTGTTGCGTTGGGGCGCGGGTGTTTCCTTGCGGGCGGCGGCGGGTCTACTTCCGGGTTCGCACCTTTTTTTCCTTCGCCGCCGCTCCGCGCCCCCGCCGCTGCCCTCGAACGGAGCTGCAGCCTCCGCCGCTCCCCCGCCGGGACGGAGGGGAAACGGGTGGCGGGGCCGCTCCGCACGTCCGACACGAACGACGGCAGAGATCATGGTAGAGGGAGGGCGAAGAGGCGCAGTTTTCAGCGGCTCCCCCCCCCCCCCCCCCCCCCCCGCTTCCACCAACGAGCGGGGCGCAGCGCCGCGGCGGCGGCCGGGGCCGAGGTAACGGCCGGGCAGCAGCGGCGGGGACGCTGCGGCAGCCCGACGCCAGGGGGCGGCCCGCGCCCCGCCGCCACCGGATGACGGTGACCACCCGGCGAGCCGCTGCGACCGGAGCGGAGCTGGGGGTGGGGGAGCGGAAGGGAAGGCTGTGGAGGAGAGCGGACGGACAGCGGTGGGGGACCCGCCGGGCGCCGCTCCTCGCTGTGAGGCGGCTGGAGAGCGGAGGATGGGGGCAGCGGCGGTGCACCCCCGGAGGGCGCGGGGTTTGGCCGGCCTGTGGTAACCACCGGGCCGGGCTCCGCTGCCGCCGGCGGCGGGTGTCACGCGCAGCGGCGTGTGCGCGGTGCGGGGGGTTTAAACGTGGAGCGGCGGCGGCGGGGCCGCCATTTTGAATGGCTCCCTGCCGCGCCGCAGGCAGCGCGGGGTCGCGGCCGGCCGCTGTCCCCCTCCCCGCGGGGCTGCGGGGAGAGGGGCCGGGGCGGTGCGCGGGTGCGGGTGCGGGGCGGGCTCCCCGGACAACGGCCGCGTGTAGCCCTGACGGCCGGCTCTCTGAGGCGGGAGTCGCCGGTGCCGACGGGACGACAAATAAAAGTGCAGAAGTGCCCCTGAAGCGCCTCGTTTCTCCTTGTCTGGTTTCCCGCCTGGGGGTGGTGGTGGGGTGAGGGTCGGTTCGGTCGGTGGGCGCCGTGCGGGGAGGTAGGATAGCATCTGGCCCTGCTGCGGGGCCGCCTCGCGCCTGCACCGCTCCTGGTGGCGTCGCGGTGGGCGCTGGTGGCCGAACGCCGGCAACTGCATTCGGCTGCGGCGATTATTAGGCTGGAGCCAACCGTGCAGTGAATCAGCTAAACAGGCAGTAAATTGCTTTAAAAATTTGCAAACAGCAACAGTGCACGTCGATATTTTGCCCAACCTGTTACAAAAGATGGAATTGGCATATATAAATAAATCTGAAAACTCTTGGTTAGTTTTAAATCTCTATTTTTATTGCTTCAACACGAGAGAATTATCTATTTTGGGATATACCTAAAGGGATTTCATTCATTTACTTGTTTCTCTCTTACTGCTTGTTAGTGGTTGTGAGTGAATTATGTATGTTGTTCTTACAGTCACGGGACAAAATAGTAGTGCACTCTACCAATTTACAGGAGTTACACTTTTTTTCCTTACATAACTGATCTTGCTGGTCTTTTTAAATAGGCCATACATAAGGCGGGGGTTTTTCCCCACTCTGACGGGCTCTTTTGGAATTTCATATCTGTGTGGAAACACTATTAATAGTTGCAAGTACAGAGAAATGTCCTGTCATGAAGAAGTCATCAAATACTAAGAAAATAATTATAGTTAAATTTGGTTGTAGTTCATTTAAATTTAGTTGTGTGTAATTTTAGTGGTATATGGATATAATATTGTACTAATGCGAAAGTGCGTGTTTACTCTTAAATTGATACCTGTGTACTTTGCTTGACAGAACTATAAGTCATTCTATTTTTAAAACACACTAAAAAAAACCCTTAAAACTTCAGAGGAGACAACACTTTTGGACAACTATTTATAAGATATGCAACTAAGCCATACCTCTTGATAGAATTATGATTTTTTCCTCCCTTGCTATAAAGTAGTAAGAATCAATATTGAATTAAATTATGACCTTAATTATTAATATACCAGGAAGCCAAGTTCCCTTTGCAGTAGTGAAACGAATCATGTAATTACAGCTGATGCTTGCCCTGTGTACTAGTTACAAAAATGCAGCTGTTGTAAAAACTCTGCTGGCGTGTGTATGACAAAAATAGCTGTCTTCTGCTCTGTTTTTAAAATATATTCTGTAAAAGGCAAGTGTTGCCATCTCAGTTTTATCCGCAATTTTTGTTTGTTTAAATCGGAGAAGGTGTTAAAAGTTTCAGAAAAGGAAAAATGGTGATAAATAAATGGAGAAGGAAACCCCAGACCCTCTCTCTCTCCTAGGCCTGAGCGGCTGCTCTCTGAGCCATTGCCAGGGTGCAGTGGTGGGTCACAGGCGGTGTTTCAGGCCCCATCTCCGAGCACCCAAATGAATTTCAGAGCCCGAGCGCTTAAAATCCGCCTTCTCCTCTTTTTCCGTTTCGTAACCCCGTGCTGGTGTTTTGATTGAATCGCAGCCGAACCCCGCGACACGCCGGGCGGGAGCTAGTTTCCCGAGGAACCATTCCCCCCCGCCCCGACCTTTCCCCCTGGGGTGAGGATCCCCAGCGCCCCGCGTCCACCGGGCGGAGCGGGGGCCCGTCCCGCGGCGTCGGGAGCTGCCGGGTACCGAGCGGCGGCGGCCCCGCCTCCCCCGCGGCCCGCCGCTGTCCGTGGTGCTGAATGCCGCCCGCCAGCCATGTTGGTGGCGGCCGGAGCCCGCCGCCCCGGCGAGGGCCCGCTCTGCCCTGCCCGCTCCTGTCCGCCCACGCCTGTTTGTGCATCCTTCGCAAGGGGTCACCGTAGGGAAACGCTGTCACCAAAAGCCTTTATGCAACGCCTGGCCTGCTGAACGTGATGAACGCTGGTCGTAAAATCCCTGCCCGAAATGCTGTAGCGCTTTCTTCTTTAGAAAATGAGCCTTTCCAGCAATAAAGGTTGTTTGTAGACAACTTGCGAAGCGTAACGTTAGCTGTATGGAATGGAAGTGCTGCTGAAACCCACTGCTAGACAGGAACTTGGTATTTGCTATTTTTAACCGCAGGTTCAGTTTGTGAAAGGGCGTTCTGAAAGCTAATATCAAACTAGCGTGTAACCAGTGAGAACGAAATAACCATTGGTAGTATGGAGAACGTTCAAGGAAAAAAAAAAGGTATCTAGCATCAGTACAAACACAGCTTTTTCTCTCTCTCTTTAAGAAAAGACAGTTAAATTTTGAAAGGTGTACAATCTAGAAGATATTTTTTTTCTAAATTCACTTGAATGTGGTTCAGCATCTCTTAGTAAAGTAAAAAAAAAAAAAAAAAAAAAGAAAAAAGAGCTTTTTTTACCACAGAGACGAGTGTTCATTTTCTGTAATTGCACACTGGGTATTTCAAATGGAGTTGCATAATAAAAAGCAAAGACACGATTCTGGTTTCATGTGTAGAGGCTAAAAAAAAAAAGACAAAAACAATCTGATGTGTTTCATATGGGAAGATAACAATTTTTAAAATATACAGGCTTTTTAACATTCTGCTTCTAAAAATAGAATGAATTGATATGCAGGGTCTTCAAATTAAAGGTCAGAGGTGACAAACCGGGACAAAGGTCATGGAGCTCATTTTCAAGCAATCAGTTTCCAGTTTTTTCATGGTTGAACAAAAGCTTAATTATACAGAAAAGTAAGGACTGTAATATTTAACTAGTCAATTTTAACAGAAAAATAGAGATAGATTTGCACAATTCCCTCTTCCTGAATGTGGTTGTAACATGGAATTGTTTGTGCTGCTGTTACTGATATAAAATCATGTCTACATTTAAACATTTAAATACATTTCTTAATTTAATGTTTAAAAACCTACCATCTGTATTTAGTATTAGTACTTGAGAACTAAGAGAAGACTGTGTAGCCATTTTCTGCTTTTACAGTGATCTTAGCAAAAAAAAAAAAAAAAAAGATGGCGATCAGACTGTGATTTCAGTAAAGTTAAATTGCAGGTCCATGCATTTTGGCATTCATGCAAGTATTTATTATTTCTAGCAAAGCACTTTCCTTCCCCAAAATCCTGATTGCAGTATGCAGCATTCTCTGTGTAACTGTGCAGTAATTACACAGACCTAAAACCTGACTATTTAACTAATATGTGTATGTGATTATCTTTTTATTATGTGCAGTGTAGTGTTCTTTCACTGATTAAGGGTTCTTATCAATTTGAATGGATTGTGTCAATGTTTATATGAATAATGTTGCATTTACACTAAACCACATTTCTGTAAATATTCTAAAGATGTTTAATAAATGTTCTATAGGAAACATTTTATATATATTTAGATCACATGCAGTGCAACACTAGAGATAATGCCCACAAATTATACTGTTACAATTTGTACACTCACTAGTATTTTTGTATCACATCATAGGTTTTTGCTTTTCTTTCAGACATGGTGTCTCCTGTACCTACTTCAAATAATGATGTGTGCACTGATTTTAAAGATGTTCATCTTTGATTTTTAGTTATATATCACTGATACTTCTGTGTATTTTTTTTTCTGATTTGAATTAATGATCTTTCTGGCTTATAAAAAATTACCATTGCATTTCTTTATTTGTTCAGTTGTTTTAAACAATGACTCAGTCAGAAGGTATGAGATGTAGGACTGCTGTCCACTCCAGATAAATGAGAAAAATGTCATACGCTGTGGACTGTCTATACTTCTAGAAAAGTTAATATTCATTGTAACACTCTTCTGTTGTTTTATAACTTTTAGTTTGATTGTTTTAAACCACAATATGTATAACAGTATTTGGCGAGCATATTATGAAATACAAATGATAAAAAATTTTCCGTCTTTATTAATGCTCTCAAGTAATAATTCAGTGACTTAAAAAAAAAGATTCTCTGTTTTGTAGGTAATTACACATAGAAATAAACAAAAAAGTCTACATAAATGAAAGGATATGTGAAAGATGTGCGAACCCTGTGAAAACAAGTATTAATGCAAAACATCTCAGAAAGGAGGTCTGAAAAAAAACATACTGAAATTGTTAAAAAAACAAAGATCTATAGATTTTTAAGAATACAATTTCTTGTAGTGCCATCACTTTTGAGGGGATGATATTAAAGTCTTAATTAGTGAGAGTATTTTTGTAACCTAAGCGAAAGTTATAACTTACGGAATTTGTTTTTAGAACAGAATTAATCTTGGTTTAATCATGGTTTTGCATTGAGGAAAAAGCATGTACAATTCTGGATTAAAAATGTAGCATCTCTACATCAAATGTGAACAATTCACATTCAATTTAGTGTAATCAGGGAGAATGGGAAAACCCCGCATTTTTCTTTAAAAAGGAAGCTTAAGTATTGAATTCACCCTTGTTTCCATAATGACTCTTTCTTAACTTGGCCTTTAACATTTATCTTCAGAGTTTCATTTGGCTTTGTTTTGTTTGCAATTTTTTTTTGTTTTCCAGTGGGGAAATAAAATCTTACAATATATGTAGTTTCTCATAGAAATAACTACAAAATAAATTAGTGATCAAGCTCTGAAAAATATATTGATTTATCAAAATATGATGATTTGAGATTTGCGGCTTTAAAAGGTTTTTTTCCTTACAAAAATCTGATACTAAATAACATAAAAATACAAAAAAAATGCTTTGAAAACAGCTGCAATAAGATCACGAGCTAGTTTTGTCGTTGTTTGATTTGCTGTGTTGCAAATTAATGTGTGGCAATTTCAATATGCCCATGCTAACAGTAAACTGGGAACAAAATACTTATAATATGAAGGAAGTAGACAAACAGTAGTAGAAGAGGGTGATGTGCTTTATGTTTAAATTGTGTATTTAAAACAAATCATCTTTAAATCTTACAAAACCTTGTTTGAAACTTACTTATTTTACATTGCTTAACATATGCACATTCAAATTGCAGTTTATACTAAATCAAATACACTAAATATGAGAATAGTGTATACCTAATTTCAGTCTTTAAAAAAAAAAAAATCTTGATCAGTGTGTTCCTTTAGTATATATTATTAAAGTTTTAGCCTAAATAATTCCTAAATAGTTTTTAATGCTAAAATAATTGTCAATATTAATATAATAACACTACTTCATTTTGAAGAGAAACTTTGATCCTCTTTAAATAGTTGGCAGGCTTTTAGTGGCCCCTGTTCTATTTGCGGTGGGTTTTATTACTCCTTTTCATTGCCCAAAATGATCATATTGGTAACAACAGGTGAAGCACGTTTTACCTTCCTCTATTTCTCTTCTCACTGTAATCAAATTACATTCTTACAAGGAGCTAGAAGGTACATAACTGGATGTTTGATCTTCAAAAATGTGTACTTCATTTCTTAAAAGCTAAGGTATGCTCACCCTCATTTTATATCTGAGAAAAGCATACCTGGACTATTGCCAAGCTATTTTAATTACTTCAAACTGTAATTACTCTTCTTCAGATCAGTGACAAAATTGTGTGAAATTAGTAAAGAAAGACTACATTTTAATTTGCTAGTTGTTAGATTAATGTTTTGAATCAGCATTATTTCAATGTTTCAGCATCTCACATGTGCTTGTTATAAACTTCACTCGCTAAAAAATTACAGTAATGGTTTAAGAAGAAAAGTGTGGAAGAAAAGCAAAGAAAATTATGGCTAGACTAAGAATGAAATTATGAGAGCTTCCAAATCTTGTCACCCCCCACCTTAATTACATAAGGACATTGACACCTGAGTACGTTTTTCTTATTTATGCATTTCAAACTATTTTACTGAATGAAACTAAAAGAAAAGAGAGTTAAAACAATGAAAATATTTCAGGAGGAAGTCCATTATTTAGAATTGTACATTAAGGAATTCATGTGCATACTCCTAAAACTAGTTAATTTAAAGTATAAGATAACACTCATTTGTGATGTTTGAAATCAAAATACTGTGTGCATAGTGCTTCTAACCAGCAGTCAAGAACTGTAAACAAGAATAAAGTGTTATTTAATTTTTACTGGCTGCTTCAAAAGATAGACAGCAAAGTTTGTTGATTAGATTGTGTTTTCTAAGTTAATATATCTGAACAATGCGTGTATGTATATATATATATGTTTAAAAAGCTGATGTTTTATGCTTTTTCTATGCCTGGGTTCTGTATAGGGAGTTTTAAAATTTTGTATATACTTTGCAACATTCACCTATTTAAGTCTTCTCTCCTGATGAGTTAACTAAAAGAGCTCTTTTAACATTGGAATGTTTTCCTTTATTCGTTTGCATTGCTATCATACTTCTTTTGTTATAAAATAAAGCATTGGTGGGTTTTGTTCTCCAGTTCTTCTGGTTGTACTTAAAATATCCGGTATTCTTTCAAAAAAATACTTCTGGCTGCACTGACTGTGAAAGAAACAGGTTTAACATCTGAATTTTTATTTTTAACTTATTTTTGAAGGAAACTATATAACTTATTTAATGGGCTAACTATGTGTGTCTGCTATACTTTCATCCAAGCAAATTATGTTTCTGAATCTTTTGCCAGCAAACTTGCCTAAGCTGTTGAATTCAAAACAATGCTTATCAAAGAGATTTTTTTTCTTTTTAAGTGGGTATAAACTTACTGTTATTTTTCACTGACCAATAAGTTGTAAAAAAAAAACAAAACCAAACTACTTAAGCTGTTAAGTAAGTTAAATTACAGAATGTGCTACCTGTAAGGAAAAGGTGATTACCTTAGTTGGATGTCTGTCACTGTGTCTTTAGCTGATACTACTCTCTTCATTGTATTCCATATCCTGCAATAATTCCATATAGTGTTCTGTTATGTTGGGGTTTTCTTGTGCCTACTGTTACAGTACCCTTCCACATGCTGTGAATGCATAGTTAAACAGGGATTGCTTTTTCTCTAAAAAGATCTTGCTGCCCAATGCATAATTCCTGAACAGATGTATTTTGTTATTTGCAGTTACAGAATTCATGTAAATGCCAAGATAGTTACAATACTAAAATGCTGTGATTTTTTTCTGGTTTTGTACTGCATAAAGAGGCATAGGAGAGTTCACCATGGGCTATTTTAGAGCCCAATTTTGCTTCCATTTAAGTCAGGGACTGATTTCTTACAGCTTTCAGTAGGATGCAGTAAAATACACACTGGAATGGGAATGCCCAGGCTTTTCTACAGTAATGTCCCTCGTTTTGTGCATCATGTTGGGAAGCTATAATTACTACTTTATTAAAAAATTCACATCTCTTTTTTTTTTATCCTTAATGATCTGATAATGACACTAAAATATTTATTTGATTTAATGACACTAAAATATGTGATGCGTACAAATTTGTTTTGAAATGGCGATACTGGAAACAAGAATAACTTGAGCTTGTGCTGTTTTCTGTTAGTTTTTAAGAACTATACTATTCCCGTTTGAGTCCTAGCTTCGCTCCCCAAAATACTTATTTTTAATCCCTTCATAAACTGAGCAGACTACGTGCCAAAGCCAAGAACGGATCCTTTACTCTATGCTTGCATATTTCATTATGTTGCATAAATAATGCAAGTAAATCTGAAAGACACAAAAGCCACATAGCCACAGGTTGGCAGAACAAAGAAGCAGACACAAGAGATTGGGCTTCAGTGCTTGAAGGTGTAAAAGCAGAGTTAGGTTTAATACAAGGCAAAAGTCCAGACAATTCCAGTGGAAAATTTAGTGACTACAAAAGAAGAGGAATTGAATCAGCTTGCCAGTGTTGTTGCACTGAAAAGAGAGATTGTACCATTCCCTTTTCTGATTCCTGGTGTTGGAAAGGACTCAGGATAACTAACTGTAGAAAAAAAGAAGTTGGAGAAATTTGATTCTGATTTGTCTTTGGTCATTCTTCTTCTGGCTTTGCTCATTCCTAATCCCATATTTTACTAAGAGAGGAAGATAACTTGTCAGGATGTGCTCTAAAATTGGAAAAAGAAAAATCCCATATTTCTCTAAAAGTGAAGAGAATTTTGCTTATATCTAAACAGGAGGATAATGCAATTCCTTGTTTGTTTTGGATGGGTTTTAGTTAAAGTAGATTATTCAAAAGACAGTAGAGGGTGATGAGGACAGGCTTGTAGCAGGTGAGTTTGTGCGTGCTCCTATCTATTCATCTTCTATTTATTAAACGAAACGGACAGCCTAAATAACAAGCTTACTCCAAAACCAGGGTCTTTTCCTTCATGCTTCTTGCCATCTGTGGTACTCATTTTGATGTTTTTATTTGCAATATACACAATTAGCCAGGTTTTGCTCATCTAAATCAAAAGTACACTTTTCATGTCGTTTCAATCAAGTCACACCTCTCTATTTCTTGACTCACTGGTTTGTTTCAGATTGAGACCTAGACTTTAGTATTATACATGTGACGTTCTGCAATTTTATAACTGACACAATTGAAAACATTTTTCTATTGATACTCATAAATTGGAATCAGTCTACAATTTTGTCCATGAAAGAATCCTGAAGAATCATTTTTATTGGTTTTTTTTTTATATATAAATCATATATGGGGATAGCCGATTGCTTAAGTTGTACAATTTAAGCATAGTAAAGGCAACTCACTAGTTCTTAGGTTACCTATAGCAATTAAATATTGATAAAGGAAACAAACACCTTCCAATATCCTGCAAATCTGTGTCTTTTCCTTGTGTTGTCATCAACTGTGTAGCTTTTGTAAGAGACCAATGAAAGGGGCAATGCCTTTATGGGTACTTGGGAAAGAAAATAAAATAATAATTAAAAAAATATAAAAGCGGCTGATTTTTCTCTTATGCCTTGGTTATCTCAGTGTGGTTTGGATGAGCTAGGTAAGTCTCAAACAGTAAGTTTACAGGTCACTTCACAAGAGTCAATGCCCTGGCATTTTATGGCCTTCTAATGAGCCGTTAAACTGCAGAGAGGTAATTAAATATGGTACTCTGGTGCAAGTGTACACAGTACTGACTCCAGCTCTCTTGATTTTAGGTTCCTCAGAAGACGATGAGGTCAATCAAGAAGGTCTCCTCAGGCTCAGGTCAGTCTTCTCAATAGCGTCTTTCCATGGCTGACTTCGTGTCTCTCAAGCTGAGGTGCCGCTGCCCTTGTGTCCCCCCGACTCGGGTGAACTTCATTCTTTGCGGGGAGGGGGGGAATCATTCATTTTGTGCCCAAGCTCCAGAGTTCTTGCTTGACGTAGTTTGAAGGTTCTGCTTCCGCAAGACAAATAAACAATTACATAAGGAAAGTTTATTTGCGGTGACCCCCCCATCAGACGCCTGTTGTGAACTGTAGGAGCCCGCACGCCCTTGGGAACGCTCCTGCGCTACCCCCGCCCGCACCGCCCGCAACTGTAACTCCTCCAGTTGCTGGCACGCCAAGTCCCAGCGCCAGCTGGCCCTGATCGCCACGCAGCCCCCTCTCATCGCCGCGCCGCTTCCCTCCAGCGCTGCCCGCCCGTCCCGGCCTCCCCCCGTCGGTGGCGGCAGCGGGCGCGGCCCTTCCCGGGCGGCGGCGCATGCGCGGGGCGGCGGGCAGGGGCCGCGGCCGGCGCACGTCCCGCAGACACTTGTAAAACAGCCGTGCCTCGGGTGCTCTGCGGTGGGGAGTGCTCGGTGCGGCGGTAGATAGCCCGGGGCTGGCAGGTTTTAGCGGTGTGCCTGGGCGGGAGGAGGAGGCGGCTGCCGTGCGGTGGTTGCCCGGTGGGGAGGATGCGCGCCCCGCACAGAGCCCAGGTGCGGTCGAGTCCCCGGCTGAGGGGACGGGCCGGAGACTTGCCCGCTCGCCGCCCTGCGCCCGCACCCTGAGAGGGGAAAGCGGTGAAACCGGACCGCTGCCCGTCCGTGCGGTTACTTCGGGCGGCCGGTCGGTCGTTCCGTAAGGGCCGTTCTTCCCGGGGCGGCGGGTGGCTTGAGCCCCGTCAGACGGTTTCCCACGACGGCTGGCTACAGCCCCGTTAAATCCGCCGGGGAAGCGGTCGCTATCGGTTGCAAATCCACCGCTGAGAGACAGTTAACGCATGTGGAAACCACATCCTGCGGCAGAGCGCTCCGCGTCGGTGCCCCCCGCGTCCCCCTGCCCTCCGAGCACACGGGGGATTCCAGCAGCGTTTTACAAACCCGCCGGCAGAGATCCGCGGGAGGCAGGGTGGACCGCGGAGCCCCGACACCCGCCGCTTTTCATTTCGACGGGGAAAAATGTCAGTAAAGCGTTCGAAACCACGATCCGGCCGTCAATTAAAATAGCGGCGAACGGCGCGGAGATCCTTCGGCGAGGGCCGCCCCGTCTCAGTACCGAAGGCAGAGCCGGGGCCGGCGGTCGGCGCCGAGTTCAGGTGTAGCGGCTGAGGGGCGGCGGGACCCTGTCCTCGTCCACGTCCCCCCCCTTCCCCACAGCGAACCGGCCGCTGCCGGAAAGAAAGTCCACCGGGGCCCCGGTTGCAACCCCCGCCCTCGACCCTGGCGCATCACAGCGGCGGAAAGGGAAAGCGGTTTTGGCGCCCAAACCGTAGGTGAGGAGGGTTTTGGCGGGAAGAGTTCGGGGTTGGGGGGGATGTCTCTGCCCTGAGGAAGCGGCTGGAAACTCCCGCCCCCCCCTTTAGTAAGGAATCGCTTTCGAATTGAAAACACGTAAAAACCACGACGGGCGTTTCATTCGGTCAAATGCCGGCGGGAACGGCGCTGTCGCGCGTGGGGCGGCCGCGCGAAGCAACCGACCCCCATGAGTGAAGAGAGGGGGGGCCGGGGAGGGGCTCTGCGGCGCCGTCCCCGGTTTCCCTGCCCGCCCGCCCGTCGGCGAGAGCTTTGCCATGGGAAGCGGCGGCGGCAGCCCGAGCCCCGCTTTCAAGTGTAAAACACGCGGTTTGTTTCAAACGCCCGCGGGGCCGTCGTTTGTTTGACCCTTTTTTTGTTGTTTTGGTTTTTGGAGGAGGGTGTTGTTTTGGTTTTGGTTTTGTTTGTTTGTTTTTTCGGGTAATAGGAAAAAAAAACCAGAGTTAGTTTAAAAGTTTTAGGAAGTTGACAAATTGGCAGTGCAACACCGCTGGGTTTGGTTACACAGTTTCAAGTGAGCTCTTACTCTGCATTCGGGAAGACAATGACTCCAGCTTCCTATAATTGTCTTGACCAAAATTAGCATCTTTTTTAGCGAAATATAAGGACAGAAATATCTTTCTTTAACATGTGAACTATTACTTTTAAACTAACTTTTCCACTTTTTTTTAAATTATTATTGTAAAGCTTTTCCCACCTTTATCCTCTTGGCTGGCTCCCCTCCCCCCGATTCTTTGCGACTGAATTTTGGAGGGGTGTTGGTGGGTTGGGTTCTTTCCTCTTCACCCTTCTCTCCCCCTTCTTTTTTTTTCTTTCTTTCTTTTTTTTTTTTTTTTTTTTCTTTTTTTCCGGAGAGTTCCCAGCTGGCAACAGCTCTCTACCTTCCACAAAACTTGAAAGGCTGATGTCCCTTGCAGGAAATGAATGAGTCGATAACATCTGACACCAGTGACCAGTCCAGTGACCCCAACCTTAATTCCACTAATACTGGAGGCCTGAAAATCTCAGTAAAGACCCTTTGCAAATCTCCCCCTGCTCCCCCCCCCCCCCACCGGCCCC
>JAOQGH010000023.1:73408408-73441449 GCA_025769975.1 Gallinago jamesoni | reverse complement strand
ACTCTTTGCTTTGCATCTTGTCCCCCCCTTCTTTTTCTCCCCCCTTCTCCCCCCAACCCCCCCACCCCCACCCCTCCCGCCTTTCCCTCTTCCTCAGCAGGGGCGAGTAAAGGTGGAGACGAGCCCGGGAAGTTGCCGGAGCAGGAAGAAGAGGAGGAATCCCAGGTTTTGCACGGAACCGGCCATTGCAAATGGTTCAATGTGAGAATGGGATTCGGGTTCATCTCCATGAGCAACCGAGAGGGAAGCCCCTTGGAGTCTCCAGTTGATGTCTTTGTACACCAAGTAAGGCTCATTTTTGTCTTCCATCTCAGCCTGCCGCCTTTGGTTGAGCTCTAGTGGGACTGGTTTCATGTGAAGAGAAGTAACCTATTTTTCCTAGGTATTTAGGTACATCTGTAACTAAAAAGTTGCCTTAGGTACTGTTTTTGTTGGCAGAGTACGCTTTTGGTGAATAAGGTCGTTAGATTGTGCTTAGTTTCTGTGGCTGGATAATGTTGTTTCTTCATATCTTACTCCTTGGTTACAAACTTCTCCTGTGCTTTTTTTATTTATTTTCAAATGCCACGCTTTTTCTTTTTAACAAGGATTATCACTTGGCACCAGACTGATCAGGAGCAGATATGCCTTTCCTTGGAAACTGATTAAAATTAAACTCACAAAAGGATAAATAAATGTCGGGTTTCGTACAGATAACATTTGAATACAGTTTTTAAACGCTTTTCTTGTAAACCTCGAATTGCATTTTAAGAGCTCATCTGAGATTAGTTAGTGAAATTAAGACATAATTATAGTGTTATTTTGCAGTAATTCAGACCTGCGAGCGGCCCCGTGGTGATATACTGAAGCGTGCATGTGGTTTGCTTGGTTGATTTTTAAATATTCTTCACTAAGAAAAAAAAGAAAAAAGGAGTGATTAAGGGAAGGGACCAAAAGCAGAGTCTCTGTGAGGTCTCTGTGAGCCTGTTCAGGAGAGAAGGTGCCTGTGGCCCTTGTTTTTATTTTTAAGCACAGCTGCGGGAACAGCATTCGTGCTGGGAACGTGGAAGCTGGTATGAATGCCTTCCTGCAAAGGAGCTTCAGATGTAAGATATGTACAAAATGATAAAGTTATGGGAGCTTTTCCCAAGGTCTGTAGCGTGGTTTGTGAAGAAGGAGCATGTGTAGACCTTCCCTGGCCCTTCTGTTAGTTAGTCTCCAGTCGCAGCAACACTATTTTGCATTTCACTCGTCTTCTCTATGATCAGGTAATAGAAGAGCAGTATCAGGTAAAGAGACCATTTTGGGTTTGCCAAGGGCCATGTTAGGAAGGCAAAAAGGCATCTTGACTTTTTACGTGGTTGTCCATTTTCTATGACGTTTGCAGTGACGGGGCAGGGGGGTGTTCCGTGATTATACAGTGATGCCCTTTTAATGTACCGTTTGGTGGCCCGGCCATATTTTGTGGTAACTTTCATCAGGATTTTGTAAAGAATACATATTTAATTAGGTTAATAAAAAGGTGACTGAACCTGGGAGTGCTGCTGCTGTGGCGCGTTGCCCTGCTCCTTGCGGCGCTGGAGTGGATTTCTGATCTTACTGTCTTACATGTACCCTGGGCATCAATATTAGCTGTTGGCATTTGGGGTTATGTGTGAAGTGTAGAATCCAATAGTGAACTTACTAAATTCTTACACTTCCTGCTTTGTACTGGCCTATGAGGTGCCCCCCTCTTTGCTGCTGCTGCTGCTTCTTTTTCTTTTTATAACTGACTGAATGAAATACTTATCAAATAAGGAGCATTCTTCTTCCTGTTTTGGTTTTTCTTTTCCTTTCTTCCCATATTTGTACCTTTTAAAGTCATGAAATTGCTCTTCACACTTCTGTAAATTTACTTTATAGATAAAACCCCCTTTTCTTCATCTAATTTTGTGTTAATACATGTCATTGGTTTTGCTTCTTAAATAATAGAAGATAAACATTTGAAGCATAGCTGTGGTGGTGATAAAAAAAACTCCCACATTTGGAAACATAGATATTCTTACAGCTGTGGAAATAGAGAAGTGTTGAACTGCATGATAACATGATACATTTAAGTAATACTAGACAAGGTGTGTTGTTCCATAATGGAAAGTAGACAGAAAATACTAACGAAGTATGTGGTAAATTTCAAAGTTGCTATTCAGTTGTCCCCCCGCAAAGGAGGGGACAAGAATGAAGTGTTAGACGTGGTTTTTTACACTTCAGTCAATATCCTTGGATTTCTAAGACACATCACAGTGAAAAATAGCCCGTTTTGTTGCACATAACCTCTTGTGTCTTGGTCACTCTGAGTATTACTTAGAGAGATACTTTATTGAATGAATTTACTAGTATCCTGCAATGGATTGCTCTTACAACAAAAAAAAAAATGTTTCTCACCTTTTTCGTTCTGATGAAATCTAGGATATACATAAACTTTATTGTGACACAAATCTTTTCTCCATCAGTCAAAAATAGAATTTTTCTGTTTAATGTAATGGGGAGAAGCAGTAACTACTTAATTTCAGAGTACGTTTTGGATAATTTATATTGCTCTATAGAATGCTTTGTGTTAGCTGACTGGCTGACTGGCGGTAATGGGAGCAGCCAGAGCATAAAAATGTCTTTAAATCAGTAATGTTATTAACAGTGCTGCTTGTACAAGAGCCTGGAGTCTGAACAGCAATTGGACACTATTCCTACTAGTTTCATTAATATGAAAAATTTAGTCATATGAAAAGGTCTTTTCAAGGCAAAGATGTGAGTTTATTTATCTCTTGAAACAAAATATTCCTGTTCAAAACTGCTTCGAAAACACTTCATCATTTATTTAAATGTGTGCACATAATGTTGCATACATCCACTTGTTCTGCAATGTTTGTAGCTACTAGTATCATTTTATAGAATCAAACAGTCTAAGCAGAGGAAAGAAGCTTCTATCTTATTTTGTTCAAGTCCTGTCAAAGCTAGCTTGAACCCTGCAACAATATTTTTACTTCCTTATTTTACCTTTTCTTGGTGAGGTTATGCCCAATTTATGAGAACTCGCTATGAGCAAACTTACTGGATGTCAAGTCAAAATTCCTGTAATAGTTTAAGCTCATTATACATAGACTTTTGAGCTTGCAATAAATAATTTTGCTTTCTTCTTGGGAGTTACCCCTTGGTTTTTGCAGATTATAGTCATGTTTTTCTAAAGTCAGTGCTTTGCTAGTTGTATACATTGATATATTGTTAGTGGATGATGCTTTTCTTTGGATTTTTCTTTACCTTCACCCAGTTAGAGTTCTATTTGTGAAATGGCTGCAGTATTGAGTTTTTAAGTTTACCTTTTAAGTCCTTCCTTCAGCAGTAACCATTTTGATTGATCTTTTCTGAACTACCTTCAAGTTGTTGTTACCCTTCCGGTAATGAGGTACCTAGAACCAGATGGATTATTTAAGGTACAAACACATCAGCCTTTATAGATGTGCATCTCTGTGTGTGTACAAACATCTACACTCCTGTCCTTTTTTGGCTTTATTCTGATACAGCTTATATCTTTAAGTCATGTGTTTCAGTCATTCAGTGTCACATAAAAATTACAAGTCCTAAAAACTAGTTAATTTTTCGAAGACAAGCCATGCCCAGTGCAACAATGTGCCTACTCCACTGTGTTTCTTTTCCAAAAAAAAACAAAGAGTGGCAATATTAGTCCTGTTTAACTGTTAAATCCAAGGAATGTGCACCTTACTGAATTTGGCTCAGTATTGTCATTTGGATTTTTAATAAGTAGCATGGAATGAATAATATAGCTTGCATCTTTTTTATGATATGAATTCTGCACATAGTTACATGTGAATGGCTCTAGTTAATTTTTAGAAAAAGATCTATTTTTCGAGGGGTAAAACAGAGTGGAGAGGCGAAGTGAGTGAAACCTTTTGTGGTGCCCATGGAAAAAGGATTTCATTGTTAAGAACTAAGAGCTCAAGCTTCTGGAAAATCAGAGAAATGGATGATTCTTAAATTTGTGTGTGTGTGTGTGTTCAAAATTGTGCACCAACTTTGATACATACAGCTTTTTGGATGCTGGCAAGTAAGGCAAAAATACTGTGGCTTTTTTTTCTTGTTTTTTTTTGCATATGTTTTGTATGGATTTTGTTAGAAACATGTTTATTTTCCTTTGCTTAGCACGAAGCCCAGATGTTAAAGAATATAATGAAGAGTAGGGTGCTGGATGTAAACAGATGCAATTAAATGCGTGTTTGTGAATATCAAGGGTTATAATTTTATGTCTGTTTCTGAGTAATGTGGTCTTTCAGGATGAGATGGATTGTTCAGTTTAGGTGTTGTTTAGGACCTGGCTCTGTAGTCCAAAATTTTTGCCGTGTTAAGGGGTTGATAGAGGATTTCTGAACTGGGACCTTAAACATGATCCTTCTTTGGGATCCTCTTTTATGAGATGGGGAGAGGAAGGAAGGGAGGAGCGAGCAGCATGCAGGAGTTGGTGTATTTTGTTTTCTCATTAAATGAACATGGTTGGTTTGAAATTTTTCACTTTCATCTGAACTTTCTTACTGTTGCTGAAAGTTACTCTTATTACAAGATTTGATAAAGATGGGGGAGCGCCTTTTTTCTCACATTGAGTCTTGTACTGCACTATCATTTGTATATTATACATTTTTAATTTTTTATAATTTTTGCTGCATGTACCTATAATGAAGGAGGAAAAATTACTGAGACTATTCAGTTATGATTGTAAACAGAAAAATAAATGGGAAATCAGACATGTAAGCAGCATCTGAAAAGTCTTTTCCCTTAATTTGACTGACCATCCTTTTTGATGATCAGTCAGGTGCCTATTTAAATTCCTAATGTTTTAGCCACAGTTGAAGTACTTTTTCTACAATAAAACTGGGCATGGCATGATACACCAAATGATTACTTTCTTAATGTTCTGACACGTGATCCTGTGCTTTTGCAAGGATACATTCATTCATCTAGCACATCTTTTCCATTCCTGCATTATTAAGAGCCTGTAAAAAGTTACTTAATTGCTCAGGATAACTGGAAGTTCTGGGGAAGCGAGATCAATATTATATTGCTCCTTATTGTTAAATACGACATAGCAGTGCCCGTTCGAAGTACACAAGTCTCCATGCAAGAGTGTGCCGTTACAAACCTGTCATCTTTGACTTCTGCTGGGGACCAGGCAAGCCCAGTCCTAATCAAAACAAAAGTGGCCAGCAGGATTTAGAGAGGGAAGCTGAGGAAGGAAGCGAATGGGGAGTAAATGTGTGTTTGCAGGGAGCATGTGTATCAGAGATCCGGCAGAGATCAGACCTTTGCTAAAGATGTGGGTGTCAAAGTGTGCTCAGCAGCCTCAACGTGTGTAGAATCTGTAATGGTAACAGCTGGAGACCCAAAGTGAAGCTGTGGCACTCACCAGTGGTGTTGGAGCCCACAGAGGAAAGTGACTTTAAATTATGGGGACCATGGATTTGTGGTGTGGAATAGCACAGCCTGGATTTTTTTTTTTTTTTGGTTTTGTTTGTTTAAATGTATTTTGGCTACTAATGAGGGCCAGTCCTCCTACACTTCAAGTCCTACCTATAGATGCATATACAAATGGCAAAATAGTGAGCTTGATGGTTGGAGATAGTTGTTTGAAGAAACTTGTAATTTGGTATTTAAGTTATGGGGCCACCATCTGTGGAAATACATCCCAGGTTTCATCGATTTGCATCTAAACCCAACATTATAGTACATTTTTATCAGTAAACGTATGTAGCATTTAAATGAATGGCAAGTCCCGTTAAGCCTAAACGGTGTTGAATCAGATCAGATTTTGCTGAAGAATTTTAAACATTAAAGGTTGACAAGCAAAAATCACCATCAGCCCAAAGACAGGGCCTGCAATGGGACTATTTTATCTTAGATTTCCCTCTTTATCAGAGCAGTAAGCACACCCTTTCTAGAGCAGGCTGTCCTCCTTTTCTCCAGGACTGAGGAAGTTGTGCACAGGGCTTGGGATAGTGGAAGGAAGAGGATATTTTGTCTGGGGAGCAAACATAAGATATCAAAGCAGATATATGAACCAAAGCTAAAAGGAAATGAATTGTCAAATTGGGAAAAAATGTTGTTATTGTTGCTTGTCCTGGTTTGCAACTACATTTCTGAGGGAGTATGTCAAGACCCATCCAGAGTTTCGTTTTAGTTAGGATCTTTACAAAGTATACTCCCACGCAAATGCTGTTTAAATAATCTTCCTTAGGTAACCCATCTCAGTAAAGGCCTGACATCTTTCCCCCTAATTACCAACTGAAGCAAAATTAGGCTCATTGGTTTCTACAAAGGTGTATAAAAGTGATTGTAAAGGTATAATTTAAGTAAGATCGTAGGAACCTGGACCAGAGGGTAAAGACCATTTATGATGTTTCTTAAATGGACAAAAGGAAATAAGGAGGTACTGTTTACATTTTTCATGCCCTGTATTTGAGGATGCTTTTTTTCCCTTTTGTTAAATCAGCTGAAAGTTATCATGACTGATAGATACTTGGCTTTTTCTAAAGGACAATGCTCAGGAGAGGTCTGGACTAGCTTTTGCTGCTGGATATCACTGGTGAAAGCAGAGAAGGATCCTTCAGTTGTTTTCACATCAGCAGTAAACACCTCTGCATGGAAGGTGGGGAAGTACTTCTGATTGCTCAAGCATATTTAGTTGGAGAAATTGGTCTTTCCTGAGATAATTCTGGCTGGCCCTGACTTAAAATGGGGGGTTAACTCATTGGAAGATGGCTAGAGGAAATTTTAGATCCCCACTCCAGAGATGGCTCAGCTGCTTGCAGAGCAGCTGTGGAAACTGCTGCAAGTTTTACAGTCCACTGTATTAAGGAAAACTGGCAGTGATTTTGCTATTTTTCTTTCCTAACATGCAAAGCTGTAACATGCAGCAGGTCAGCAGCTGCTCTGCAAGCAGCTGAGTTGGCTTTGCAGTAGCAGAGTGGTGAACAGGTGGAGGTTGGGACTCCTACAGCCACTCTTCTCAGTGGGAGTCCTACGGCAGTGATTTTACTCATACATTTGGCAGCAGTGCTGCTGCTTAAGTAAGCTTGGGGAGCTTTTACAGCACTCTCCCCGTTGGTCTTGCAGAAGCGCTTGTGAAGCTGCATGGCAAACCCCGCTGGGGAAGTTTTGGTTTTCATATCTGATTTTTTATCATTTTTCATACGGGAGAAACCCAATGGGTCCCAACAATAAGGGTGGGCAGTGCTGGCACCGTGGAATGGTGGCCAAGGATGTGAACAAGCAGCTCCCAGGGTGAGGTGAAGATATAGAAGGAGAGAGAGCTGGAAGCTACTGTCACAGAAATGTGAATGATGCTGCAGCCTCCTCTGGTGCTGGGGATGGAGACACAGCAAAAGTGTTAGTGACTTTTCAAGAAAAAGGGCACTTGTGAGATTCAGAATGAGTACAAACATCTGAGCTCTCCTTGAAGTTGGAATGTTTCGGAATCTTTTTGGGTTACACATCAGTTCAGTCTTACATGTTTCACTTTTTTTCTTTTTTTTGTTTTAAGGATTACAATTAGGCTGTGGCATTGAAATATCTTGAATTGCAGTTGGCAAACAGCACTATTTATAAAACAAAACAAAAAAAGTTAGAAGGAATTTTTGATTCATCACAATAATCTGTTTCTTAGTTCTGCAGAACAGAAGTAAGTGTATTTACACAGGGCATGTTCATAATAATTTGGATATATCTTTTAGCAGATAGGTGAGTGAAATTCATTGATAACGCAAAAGATGTAGCTCCTGAATTATTCCATATGTATAACTTTAAAAATGCATTTAACTTTCAAAGTTATTTGTCTGAGAGTATATAGAATATCCTTGTTCTATTATCAGTGCAGGAGTCAAGAAAATCACACAGATACTTGCTATTCCAAAGTTGTAATCTAGTGGTAGAATTCATTCTTTGGAAGGAGGGAGGCTGAAAGGTTTGGTTTGGTTTTTTTAGCATCATAGGTTAGTATTTTCAACTGTTAAAATCTGAATGAATGCATGTATAATCAATATTTGGAGTGTATGAAGTTGTCTACAATGTTGAACTAATATTCCATGGCTACTACAGATCTTATGATTCTCTGTTAGAAAAATGAAAACACTAATGTTATTACATTCATAAGTGTGTACTTCTCATGAACATGGCTGATAGTGAGTTTCCCATCAAAGATAATTCCCAAAGAGGCCCTCTTCTAATTAGTCATGGTAATTTATAGGTATGCAGCATCAAGGTTTTTTTTTTTTCTAGATTGCTTTTATTATAGTGCCACTTGAGGCTGCTTTAACATTTGTGTTATAACTTTGTTTATGGTTATATAAATACACGCATCAAAATAATCCCTGGACTGAAATTGAGAGTAAAAGTGATAGCCCTTGTGTACTTCACATAAACTAAAATAAACATGAACATGTATTTTTTCAAAGTACAGGTGTCTTTAAAATCTCTTAATAGTGCACGTGTGCTATAATTTTAAAAATGTTTTATTTCATTTTACAACTGTTTTGCAAGGTAATAATCAAAATCTTGGTTGATTTTATGGGCTATTTGTAATATTACAATCTTGGTGGAAATATGGGGTTTTAAAAAGCCGCTGTTGACCATGTGTAGTAATTTCTGAATATTCTTGGACTCGTTATACTAGAAATAAAAGAAATATATAAAAGTTTTAATCTAGAATTTACCTAATAGACCCAAGCTGACTTCCGTAGACTTTGGGTTAGACCTCCAACTACTCCAGATACTTAATAGATATATATATATATATTGCTGTCTTACCCTGTTTAATTACCTGGCCTAAGATATGTAAATTGTGCAGCTTGAGAACTAGTCGTTGTTAACACCAAGGTGGAATAAGATCAAAAAATTATTCACAAACCTGTTTGCTACTCTTTCCCCCAGATATTAAAAGCAATAGTACATCACGTGAATGGAGATTTGAGAATTATTTCAACAGTAAACAAAACCTTCTCCTTAATGACATTACATCTTTTCTTTTTCTGTGGACATTACAGATCTTGTGGGCCAAATTCTGCTCAATCTTTTGACATGAAATGGTCTCACTGACCTGTGAAACTTGTTTGATAAACTGGACAGCGTTAGGAGTGGATTTTAAATCTATCTCTGAATATTCTTACTGGAAGAATTGTAGTTCACATCATTTTGTTTTTGTAAGTCTGTAAGTGTCCTTTTTGTGGTCAAAAACTTGATGGCCGTATTGTGATCTGATTTGTTCCCTGTGCAGTGCCTCAAATGTCAAGTAATAAACTAGGGCTTGGGTCAGTGCCGCTTAATTGAATGTTAACTTAAAATGATACAACTTAACATGAAGTGTACATGTGAACAGTTATTTAAGTTGTATATACTTTTCACAATATGCTACTTTTTTTGTACTGTGAATGTATAATTTATAAAGTCTTGCCTAAATTTACCTGACCACTAATTTGCCAGGCTGCCTGCCTTGATGCAAAGCTCTTGGGCTGACAGTACTGCTTGGTTTTGGGTTTGGTTTTGGTTTTTTTTTTTTATATCTCCTGTGGAAAAATTGCTCAGCCCCAAATCATTCCCTAGCTGGAGGGAAGAGTGGTAGAAGTATGTGAAATGCTCCCAGTGTGAAAAAGACCCTTCTCCATGGGTGCAGGCAGGTTCTGTTGAAGGGGAATGAAGTTCATCCTTGCACTGAAAGCACATTGGGGTCTTGAACAGTTAGTTATTGAGTCACCTGGAGACAGTTTGGGTCACCTTTTGTTTGATTTCTGACAGGGGTAATAGAATGTGGTATGTATTGGGGAAAACTTGGGAAAAACTTTGTAACCGCGGTGTGGTGTATCTGTGTTTGGGAGGGGAAGGATGGGAATCCTCCTGACACAGTCTTTCATGACCTGCCTTTTTCCCAGGCCCCTGTGTTAGGCATTTAGAGATCCCACCCAGATACAAGGGAGAACACTGACTTATGGGGAGGGGGGAAAGTAGCTGAACTCTCTGTCCAGAAAGGAGGGGTGGACAGTTTACAGATTCTGAGGCATGGTATGGTCCTCAAATATTTGTAAATGCAGTTGGTCAAAAAGTTTCCATTTTCCCATAGTGCTTAATAGTTCTTCACTAAAGTGATTGATTACATTCTTACTTGGCTGTGCCAAACCTGCTTGCTTTGTCTGTTTCATTGTTTGGGTTTGGGGTTTTTTGTGTGTGTGTGTGTGTGCCTTCATTAAAGAAAGTATGTTACATTTGCAATCACTGTTTTGTATGTATCAGTCGAGTTTGTTTAATGTTTTCATGTAGCATGTTTTGCCAAAACTGGAAAGGTAGGGTAGAAGTTAACCCCATAAGGAGCGTGTGGCTTCTTGCGTAGGGCTCTGTGTGGCTGTAGCGCACGCACGGATCTGAACGAACAGGACATTCAGCAGAGCATCCTGGTCACTCGGTGTCACTCCGGTTTAGAAACTATTGCAACCTAGAAACAAAGATAAAAGTGAAATAATTTACAAAAGCGTTTTTAGTTGGCTTCTGAAATTAGTGGTAATTGTTAAAGATAGACATTACTCGGAAGGTGATTGATCTGGGAGTGAAGGAGGTGCATAAATAAACAATTCTTAGAAATTAAGAGTTTTTTCATAGAGAACTTTGCATGTCACCATTTACTTTAAAGAACACAACTGTAGATGATAAGGGAGCAAGATATTTTAAAGGTACGTTGTCAAGATGAAAATCGCATTCAGATTTTCAGGCAGAAATATAGTACAGCTAAGGACAAAATCTTTGTTTAGAGTAATTGGAATAGGGTTTTGTTAGCATTAATTCATGCTTTGCAAACTCTTAATGCAGTAGTAAATACAACATCTTTCACTAAGGAGTACTTAATTCTCCTGCACTATAGTCTGCTATCTACACTAAGAAAGTTGGCTATTAAATTCTCCTCTTAGCAATGCCGCTTTTTCCTCAAGAATTAAAATAAAAAATTTACCAAACCTTCTAAGATGTGATCTACCAGATTTGAAAATGTTTAAAACTCTTTAAATTCAAAACATTCTGGCTCAGAGGGTTCCTTTAAAGTTGATATATGACTACGTTGTCTTCAGTAAAGACAATGACTTTTGTAGAAAGTAAAAACATGTTTTCCATTTTATATGATGTCTTTGCATTTAATGACTACATAAGTTCTGCAAGACAGCAAATACTTTTTAAAATTAATTTGCAGCTCCCTTTGAGCAACAAAGTCTCTTTATGTTTAATAATTGGTGGATTCAGTTTCCCCAATGAATTTTTATGTTAATCTTCATTAATTTATTTTCATTAAGCAATTACAATTTTTGCAAACAGCAGATTATTTTATTTTTGTAATATAGTAGTTTCTTTTTTACTGACAATTATTGATAGTTTATTGGAAAGTGGTAGCCCATTCCATGCTTCTGTGGGTTTATTGTCATTCTTTACACAGATAGTGCTTCTTCCTTGGATGATCATTTCTTTAACTGGTGACAACTGTAAATGGACCAAGATTAGACATTAAAATAGCTACAGTTGAAGCACTGTCCTTTTGCCAAAGATTATTTTTGGTGTTCGTTATTTGATAGAAAACATTAAACTTTGATTATACTATGATTTCCTATATATTAATATAGATTTTTTTAATACAGAAATCAATAATTGTTAAGTCTATATAAAGCAATACTATGCTTTTAATAGTTATAATTTGTTTTCCTTTAATCCATACGTAATTTAATATTTATTCTTTATTAATAGTATGCCCATTACATGGAGCTAAACCAGTGCTGACCACACTAGGTGTCATGAAAAGCACCTATATAGTATATTCTATTCTTTTGAGGTAACTGGTGTAAAAGGATTGATTTTGTTCTAATATTTCTGGTTTTAGGATTATGTATATTATATGTATATGTATATTATACTTGTTAAATTCTTAAAAACTGGCTCGGTTTTCTGTTTTCTCCTTTCTTTTGACTGGCATTGTAAAAGTATATTTTAAAGGTATATTTTAGCTATACTTCAAGGACCAAATGTTACTAAGATGAAATGTCGAGCCAGGTGCTAGCAGTGAAATAGGGATGAAAATGTTTCAGTAGGTCTGTACTTTCTCTCAAGAACTTGTTTTCTGATAGTTTCCCTTGGGAGCTTGGATACTTAAAACAGAAAAGTTTGAGTAAATAAATGTATGGGGGGTGAGTGTATATTTAAAATACTTATTTTTCACATATTGTGAAAACAAGTACATTGTTTGTAAGTGCTTCACGATCTTTAATGCCCCAAAAAGTAATTATATACCAGTATTGTTTGTATGAACTCACCATATATGAATGTTCATCTAAATTTCTTGCATCACATTGAGCTGAACCATGTACCTTAAGAGAAATGTGACTCCTCTTTATTTACATCTGATGTGGCAGAAAATACTCCATAGGCTTCCTTTGTTTGTTTCACCAGGGTCTTCATTAGTTTAAGTGTAGGTTTGCCATTTTGTGGACCAGTTTGAAATTCCTGGCATTTCAGGTGTAAAAGAGGACTAACTTGGCAGGCAATTACTTACTGATACTATGTAAGAGAATAAAAATGTGTACTGCTCTAGGGCTTTCTCCACTTAAGTTAATATGTGGAAAGTTTAGTAGTTTTTTGTTTTGTTTGTTTTGGTTTTGATTTTTTGTTGTTGTTGCTGTTTAATTCCAACAGTTTAATGCAGTTAATCTGAATTTGTATGCCTTGCTAGCACATTGTTCTTCTGGGCACACAGGCATCTCATTGCCAATTATTTTAAGACAATGGGACAAAAAAAGCAAATTATTTCCTTTTAATAAAAGTCTGTGTGGAAGTAAACTATCAAACAATAAGGGTACATGCTAAATGTACCCATAATAGTAATTCTTATTTCCTTTAAAAATTAATTTGTTGAAAAATAGTGATTACATTGTAAAATAATTTTGACACATTTACTAAACAAAATATTTTCTTGTCAAAAACAGATGCTCAGATATTGAGATGTCCAGTTTCCATGAATTTGACTAATTATATAAAGAGCTTTCTGGTAACAATGTTGCTGTAAAATGTTACCATTTAAAAAAATACATTCAAGCATCAAGAAATGAAATTAGCAAAATTTAGATATTATGCACAAAAACCCACAGTGAAAATATTCACTGTTGATTCATACAAGATCTCTTAAATACTTGCATACGAGTTTTCATCTTCTACAGTGTTCCTGCCTGTTCCTGTTTTTGGAAATACATTTAACAATTTAGGTCAGTTTGGATTCTGCTGCATAAAGGGAGAGCAGAGACTGATGCTGATGGCCGCAGTGGGTTTTTATGTTTGTCAGTCCCCTTTTGGATCAGTGTGTTGCAAATCCATGTAATCAGGGTCTACATGAAGCCAAAAGTAAAGGTTTTTCCACTTGCCAACAGGATTTGCCAGGCAGGACTCGACTTCTCTGCCGTGCCACATTTGATGTGGATGAAGGAAAATCTCTGCTCTTGCAAAGAATGAGCTTCCCTTTTTCTTGTATAAATGTTGTTTTTACGGTAAGTTGGTGATATTCAAGTGGTGCAGGTTGCTTTTAATATAGAAGTTATATAATATATATTATATATTGGAGAGCTGTGGCAGTGAAGGGAGTGCAGGGTAAATGCTGTTGGTACCTCTCTCCCTTTAACCCCTGCAGGAACGGAATTGCTGCAAATTCTTGTTTGTTGTTGTTCTTATGCCTACTTTCACCTGAGATCATCACTGTGAATGCAAGCAGCAGCAAAACATTGCCGCCGTACTGAACAAGCTAGCTGAAATCCCGCTCTCCGTTACAAATTTATAAACTATAGATTAATTGATTGGTGGGTGTAAAGACAGGTGATTCAGTTCGGCATTTTCACGCTGGTGGCAAAATAGGCAGGAGGGCTGTGAGGTTTCATACCTGTAACGTGGCGGTATAAACCCAAACCGCAGCCTGAGGGATCTGGGTGGATGAATTTAGGTGGGCGGTTGGGTTTTTGAAAGCGAGGTATTCCGCCGTTCGGGGTTTCTATTTTTTTTTTTTTTCTCCAGCAGCCCGCGCACCTGGCCGCGCAGGGATCCGCCGCCGGGAGGGGAATCGAGGGAGTCGTGCGGCTGCAAAAGCCTCCGCCGGCGATGGTGCTGAGGGCCGGGGGCGGCGCGCGGAGCCCCGGCAGCAGCCGGACGGGACGGGACGGGGCCGCTCCCCGGAGGAGCGTTTCTTGGGCCCTGGGTAGCCCGGCCCGGCCCGGGTGTTGAACTGTGGCCCGGGGAAGGGAAAGATTCAAAGGCATTCTGTTTGCTGGAAGTGCTGGTGTCTTTGAGAATCGGAATAACGATGCATCACAAATAGCTGTGCGAGGGCCTGGCTCGTGGGAGGGGGCAGGACTCCCGAAGAGGTCAATGGGGTTAACGCTGGGCCGCCTCTTCCCTGCGGTAACGCACCGAGCGGCCCCCCGCCGGAGCGCCAGGGCGGCGCCCTGGGGGTGGGCGCCATTTCACCACCAGCCACCGAGCGGGTTGATCTACACCAAGTGCGAATGAGCGGCAAATACACAGCAGCGCGCTCAAAAACACTGCTGTTTCCCCCGTAGAAACGCTATTGTTTGTGCCCACGCGTAGCGTCATGGCAGCGTCTGCTTACGCAGGGGGCTATCGAAGGCATAGACGCTTTAAGAGTGAGCCGGGATTAAGGCGAGCACCCAACGCCCTGTCAGTAGGCCGCAGGCCGCGCAGGGGCTGCCCATTAAGATGGCGGCAAGCGAGGCAGTCGGCCCGGCCCGGCCTGGCGGAGGCGGCCCCGCCGCGTTCAGGCGCAGGCCCGGAGCTCTCGTTACCATGAGCTGCGGCCCAGGGCCGCTTTTCGGCAGCCCTGGGGGAAAGCGGCGGGCGGGCGATGCCACCCTTTGTTCTGCGGTCGCGGGGTCCTGCCCCCTTTCCTCCGCCCCCCGGGAAGACAAGGCGGCGGCGGGCAGGCCCGGGGTAAGGTGGCCGCCACACGTGGGGCGGGCCGGCGGGCAGTGGCGGCAGGGCCGCTCGAAGCACGGCTCCTCTCCTGCGCCTTTTGGTTCTAACGGAGCTGAAGACATGTAACCCCTCGAGAGGATTCCTCCACCGCGCCCCGAGCTACCCCCGTCGGGCTGGGGGGTGCCGCTGCCTCTCCCGCCGGTCAGTCGGTGGCCTCCGGGACTCCTGAGGAGGCCCGGGCAGGGGCGAGCCGGCCACCCTGCCCCTTGCCCCGCCGGGGGTTGCAGAGCGTGGGGATGGGGGTGGTGATGTCTTCTCCTTCCACGTTAAAAACGACTTTGAACACAAATACAACATCTTTTTAAGGAGCATGTGAAACCTGAGCTAAGTGTTGCATTTGTTGTTTGCTTCCTTGACGCTTAGAGGAAAAAGAATACTGGGTGGAGAATTAAATGTGGGTATGATAGAAGATCAGGCGTTTGGTGATTTTTTTTTAAATTTTTTTTAGACTTCTCAGTAAAAAGCTAGACTTCCTCTTATAATGATGAAGCAAAACATACTGCTAAGTAACACGCTGTGGTGAAATAGTATTTACAGAAATACTTGTAGTTTTTAAATTATTACATTTTTACCTACAACCAATAATTTTTCTTAACTTTATTAGAACTTCTCAGCCGTATTTCACCTCGCAGTAAGAAAGGCTTTGCAAAATACTCAAGAGAATTATCTGCTTTTGTTTGTTTTGAAGGAGAAGATAGTCCTTCATGCTAAAAAGTCATTCAAAAAGAGTAATGATTGTAGGATTCCGATCTTGCAAACACCCCTTCTTTAAGAACTATTCATGTAAATAAAGGTTTCAAGATTAGGACCTTAAATATGTTACTTACAACTATTCACCTCTTAAAAATGGTCTTATGCTTTGGTCTGGCCTTGGGCAATGCTCTGCAGGGACTCAATGGGATTTGATTTATTTTTTTTCTTGTGTAGGAACTGTAGTTTCGCAAGTTAAATACTTTTTAAGTTGAGGAAAAAATTGATAGTCTTTTTTCTTTTAAAAAACAAAAATAAAATATGTGTGTATATAGCTTATATAATATATGTGACATATATGTATTTATTCCACAACAGTTCTTCTGCAAAGGAAATAAAATCAAGCAGTCTTTAATACTGTGGGTCTCAATATGTTGATTTTTCTGTATGTGTGTGAGAGTTGTGTAAAGCTGTTTTACAAGTTTTCTGACTGTAGTTTGTAATCGTATAATTAGAACCAAAATTTTTTAAATTTGAGAATATAAAATGCATTTCCAGGCTGAGACGGTCTCTCCTATGGGGTGAGCTGGGTGTAGTGCTATTGACTATGATACATCTGTGTCAGTTGCTCTTTTCCTTCCCCATCAGCATCCAGCTCGCTGGAATCTCAGTTTTTTTCTGATAACATTTTTACTTGCAAACTTGCAAAGTTTTTTTACTTGCAAAAATTTTAAAGTGCTTATGTTATGAAGGGGATTTGTACTGCTGGAACCCTGGAGTTGGTCTGGTTGCTTCAAAATGGTGCAAGGATTAAAGGCTGCTTTACTTGTATTGTTAGCTTCATGTAGGTGATGTGTGTTTTTTGAAAGTGTTTGTCAAGAAGTATTTCACATTTCAAGTACAGTTAAATTGTCTCAAGTTTTCTATAGTTTTAATTAGTTCACATGTGCTGTCTGGCTGCAGATTTTCACTTAAACTTAGCGTTGTTTTACTGTGTATGTCAGATAATTGGAATATTTAGATAATGTTTCCTTTGGGGCTGGCAACTTATTTTAACCTTTCTGTGTAAAATTCTTTGCCTGTTTTTAAGGTTAATCTTAAATGTTGCTTTTATAATCCCAAGTGGTAGAAATGCTTTTCAAAAATCACAAATCTCACAGATTGTAGAGCCCAATAGTTGTCTCTCCATACACCAGTGCTTTA
The DNA here is from genome assembly GCA_025769975.1 of Gallinago jamesoni. Lineage (NCBI taxonomy): Eukaryota > Metazoa > Chordata > Aves > Charadriiformes > Scolopacidae > Gallinago > Gallinago jamesoni. The sequence continues at coordinate 73,424,493 of JAOQGH010000023.1, read as the reverse complement.
ATGATATTTTGGTTGATACATGTCAAACTTTTTGTTACTGTTTTTGTGAGCCCCAGAATTATGCTACATGGTTATTTTTAAAATCAGTAAGCATCTCTATTAATACTAAAGAAAAAATTGTTTGCTAAAGATGTTATTCCATGCTAGCATTTTGTTTTGTTTTCCTGGACAAAATCCTGGCTTGTTATAACTTTGCAGTTTCATTATTACCTTAAGCCTCCTCACTTTCTAGACTTTGCTAGAAAAGGCAATCCCACCCACCTCCACCCTGCCCTCATGTTCCCACACGGACTCCAGTGTCAGTTCTGCTGCCTTGTAGCTGCAGAAGGAGTTACAATCAGTTCTTCAAGCTGAAAACTAGTAATCTATTTTGCATGTTTGAATTTCATTTGTATCAGCAAGCTTGTAGGAGACGTGAAAATTGGGGGTAACTTGAGGAGAGCAGTGGAATTGATTGCAGCCTGAGGAAATGCCGACTATGACCCATTTGGTGTCAGGACAGTGGCTGAGTGTAATTTTCAGGGAACTGAGCCAAAATAAAATGGGAGGTTGTATTCCCTTGACTTCTTTTCAGTCACATTAATTAAACTAAAAAAATGGCAGAGCAAGATTCTGCACAACTGCATCTCTCAGATCCTCTGTCTTTGTTGGCGTGCGCTCATTGTGACTGCGCCCGGTGTCAGGGCTGTGCTTGGTCTGGCATTCATTTCCTTAGAGAGATGTTAGCAGTCCGGTCCTGCAAATAGTGGATGTGTCTATTTCTGTAACTTTTTTTAGAAATATTTGGGAGTGAGTTTCCCATTGCTATTGGCAACATTTAATTTGTGACTGCTCTTGTTTTGTAACTAGGAGATGTAATTGAGCTGTCTCCTTGGCCTGGCGCACCTTTGACTTAATATTACATGAGGATCGAGTTAAGCTTCCCTGAAGGGTCTCCACGACTTAAATGTCCTTAGCAGACCTGGTGTAGTGTATATTATCTGAACCCACTGGCCACTCTGACTACAATTCGGGGCCAATCAGTGCTACATGAAATAAGCCATAAATAACTTCTCTCCTGGTGCCCACGCTTTGCTTCAAGGCAGGCTGTAGCTGTAATTTTTGTTTGTCTTTTAAGGACACTTGATAAATATTTTCACTGAAATAAACCACTGAAGTGTCCTGTATGAACCTAGGAGCGTGTGCTTGTCCTTCATGGTGTTCAGTGCTGCAAAGCGCCAGACCTACAGAGTTAAGAAGTCACTGGGACTTCACCGGACTTGGCTGATAATGATCAAGGTCCCAAGCTGACCTCTGTGCGGGAAGTTGCAGGTCGGGCTTCTCCATTTGGCTGAGCGCAGGAAGGACCAAGTTCTGTCTGTGCAGCATCTGTGAAATTACGCTGGGTGCTGCGGGTGCATAACCTGGGCAGATCTAGTAAATGCATTGAAAATTTTGTGGTCTGCTTGCTGCTAGTTTAACATAAAGTCAGGAGGGTGTTGTAATTAATAAAATGCAGTAGTGATTATCTTGATAATTGGTTATTGACACAAGTTGTGCTATGGCTGACCAGAGTGTACCACAGATGTTATAGATACAGTACGTTGCCATTGTATATCACAGTGCACCCCGCTCCCCGAGAGGTGTTTGGTGAGGAGGTAATACAGATGTACGTAAATTGAAGGATCCTTTATTTATGTATACATATTTTAATATATATATATATAAGTAAATAAACAGAATTTGACAATGACAATGTATTTACATTCTGTCAGGGATGAGTAGCCTCACGGAGCTAAGGATGGGTACAGTAGGAATGTAAGAGGTCTGGCAGCTCTTCAGGGCACTGCTGACAGTCTACACTGGGCAGGTCCAGTGTGGTTCGGGAGAAACTCCTGCATGTGGCTGTTTTTAATTGAGAAAAAGATTGTGTCCCAAAATTTGGGGAAATATTTCAGTTATACAGATAAATTGCCACTGGTGAATGGAGCCTATCCAGTAGCAAAGCTCTGTGTTTAATAGCATTTGATTAGGATCCTTGCAATAAAGTTGTATTTCATACATAAAATTATATATGGTTTGAATTTGTAGGTGTTCTTGTAAATGCACCTAGGTATTTATTTTAGAAAGAAAAATTGCCAAATGCCACTGAAAAAAATATCTGTTCAACTGCAACATGTAACTGTGAAGAAATCATTAAGCTTTTTAGTAACCTTAATTTATTGCATAGATTAAGGGTTAATTAAAGTAATTTGGCACTTTTCTCTTATAAGCAATAATTTGCGCTCCTTGTGCATTGACATTATGTACATGTTCTAAGTGGATCATGACTGTACACACCTGCCTTAATGTAAGACTGACCAGAGTAGGTGTGGTTGTTTCTGGCACACAGATAAGAATAAGGAAGATATCAATATTGGATATATTATAACAAATAAAATTATTTGGTACATTATTCTAGGAAAGCCTTAAGTGAAAAAAATACCATTTATCTTTATTTGTAGGTTGTTCTTTGGGTTATTATTGATTTCCAAATTTCAGGTAATTATAATAAGTTACCACAGTGAGAGTGTGTTGCAAACAAATGGAAAATTTAATATAAGAAAGAACAAGCTCCATGTGAGAAAATATTTTTAAAGGGAGTATTAGTGTGAAAGTAATGTTTGAAAAATTTACAACTGTTAAATGTAAATTTAATTTCCAATTAAAGGTATTTGCATAGCACAGGATTTTCTTTGTTTTACAAAATGAAACAGTATCTACCTTTTCTGAGAAAACATAAATAATTTCACAACGACAAAGCTTTATAAACTATTTTCTCTCCCATCAGTTTAGCATTTGTGGGTCAGCATTTTACCATCAACTCTTGTTTTCTTCACAAATAGGATATAACCTGTAGGAAATACATAGTTTCAGAATTGTCCCTGGAAATCTGGGGAGGTTGACCAAGGAAGAGTTTTTCTTTGACACGTTTTTTTTTTAAATTCTCAAGTAGTGGTAAGGAAACACTACTTCAGGAGAGCTGAGTCAAATGCAGTGTACGCTGTAGGCATTTCTGCTGGCTTTCCTTCATCTTCTGCGAGTGCCCCTCCTCCATTTTGTTTTCCTTTTTCACAAGTTTTCTGGTTGTGCTCTCTCTTGACCCCGCTGTGTGAGCTTGTAGCCGCACAGGACACTAGTAAAGTCAGAGAATACCACTGTTGGATTAAAACATGAGTGCACAAATGAGGAAAAGACTGCAAAAGCAAAGTGAAGGTCTGCTGTTTTATCTATAAAATAATGCAGTCAGGGCTTGAGGTTTTGCACAGGTTGTTTGACATTTAATAATGAAATATAGCACAGCCATTTGTAAAAAATCTCTAGATTTTGTTAAGATCTGTTTTCCTATTGCGATTTGTTACCACAATTCAGAAAAAAAATAAGTATAGTTAAAAGCACTCTCAATCTGAAAAGGCAAACAAGTGCCAAATAGAATGATTATTTCCGGTTTTCTGCATTTCAAACAAGTTTCCCTAAGATAAAGCCTTGAAAACCATGTGACATAATTTAAATATTAAATCAGTCCTTACAAATGAGTGCTGTTTATTTATTCCTAAGAAACGACATATCTCTGATCTGTGCATAAATATGCTTTTTCATTCAGAAGTTGACCTTAACTTGGTATTTTCTAATAATGGTATTTTAAAACTTTGTATTAACATATTTAGTGTATTTCTTGGCATGAGTATTCTGAGTTCAGTGTTCTGTAGAACATTTCAGGATATATTCATTTACAGAACATAAGCAGAAAATACTTGTCCTTTTGTGATAAAGTATGCTTATACCTGGCTACTTGGGCAGATTATGAAGCTATTTAAAAGTGTTTAGAAAGTGCTTCTTTAGACAAACATAAGAAATCTACATTCTTGTCCTTACATCTCCAAAGTCATATCCATCTTTAGTTTGATTTTCATTTCCCCTTTGATAGGATTTTAGCACTACCATTTGTTAACCGTGGCATACACCTGAACACCAGGCAGTGTTTCTGTGGTCAGTATTATATTTTCTGTGTTTCTCAGCCATGATTTTCCATGTACAAAAAGAGCAGGCATTCACAAGTTTTGTGAAATAGGCACAGTATCTGTTTATAGAATCTCCTGAATCTTGTGTTAAGAGACTTTGAATATTTTTTTTTTAAGAGAAAATATATGTTAAATTAGTTTGCTATTTTTCTGTGCCTGCAAGCCTGCTTTTTGCACATCTGACTATGGATTCAGTTTCTTGGCAACTGCTTGTTGATTATATTAAAAAGTTGTGCGGAAATTTCTGTCAGGATGCAGAGGCAGGAGAGGATCACTGGTGAGCTGTGCTTGCAGATACCAGGCACAGGTTCTTGCTTAAATTAAGGCACGGGACAACTCGATGTACCTGCTGCAATCGCCTGCCTCATCAGTAGCAGAAAGTCCCCGTTATTAACTGAACCAGTATCACTCACTCTGTGGGCTTTAAGACTGCATCTAGTGATAAATAAACCCGGGTCGGGAGCGGGCTGAGGAGTGTGATCCTCTGTGCTGTGTGAGGGGCTAGCACGTCATCATTTTGTTTCTCCCCCCGCAGCACCTGCTGCTGCATCTGGCACATCTGGCAGAAGGGCAGGGGCTGGCGGCATCACCCTGGTCTGCTGTCTGAGCACAGCTACCCTGCCTTTTGGGCAGGGGGCAGAGATGGGGAAGGAAAGAATTGTGCCAGATGGATGTTAAGCTATGCTGTGCTACCTTGCTTCAGAGCCAGGGAACGATGCTTGAGCTATTTAATTAGCAACACATACGTAGCCTGAGACAGGGAGGGATGGAGAGGCAGGAGAGCCTTTTAGATGGGTGCATTTGTGGCTGCCAGCAGATGTAGTCAGGAGCCCGTGAATCACAATGTTTGTGGTAACTGTAAAATTTTTGTAGCCCACACAGTTTTGTTGAAATTTATTTATTTATTATTTGTTTTCTCCTCACCTTTCTGTTTAATAATAACAGATAGCAAAGATGGGTGTTTTTGTTCCCTCACCCCAAGGATTAGGCTAGTGTAAATTTTAAGAGATGAGAAGCCCAACAGCGGGCAGGTAAATGCACACAGGGGGGGTTAGTTTGTACCCGGTTACGGACAGCTTTGGAACGGGTCTGCCTTATGCGAGGGGGGTAGAGGCGTTTGGCAGCAGCGTGTTTTCCTGCTGCCTTGAGCCACGGGTGAAGGTGTCCCGAGCTGTGTGCCCTTTGACGTGATGGAGCGAGTGCAGCGCTTGTGCCATGTGGGAGGTAACAGCAATTCACTGCGCACACGTGCAAATGCCATGTGTGGATGCACTGACTCATGTTAATGTAATTACCTCATTGTAATTGAGTTAAGTACAATTGATTTAGCAGTGGTGAAGATGAGCCCGCAGTTACAGTCGAAAATGTGAGTTCATATTTGATTGTCAGGGTTACTGATTCTCGCTGAAATTTTCTGAAAATTTTCTTCATAATACAGTAAATGAAGAACGGGCCTAACTTTAGCCACATCCACAGTCCGAGTGGAACTTACACAGGAAGGTAGCTTTCATCTCCTTGCATATATTTTCCAAATACTGTGTGAGCTACCGATAACACACCTTATGCAGAGTGAGAGGGATCATATATTGTGCACAGCACCATTTTATTTGGTTAGCTGTTCTGTAAGCTGAGTTCCGATACTGGTGTAGAAGTATCTTTGCTTGTTACTTAATTGCTTTTGGGGGGATCTCATGGCAATCATTCTTAAAACCCTGCGGCTCAGTGCTCTGCAAGATTGATCTTTTCTCAGAAATGTTTTTCTGCTTTATATTACACCCCAGTTACTAAGAATTTCAGCTATTCACCCAGACCATCTCCAACAATATTTGCCATCTCTAATTCAGTATGTTAGCATTTACTGATCCATGGTTTTGAAGGCAATGGGTGTATCAACTGCAGTGTGAGGATGACATGAGAAATTAGTATCTGGATTGGCTTATCACTAATAAGCTTATCAGAGATGGATTGAATGAATTTCTTATGTTAATACAAAGATTTACTTCCCAGCGAAATGTTTTTTTCACTTTGAAAATTTTTTTCATCTTTTTGTATAGAGAAGTTTGTACTGGCCTTTTTAGTTATTCATGGAAAGGTTTTGCCACAAATTCCAGATTTTCCTTGAAGAGTGAGTTCATCTACGTCCCTCTGAGTTCTGTCTAGGATCTCCAGTTTTGGAGTCCTTTTGGGCCAGTCCATCTTTCCAATTTCTGAACAGCAACCCTGCCCTTTCCATTGAGAAGGGCCTTTCTAACTCTTCAGTGTTTGTTTTTCATTTTCCAGTGGAATATCCATGTTATTTCATCCCGGATCCTGGCATTTGTCCAAGTTGTTGCTGTGTTGCTGGGCTGTTCTTACATGGAGCACTGCTGGAGAGCTTTCTGTCACTGCCCTGGCTGCACGCTTAGTTGGCTGATCATACATAGCTGGTTCTGTGTCCCTTGCACCAGACAACAAATGACTTTGCTACTGGTTTTGATTTTATAAGTGATAGACCTTCATTCTGTATCATATCAGGCAATGAAAAATGGATTGGGTAAGTGTTATTTCGCAGGAGTGGTACTTGGTGGCTTAGGTGTCTGTAAATACATTCACAGTAGGTTTTCTTTGATGAGAAAGAAAAGGTTTTTTTAGACGCCTGTTTTCCTTCTGTACCTTTTGGAAGACAAGGCAGAGGGATTGTTAGTTTTTAAAAGCTGCATCCAAGGAACAGCAGTCAGTCCCCATTTTTACTCTATAAGAAAGCTTTTCATTCACTTTAGGTTATGTCATTTGAGAAAAAAACTCTGCTGGGGTATTCATTTGGTTAACCCATTTCTAAATCAACAGCTGAACTGAAAATATGAACATTTTGCTGATACACACTAATTCTTGCACCTTTAGCTATTCCTAGGCTTAGTTGCTTACTGGAAGGAAGCCTGAGGTCTTGAGTCTATGGAGAATCATGCATCTCCCAGCTCCATGTCTGGTTTTATGGTCTCTTTCTTCTAAGCATTTGAATGTCCTAGCTCTGCCAGGAGCTGTCCCCGCCCTCTCTCTTAAGTTTCCCATGCTTTTTTTTAGCCTCAGGGGCTTAGTTCTCTGAAAAGACGGAGGGTGATTAATCTAAATTAAACTCATTTGTGTTAACTTTAAAAAACCCAGATGATCTGACTTTAATTTTGTGTAGTCTTGGCTTTCTATTTTCTTGTTAACATTTTTTTGGAATTTCTTATCTCAAAAATATCTTGCCTGTCTACGTAACAGACATTTATGCACCTGATTACTCTGGAGAGTATTCCTGTGCCCAAAGAACAAAGCCAGCTGTAAGAAATCCCACATGGTATATGAACTTCAGCAACTTCACAGGTGACTAATCGTGACCATAATCTTATGCTTTCCTTGCATGCTTAAAATAACTATTCCCATGACATGTCTAAGTGGTTTGGGAGGTGCAGAAGTACGATATAGCTGTAAAGAAAAAAAGTTGTTTTACTGTTCTGTCCTTGAGATCCATTGACTTGGAAGCGGTATGAGTTTAAGACAGTGAGACAGATGATGTAGGATTGGCCTCAAAATGATTCACATCTGTTCACCTGAACAGATGTAGGAAGGACTCCTTAGTTCTGTGTTGGGTTTTTTTTATTTTTTTCTGTCCACAAGCACACTTTGCTTATGAGCAGAATGTTCACTGAGCCTCCATGGTCCTGTAGACCACGTTACTTATCCGCATCTTGGAAGAGGCGATTGTTCATCTGTTGTAACTGTCCTGTGTGAGTTTTTCCTTTGTCTCTTGACTGGCTGTGATAGTGTCATGGTGCCTGCTGGGGCACGTTGCTGCACAGCCTGCCAGGTCTTCATGCGGTACATTGTGCAGCCTTGTATCCCCACTTCGGTAATCATTGTGTTCTCTGACCTTGAAAAGGTGGTGCAAAAGCTTTGTCATCTTCTCACTTCTTGTAAGGTGCTGATGAGCTTCTGGAATTGGTGCACTGCTTCTTTGTGGATACAGCCATTAGTAGTGTGTTTCAAACCTTTAGAGTACCAAACAAGCAGATTTATCTGGTTAAATTTGTCAGCAGAGTGAACAGAAATGCAAGAGTTCTGCCACAGAACATTTTCTTAGACTGTGCCTGTCTCATTAGAGACATGTTTATTGCGTTATCGAGAATTGCTGGAATTTTTTTTCCAGAAATAGCCTTACTTGGCTATCAATCCCTTCTTTGTCCTTCTGTCAATGAAATTCTTATCTGCTCATCTATTTATTTGTAATCCTTCATGTGTTTTGTAAGAGAAAACGAGACTCTCCATTGTTCATGTTCCCATCTGGCCGAGGCAGGCAGGTCTGGTCCCCAGCTCATCCCTGTCCCGTCCCGTCCCCCTACCCTGTACAACCCCAGGGTTCTCAGGCTGCCTTTCTCACAGAGGTAGAGGGATGTGCAATCCAATCTATGATTCCTCCCTATCATTGTATGGGGCCTGGATGACTCCTGACAACTGGTAGATCCTGCTCATCCCCTTTCTTATCTGTAGCAGTTTTGTGTCACCACCTGAATGGGAAGAGAGCTTTTAACTGAGTGAGCAAAATCTGACTCGGTTTAAAAAGTGAGCATGTTCTCCTGCTATCCAAGCCTGGTGGAAAAAGAGCTCAGTGTCTACTCTATGTTCTCACCACTGGTACTTGTATCTTCTCCAATTCTATGTTACAGTACTTTTAAGCGTCTAATAAGGTGGAACATGAATGGGCTTTTAGGTGGGACTGCATACCCTGCTTGCTACTGCTATGTTTTTGCAAAGTGGTGTGGTATTTTGGGGATTTGCGGAGGACATTAGTAACACATCTTCCTTAAGGATTCACCGCGTTCCCACTCAAGGTTTTCAAGTTGTTTCACACAACAGTTTTATCTACCATCTTCCAAAACCACATTTACCAAAAGCTGAGTCATTCCCACACGTAGATAGGTTTTGAGTTTTTCCTGGTAAGTTTATTTCACTGCATCTCCAACTTCACTGCATCTTCACAGCTATCATAGCTATCACTGAGAGTTGAAGACTGCACAAACAGATGTTCACGCACGCTCAGGTGAATCTCCTGGTAATGACTAACCAGAGCTTGAGCAATTGCTCAGCAGCCTCCCTTCTCCTGTGCCTTTTCTCCCGATTCTGCACGCTTGCTCTCCCAATGGGTGATCCCAGTGGAAGCTGCTGGTGCAAGAACTGCTGGACATATGCATCCAGTATAGGTACTGCCTGGATCAAGAAAAGCCTGTGTGGTTAAATCCTGCAGCATACCTCTTCCCCCCGGAGCATAATGTGTGCGACAGGGGTTTGCAGAACTCAAGTTGCTGGGAAGTAATTTTTTTCTCTTAGCAAGAGCTTTCTAGCTAACCTTTTATTACACTTTGTAATGGGCATCCTGGATGGCCTAGTGTTTAACTTGGCTTCTGTTTGATTTATCTATTTGATCGAGCTAGATTACGGAGTTGGCTTCAATTATTACATGCTCATTTGCATGTGCACAGACATGCACATATACATTGTATATGAACTGTGATAAGGGGAAACTGAGTTTGTACAGTCAAAGAGGGAAAAACTTAGAAAATACTGAAGCTGAAGTTGCACATACTTTGTGAAGGTGCACAAACACCTTTTTATTTCTCTCACTTTGATTTGTACTTGATTTTATGATCACCCCACAACATAATGTGTTGTCCTTTCAGCTACAAATGGCTGCATCTTACATAGAAGCCAGAAAATAAATGTTGGTGTGAATAAGGTCATAAGATATGTCACTGAAACGAGTGTAAATAAAAAATAATACACAGACTTTATTGTTTCCAACAAATCAGTTGTGTTTCTTACATCTTAGTTACCATGCAGTGTACCTCTTTGGAGGTTTCTCTTTCAAACGGTCAAATAAAAACAAGAGCCTGGAATTTGTTTCCTTCTAGCATTAAAAGCGAACAGCTCAGGGAGCAGGCAACTTTTATTTGACCTGTAAGGGAGTGATATAGATGGCAGAGATTTCAGGCTGTAGAGCTCATCGTGAGTTTCAGGTTTTTCGGGGGTACTGAGGTGTTGGTGAGAGGAGGGTTGGCAGCTTTCGCTGATGTTTGGCCATCTGTGAGAGCAGACCATGGCACTAACCCGGCAAAAAGACACAGTGGAAACATAAATAGGTTGTAGCGACAACAGTTTTTATGCAGTTCTGATATTATTTTTTTTTCTGTATAAAGCGTAATGTCAGGAGAAGGAAAAGTCTTCAGCCAGAATTGAGAGGAATAAAATCGTTATGTAGATAACTGTTTTAATATTGTTACAGATGGGCACAATAGAAGGAAACTTCTCAGAAATTAAGAAAATGTAACTTGCGCTGCCTTTGCCTGGAAGGGGTATTTGGAAGCTCTCCCATTGTCAGGCAGGATCTGTACCCCCGACAGGCGGTGGAAATCTGTGCGTGCCAGGCACGTATGCCACCAGTAACCTACGAAACAATGTGCTTTTTAGCTTTCAAAGAAGGATGGGGGAGAGTCTACAGCTCAAATTGTGGTATTGAAAGGGCGTTACGAGGTGATGCAGCTAAACCATAAATACCCGTTTACGAGGATTTCTCCTGTGGAATATTTGCTTTATAATTGCATCAGAACTAGTCACCTGCCTGCATTTCACAATGAGATGTGTCTGGCATGTCTGAGGTGTGACCCACCCTCAAAAGCAAACAAATTCCAAGGTAACAAACAGGCTGATACTTCTGGGTCTGCTCTCCCCCAGGAGTGGTGATAGGAGCTGTGTCAGCAGATTGTAAGAGGAAGGACTTGTCCTTAAGGAACCCCTTTGTGTCTTCCTGCTGCAGCTGGTCTGACCCTCTTTCAGGAGGCCTTGGAAAACATTTACATTCTTTGGCAGAGCATGCTAAAATTAGGACATAAAAATGACAGATTCAATATTGGAGTCTTAAATGATATTTAAGTACTCTTGTGTTATACAATCTGAGCAGAAGGCGACGTTACTGTCGTTGGATTAATGTGGTTGTATGTGTGATATTGCAGTTTCACAATTACTTCCTCAATAAATATAATCATAACTATAGTAACAAGCTACTGTTTTAAAAGTATTTTTCCCCAAACATTTCTGAGTACTTTCCCAATATGTATGCTAATAAATTTAGTTTATCTTATATAGTTAAAATCTTTTGTTCTCCTCCATAAAAAACACTCTAATCTGCCTTTTATTTACTTTAGAAGGGTTTTGCCTTTAAATGCTGTTTTCTCATTTGTATCACTGTAAATTCAGAGGTGTTTCATTGAAACATGGGACATGTCCTTTTTCACAGAACATAGCTTATGCTTTGATAACACAAGTGAAGTGTTCTGTTACTCAAATATCTGCATAGCTAATCAATATTTGTAATTCTAATAAAAATGTATGTAATTTAGATAGAGTTGACTATAGCTTTAAATTAGTAGAACTGATGGGATACTAGATTACCTACTACTAGACTTAAGAAATGGAAAAATTAGTAAATGTATATCTGCTGTACAAGAATAGCTAAGGCTGATGAAGCATAATTTAAAAAACAAAAACTAGAGAACTTGAATCATAAGTCAGGAATTGTTACTACAGTATAAATGTTTCTGTTTAATTTTGCTTTTATAGTAAAGAGAAAAAGTGTTTTGTTTTTACAGTATAGATAATGTTGTGAAAATAACTACAACTTTAAAATAAACCAGCCCAAATAAAAGTTTCAGCCTATGTATCACTTCTTTGCTTTATGAGCAATGACATCTGAACCCCACCAACCAATTTTGTCAGATATTCTTGTCTTGGTTTTGTGTGCATGGTGACTTTCATTTTAGTAAACAAATATTCTAAGCAGTATTTAATGTTTGGGTTTCACTTATATATTGGATTTTAAATAGTAAATGTGGGTGTGACCTCCAAATGATTTAGCAGCGTTGGTGTATTGCCTGTTGACAAACCGTGCCTCCTTGTACAATTTGTGCAGGACTTTGCACAGTGCAACGTGAGTCCTCAGTGAGAACTAATGACACCTGTACCATAAAAGTAAAAATATTTGCCCAAAAGCTTAAGAATAGTTCAAGAGAGGTTCCTGTTTCCAAGATAATGGATTTTTATCTTGGGATTGCTTAGGGCATAGTTACTCCCAGTTGGCTAAAATACCATCCATGCTCACTTACTCCCTTGCTCCCCAGCTCGCAGTAGCTTTCAAGCAGGCAGCTTTTTTCTCTCTGAAGAATTAGAAGAGATCACTGAAGGATGGAGGGGCTTCGCACTAATGCAGCTGATGGTAGTTTTCAGAAAGCATCCTACGCGGAAGGGATCTCGGATTTCTGAGGCGACGACCCATGAGATTGCAGTCGTGGCACTGTGCTGCGCTGACAGGCTCTTGTTTCTCAGCCCAGGACCTGGCAGAGGTCGTGGTGTGAGGACAGTTCTTCAGGCTCCAGTCTGTAGGTATAGACCCACCAGAGGAGAAGAAGAAGTTGAGGTAGTGTCAGGAGTGGACTGCTAGCACCGTTCAAGTCAGGACTGTAAACCCTTGTTCTGCTTCCAGGTCTTGAGCTGCTCCTGTGCCTTCAGAACCTGGGAAGAGGGGGGAGTTGACTTTTCTGCAGCTTTGAGAACCTTTAGCCACTGTAACTGTCAGCCACGTCTTTTACACAGATCAGTTTTAGCTTGAATCAGCCAGACCATTGCCCCAACCCTTCTACCACCCTGTCCCTTGCCCCTTGAATAAGTCAAGTTGCTGAGTTCCAGCACAACCCAACCACCATTCTCTCTTATCTCTATCCTACCCACCCTGCAGTCCCACCTCAGCTCAGTGCTCTCAAGAGCCTCTTTCTGTCTTGAGTATGTGTTTGCCCGTACCTACCAATACAACCCAGCTACCCTCTCCCCAACCTGCTCTTCCCCTGTTGGTCTGCAGAGTTGTTGGTAGCTACCTCTTACACCAGGCTTGAGAAAAAAAGAGGCAGTTTGGTATAATGAGGATATATTTTGCCATGAGAGTAGGGTGAGCTGAACTGTCTGAATAGGTTCAGGACTCCCTCCGTACCACTGACTTGCTGAGTCATTTGTAGGAAACTCCTCTTTTCAGTTGTCAGCCTGTGGCTTCTGCAGTTGCCCACAGTGTTAGCCAGTCCTCTGGTTACCGGCGAGACGTGAACCACTCGATTTTCTCACATAAAGCTGGCATGCAAAAAGGTGGATGAACGGCTTTCTCAGTATTTTCCTGGTACTATTTTTCACTACTGGTATCCCATTTAAAGGTTAAGGATAGCTTCCCAGAGATGGATATGAAAGGTCTGCTCTAAGAAGACATGTTTCTCTCAGGCCACTTTTATGCAGGGGAAGGGAACGGTGCATGTGCAGAGAGAGATCCTGCTACACCTGAATTAGCAGATCACAATCTGGGCTTAATTTCTTTTTAATGATATGCCGTCTCTCGGGATGGTAGGAGGTGGTTAAGTGGGTGGATAGGAAAGCTTTATATAGCTAAAACATCTCCTGGCATAGGGGATTGTCAGTGCTGTGCATGGGGGTGGATAGAGGAGCGAGTGCGGAAACAAAGCTTATAGACATCGTAGGGCAGGCGTGGAAAATAAAGATGCTGCAGTTGTTTCTGAAAATGTGGTTAACGACACCAGAAAGGTGTAGTAAATCTGGAGGAAACTGTGGTTTAGCCTTAGGTGAAATAACTCTACAATGGAGTCTGTGCTTTCTACAGAGTACATTTTCAGTACTTGAGAAACGCAGCAAACTGCGTGGGTTGTACATCGCGCCTTCCTGTGCTCTTGCGCTTCCATCTGTGTTTATGGGACAATCTACATTGAAATCAGCTGATTTTTAGATTTGTTAGGGGAGAACTGTGTTCTGGTATATTCAGTCTGGTTTTCAGAATGAGTGAATCGTAGCCATGCTGTGTTCTGTCCTCACTGCTAAACTCATGACAGAGGTACCAGACAGGAGAGAGCTCAGCCTCGGTCATCGTGCAGGTTTCAGTGCATTTATATATCTTGTGGAAGAAATAAGAGAACCGGACTCAGTGGCGTTCCTGCATTTTCTGGTGGCCCCCTCTTTTTTTTGTTGTTGTTGTTTGGTTTACCAGAGATGGAGAGATGGAAGGGGTGGGGGGAAGTCTAGGGCTCTGTCTCGCCCCTTTTTTCAGGTGATAGAAGAGCTGCAATGATGGCTGGTTTTGACCTCTGCCAGGGAGGTTTGGCTTTTTAACAGAAAGGAGACTTGAAAAATACTCTGCCTAGGTGGACACTACAAAAGTGTGAAGCTCACTGTTGTCATGAATTTTTCAGTGGAAGAGGAACACCATGCCCACAGCTTGGCCACGCTGGTTTTGTCCCCTTTTGGGGAGTTTTGCACTTGACACTTGACTAAAATGAATAGAATGTCAAGGTGCCTTGGACAGCCTGTTCATCTGCACCACAGGCCCTCAGCTCGTGAAAGACGAAAAAAAGGAAAAAAATAATGTCTCCTCCAAATGAAAACAGAGAATAATCTTCCCTATTTAATGGTTGCATAAAAGGTCATGTCAGTTTGTTCCCCATTTTTGTAGAAAGAGCCTTAAGGTTTCTGCAAAACTGCCTTACAGCCAACAGGAGTATTTGTGACAGAAAATTGGGTGGTTTCAGCTACCTGAAGTGAGAGCTCGTCTGAGGGTGGAGCAGCTCGTTGGCAAGTGAAGGAAGGGGAGGGCCTCCATCCTGGGGGGATCTGTGGGGTTCCCAAAGGCAGTGTGGTCAGCTGGTAGGGAGGGAGCTTAGAGGTGTTTGAGCGTTGGGAGGAGAGAAGGTGATGCTTCTCAATGGGTGGACTTCTGAGGGTATTATAAACTGGGATTAGTCACTGGGGTGGTTTGAGGAGATCCCTGAGGCAGTCTGAGTTGGCAGGGTGCTGCACACGACAGCCTTACCTGCTACGGCTGTACACTCCTGTGACTTCTTTTGAGATGTGCTGGTGGTTTTTTGGCTCTGCACAGAACCGATTCAGGGAGCAGAAACACAGCAGAAAACCTGATGTTAGCAAGAAGAGGTAAACTGTTTTCTTCCTGAGTCAATGTGAGACCAAGGTGGGGGAAGAGGAACCGTCCCTTTGAATTGACTGAACTGAGTCCTGAAACTCCCTCTTGTGCCTCGCGTGTTTTATGAGAAAATAGTTAAACCAAGAAATAGGAGAAGAGGTTGGCTTGATTTTCATGCCTGGTATTAAAGCACAGAAGAAGGAAAATTGGGTAGATAAAAATTGCACATGCAGTAACACAAATGGGCTATGCAAAGGAGCAACTGGAGAAAATTGATAGTAGAAAACTAGTTGTATAGATGCTACACTAACAAAAAAATGTGCTTACTACAGAGAGAAAAGAAGGTGAGGTCAGGGAGGAAAAGCAAATGAGGCTCTTTTCATTAGTATAAAAAACTAGAACAGCTGGTGCCGAACATGTAACCAGATCTAGAGGCAGCGGAAACACAGCCAAATAGCACTCATAGCCTGAGCACATATACCAAAAATTACACAGAACATTAGTAAGGTGTCACGAATGAAGTGGCACTATGTGAAATAACAAACAGCAGCATGGACACAATAGAATCCGTTTGGTCAAAATCATTTTGAGAAGGAATTATGGAAGACCTGTTATAGACCTCTAGCTTAGGATTTATATACAATGTATATATGTATATATACAACATACAATTTATATACAATAAGAGAGGAATACTAGTAGGAAGTAACCTTTTAGCTAGGCTAGATGTATATTTAAGCACAAATGGGATATTTCTGTACATGACAGCAAAGAGTTTTCTTACCAAAAGAGTAATTCGGAGTAGAAGTTGTGGTATTTTGGACCTTGGGAGGTACTGCAGACCTTATAGAAAACCTGATTACAGAATCACAGAATCTTAGTGGTTGGAAGGGACCTTTGAGATCATCGAGTCCAACCACATAAAAAAAAAAAAAAAACACAACAACAAAACAAAAACAAACCACAAAAACAACAAACAACAAAAAAAAACCCACACAAAAACAAACAAACAA
>JAOQGH010000023.1:73311047-73408308 GCA_025769975.1 Gallinago jamesoni | reverse complement strand
AGGCCTCACCAGTGCCGAGTACAGAGGTACGATGACTTCCCTACTCCTGCTGGCCACACTGTTCCTGATACAAGCCATTGTTTAAAAAATGAAGACAAAACATGGACTGGGTTAATTTGGTTTAAGTTGGATAGAATGATAAGAAGTCAATAACAATTTTTTTTTTGAAGGCAAACATTTGTTAAATTAGGAAAACTGGTTAGAGAATATAGGTGAGCTGAAGTATTGGAATAATGGAGAAAAATGGTTCGACTTGAATCCCAAGTAAAGGAAAAGGAAGATTGTGGGAAACTACCTGGTCCTTCTAATAGAGAACCTTCTCCTGGGAGGAGTATTGGTAGAGAAAAGGTAATGCAAATGAAAGGAGTAGAGATTATCAAAGGAAGTCACTTCTTGAAAGCTGTGGTGGAACAAGAGCTGAAAGTATTAAGCTGAGTTAGAATTTAAAGTTGTTAAAAGTTAAAGCAGTTAGCAAAAGTGTCTTTAGACATATAAATAAATTGAGAAAGAAGAAATTATTCTGTTGCATAGGCAGAGTGGTTTCTAATTAGAGAGAGCCTTTTGTTCAAAAGCTAAATAAATACCTTTGCACACCTCTCAGTAACAGTGTGGTGACAGCAACAGGGTGATGAATGGAAACGAGGTTATGAATATGACTACAGTTGAGGCGGAAATTCAAGACAGAAACAAATTCCAAGAAAATAAGGACGTGAAATTGCAGTGTACCAGCTGCATTGCGGTAACTGCCTACGTACCTGTTCTTTTCCTACTGCAAAGTTACTTACAATAGCTCACGGTATCTAATAAACGTTGTATACATGTGGTGTATATGGCAGTTGATTGCATACGAGCTGAAGTGCAAATCTTTGAGAAATCAAGTGGTTTATAGCCTTATTTTTTAAGTAAAATTTATATTCTATTGAACTTTAAAAAAAAAAAAAAAAGATCTGTAATACTGGAGATTGTTCTTTTTTACATAAAATATTAAGGAACACATTCTCATCTCAAGAGTTGCCATTTCCACTGTGTATGCCCTGGAGCTCATTGAACCTTTCTGTGAACAGATTTAGCTCACTGGAAAAACAAAAATCTATCCCTGTTTCCTCTTCCTCTTATCCTCCCCACTTTTTAAACTGAGTTTGTTTCCTGTCAGATTAGTGAGTTAAATTGGCTTATGGGGAGAACCAAGAAGTGCCAGATTTGGTGGAAGATAAGCCTCAAGGAGCAGGAAAAAGCCCATGAGGTCAGCAGGAGCAACAGCAAGTTATCTTGTGGGTGCCTGGCCTTCAAATTCTGTTAGTGCAGCAGAGCTACGTGTTGCTCTCAGAGGGGCTGTTCAGTGTAGTGGATTTTTTTTTTGGTTGGTTTAGGATTCTGCCTGCAAAAATACATGATCTTCACAAACCTCCTAAAATGAATTTTTGGCAGACAGCAGAAGTCCTTGCAGCAGGACTCATATCACACAACTGATAGTATTTTGCTGCACTTCCCCTGACTTTTGTGGTGTATAACAGTTAAATTCTGATTTTTGACCTAATGCAGGTAAAGCACTAGTATAGATCAAGTATAAATCCTTTAATTTCTGTGTCCTCTTAATCTGTGCTATTGCTTTACTCAAAGGTTGGTGGCTTTCGACGTAACTGTATGAGGTTGTTTTGGAGAAAATTTCTTAGAATCTTCAGTGCAGTTGGGATTTAGGATATGCTTTCCTTCATGTCTGGATTTAATTGTAGATAATTTTGGAGGGAAAACCGCTTTTTACTTTGGGAAACCCGGCATACTGGTGGCATCTGGTCATTGTACTGAGCAATCAATCAATCACTAGATAAAAAGGGGCAGAAATGAGAGATACAGAAAATAAATGATGCTAAATAGAATGCCACTGAAAAACTTCCCCCACGTTCCCACAAAAATTTAATGTCTGAAGCAGCAGTTGCTCACAGTCCTGACTAGAAGTGGCAAAGTTGAGGAGACGCTTACAGGGGCCCTGTTCTCCTTTCCCTCCCCACACCTTAATAAAAGTAATGCACACATATTGGAGGCAATCGGGCCCCTGTAATGAGCCTTAATTCCAAACTTCCTTTCTTTTGTAGAGCCCGGTGAGAGTTGTAAGCTCTCCCTGACAAATGCCAAAGAAACAGTACTTGTCTTTGGGACCATCTTGCTAAGACGGATTATATTTGATTTTCATTTTGCAGTGAGAAATGCTTTTCAGGAACTTGTGATCATGGATTTTTCCACTCTTCTTTTTTGTTGTTGCTAATACTCTGATGAAATTGCCAGTATTTTGGACAAAGCCATCGCTTGCAACAGAGATGCGTGAGACTTTATGCTGTAGACTAAAATACCAAGAACTAATAGGATACCTGTAAAGAAAACAAAAACAAAACAAGCAAACAAACAAACAAAAAGAAATGGTACTGTAAAGTTAAAGAAGGAGAAAAAAAAATGGAATCTGCAATCACTGTGTTGACTGCTGGCAAAAATAACAGCAAACTCTCTGACAGCTGAAAGAGAGAGAAAGGAAAAGCATGTTGCTTTTAAGTTTTTCCCTTTGTTCGTTGGTGGTGTGCCCGTACACCCCATTCAGGGCTCTAGAAATGGTTCACTGACTTGAAACTCTGGCTGCTTTTAATTGTGTGGGATTTATTTGTTTAAGTAGTGCAAGGAAAATACTGAGCTAGGTCTCTCAACATTAAATTATCAACTTTACAGATGTTTTTTGTCCAACTCTTTAGGCAAGTTAAGAGGAATTCAGGTTTTAGATTTGTTTTGCTGGCTTCCAAAGGTCACTTTTCCCACCATGGCTTTGAATTGTTATTGTACCTTGAGAGAATCTCACCATGAGCTGGCTATGGCATAGTAGTGTCCATTTACGCAGTAAGTTAGATGGCACCAAGTCTGTTAACATTGTGAAGCTGTTGAGGTGCATTCAGGGAGAGTACTGTGCACGTCATTTGGAGTGGTTTTTTTCAACGTTTTCTGTTGTTAAAACTGCTTGACAAAACAAATATGCAAAAAATGTAGACTTGCACAATATGTGATTTAGAAAAGCATAATTTTTGCATTTGGCTTTTAAATATATTTTTAAATCTCTCTTGTAAATATAGTAATTTGGAAATAAAAGTCCTGTTGAGAAAAATAAAAAAATTTTATTTAGAGTACTAATAATGCCTATTAGCTGCACTTTAAATAAGTACTTTTTTTTGAACTAAAGTAGAAGACATAATGTTATATCCATGTCAGATGTCAACCTTTTGGCATTTATTTTGTAACAGTGAAACTTGGAAAGGAAAAATGCTTAAGTCTTGCTAAGACTTAACTACATCTTCATTAAGTTATAATTAAACAAAAAGACAAAAGCATCTGTGCTGTGTTCAGTATTACTGAGAAGTAGGAGCTTGTATATCTACTTGAGATTCTGCTTGTAATTAGCACCCATCAGTGTTGTCATGATTGTCTAGCTTTGGAACATTTAACTACATATTTTTAGTTTGGGACAAAATGCATGTTCTTCAATTCTTTCCTTTTAGCAAGATTTTCCCTGGTGAGACCTAGGGGTGGATTCGCACCACAGGCAGAGTCTCTTCTATCAATTGATAACTAGTGGTATTGTCTTTGGGCATCTTCTGAATTTGGATATTTCTTCATTGTGATGAAGATCCCTTTATTGCTGTACAGACATTTCAAAGTGGAGGGCTTGCTTTAAATAATACTGCCTTTCTGTGTGGTTTATTTCATTGGTTTCTATAGAATTACTGTCTTCCAGTTGTACTAGTGAGAAAATTTGCTTGTTTCCTTTTTCATACCTTATATTTTCATTTCAAAAATCAGCCAAACTTACGGTTCAGGGAACAGAACAGATATTATGTATTTCTTGTTTTATGTGTGACCCTTCTCTGTACTACCCCAACCCCACTTCATCCCCTTTTTTAATTAGAGCTCAAGTACTCATTTAGAAAGTCAACTATTTGTCCCATTTTTCATACTGTTACAACATTTGGTGGAAATTCCATGTGTACTAGAGCTGCACAGCTGGATAAGCAAAACCAGCTTTCATCCTAACCAGCAGAGCTGTGTTCTTGCTTACTTTTGACTGCTGGAAAAATTATAAGCAACTAGGTCCCTCAGTCACTGGTAGTATCTTGGTGTTTTATGAATGGTTGCTGCTTTGAGAACTGAGCCGGTCTGGTACTTGGGGATTTTGGAAGCAAAGGTGCATGTCCTTTCACGTAGTTTCATTAAAATAAATTTTCCCAATTATTTTATAATTTCAAACTTACTCTATTAGTGCCGTGGGAAATGGAGTTTGCAGTGGTGTCCCTCTTTAGAAAGGCTGGGTGTGATTCAGCTCCAGGTTAAGATACCTGAATCACAGAAAAGTCTAGGTTGGAAGACGCCTCTTGAGATCTTCTGGTCCAACCTTTTGCTGAAAGTGGGGCCTTGGATTATGTTATTCACTGCCCTGTTAAGCTGAGTCTTAGCTATTTCCAGCAAAGGGAACTACACTACCTCTCCTGGCTTCTCTGTTTAATCCTTCTCATAGCGAGCAACTTCTCCGTATGTCTGGATGGAGTTTCCCCTGAAGCAGCTTGGGCCTGTTGTGTCCTGTCCTTTGTGCATCCTTGTGAAGAGACCAGCTCCCTTTTTGTGTATGAACTGTGAACTCTGTAGGGGACGGTTCTTGTGCTCCGCTAAGTAGCGTCCGGGTGCTGCAGACCTGCCATCCCCATCATGCGAGTACAGGGAGCTGGTGTCAAGGGTTGCCATCTGGCTTGGAGCACATTCCCTAGTTGCACCTGTGGGGCAATAGATGATGTGTTGTTTGGTTCTTTCTGACATGTGACTGAGTAGTGGAATGGCACCGACAGTGACGTTTCCTTTCTTGACGCCATGGTTTGGCCAAGCGAATGCCGGAGAACAGAATAAGAATCAGTCAGGGTACATTTTTCTCTTTGCCATGAAGAGTTCATGAGCAAAGGAAGAAAACACACTTCGTAACTCTCCTGCAAAAGCTACAAGTGTTTGGAAATTGACAGATTTTTATAATATTCTCTGTGAGTCCAATTGATCTCGTTCATATAATGTGTAACTTCTAAAATAAACATCTAGTGCAACCGATGTCTTTCATTTTATCTTCTTCCCCCCCCCAAAATTGTCTCACTTCACTTAATGATCATTTTATTTAAGAGTTTGATTCATCAAATTTGTCCTGGCATGTTGTACGTGTTGGCCTTACTGTTGTACATAATTTATTAGGGTTTGAGATGAAAATTTTCATTTTATCAAAATTAATGGTGAGCTCCTGTTGACTTCAGCTTGTCCAAGATTTTGCTGCTACAGTGTAATGTCAAAAGACTTGCCAACATTTCTTTCACTTGCCCTGATGATAATAATTTCCTTTTCTGTGAGTGAAAACACAAATCCATTTCTAAATCATGCTAACTAGCCAAGATTTTTGGGCTCGTGAACACAAATTTAGCAGCTCACTAGGTATATCTGAATTGCCCATTTCAGTGGACTTTGTTCAGAGTGTCTTCCTCCTGCCTCTCATGCTTGTTACATCTTTGAGTCATTTTAAGAGCAGCAGAGCCCTGTACCAGATATAAGGAATACAAATCATGATAACTTTGATCATGAAGTACTAGCTCTGAAGTGAACTTTCCATTTTGTTTAAAAAAAAAAAAGAAAAAGCCTTTTCAGTTCCTGATGCCTGTTAGACAGGGGCTTTAAGAATACAGCATTTTCTCTGCTTCTTACATCTATAACATTCATCACAGAAAAGGAAAATGTTATTTCAGTTTTGCTGATACTGAAAATAGCTTCTTGTTACTTGTTTAGTGTTTTCAGTGTATCCAAGACTATAATTTGTAGTATCTTCTGCTATAGCTCATGCAGGGGAAACTGTTACTCAACCTGTGTGTGTTCTAGGGTAGTAGGCAGGATACTTTGTCCTGTTGATTCTGAATGTAAATACTGTTTTTAAGGCTATGGTAACCAAAAGTATTTTTCCTATTTACAGAGCAAGCTTTACATGGAAGGATTTAGAAGCCTAAAAGAAGGAGAACCAGTGGAATTTACTTTTAAGAAATCTTCCAAAGGCCTTGAATCAATACGGGTAACAGGCCCTGGTGGGAGCCCCTGTTTAGGAAGTGAAAGACGACCCAAAGGGAAGACAGTACAAAAAAGAAAACCAAAGGGAGATAGGTAATTACCTTATTTTGCTATTCCCCCCACCCTCCTTTTTTTTTTTTTTTGCAAGTTTTTCTTGAAATTATGATTTCAGCATTTATTAATTTGTGAAAGGAAACCCTTCTATGTAAATTTGGCTTTTACTAGTAGCCTGGTAATTTGATTAAACTTACTAAGCTGTATCTATACAACTATATAAATTACCCACTTGATTGCTTTTACTTGAGAAAGTTTTATTGAATTAGAGGGAGCCTGCAAAGGAATGTAACATTAATTTGAAAATATTGCTGTTAGACTGAGAGAAGAGGTCGGTCTGAATACAGGTGAAGTAATGTCATGTTTAGGTGAGAATTGTGCATGCTAAAGAGACTATTGTGTGCAGTGGGGTTTTAAACTGTGCATCAGTAGTTCTATACAGAAGAAAGTATAGGTGGTGCAGTCAGGGTTGAGATGTATATAATTTGATTAATTATATTTTTACTTAGTGAACAGAGTGTAAGGCTCACAAAGCCTTTAATGCCTGGTGATCTGAAGAACTGTTGTAATAATATTTTACAAATTCTGGGTTAGTCTTGAGAGCTGCACGTTTTTATACACAAGTGCAGCAGTCTGACTTGCCGTGTTTTACTTTCTGCCCCTGATGGCCTGAAGAAGTTCTGTAATCCTCTTCACTACAAAGTCACCTCCACCTAGTTCCTGAGGATAGCCTTTCTGCCCCAAAACTCTTGAATTTAGGTGATCTTCCCCTTTTTCCTCATAGTATTGCCCAGCCCAGTAGCCGTATGACTGAGATCAAGGGGACTATATAGTTTGTGAAGGATCCTGTTAAGAACATCCAAACAGCTAAGTCTTGTTTGCAGGATTTCACGTATGGCATGAATGAGCGGTGGCTCTCATCTATTGCAAATTCTGAAGCAAAGAGTAACTTGGGAAAGAGGAGGTCACCTGAAAAGGCAGTATAGTCCAGTCTCGAGATACGGGGGATCAGAAGCTTTTGCTGGCTACAGATGAACTCCACTTGTCCCCACCTCTGTTACAAGTCTTCCTTCCCCCCCCCCCCCCTTTCTTTTTTTCCTTTTTTTTTGTTTTTTAAAATTAAGGACTGCAGACAACATGATGGTTGTCCCTCTTTCACCTTCATTGTAAAAGCTAAAAGCCATGAACAATATTTATTGCTGCTGTAACAGATCAGAGTCCATAACCACAACAAGGAGAGACTTTGTAAGCCAGACAAAGCTTTCTTTTTGATTGCCCACCATATCTGGCCTTTCAGAGTTGTGGTGTATGCAATGGCTGTGAAAAATCATTTTTTCATTTTCTTTTTTTTTTTTTTTTTTGTCTTTAGCTAGCCTTTCAATCTCATTCTTATTTAAACCATTGTTTTTCCACGGACTGTAATTACTAATCTGTTTAGGGTATTAGCATTACCATTATTATTGATGTTTCATACTATGGCAGCAAATAAAGACCGCAGTCATGATGCTGCTGTCATGTTTGTTGCACATGTAGAAGATAGTCCTTACTTCAAAAGCCTTGAAATTTAAATGAACACGCTACAAGTAAACAAGGAAAAACTATGTATTTGAGGAGACGGGCTTTTGAACGAATGTAGGTGTCTCTAATGCACAGTGTAGTCAATGCAGAGGAAGCAGTGCTTTCAGAGTGCGATTCAGCTAATGCTAGGGAAGGATCTAAAATATCGGGGATGAATGTTGCCTTGTGGCTGTTTCTCTTCAGGGACTACAACACTAGTTGTCTAGCTCCAGTGGTGTAGATACTTCCCTTACAAGTCTCTACAGTTGAGATGAATCCTACTTTCAATGATGTTTTTTCATAGCATAGCTAAAGCATAGAAAAAATTGGAACAGATATACCCTGAAAAACAGTGCAGAGGTGTGATGCATGAGACAATGTACTCTTTCATGTTCACTTGCCTTTAAAGAAGGAAAAATTCAAAATTAAATTGAATTAATTTGAATATGAAAACGTGGGCAAAAACATCTACCCACTTTTGTCTCAAAATTCTTATGCTTAAGTCATAAGACATCAAAAAAGTCTGAAATTTGAAATGTCTGAAGTAGCATTGACATTATCACTCAGTGAGGAGTAGTGTTTTTGTTTGAAGGAAAACTAGTTTTGTTTGAATGCCTAGCCAATAAAAAAAAAAAGTACAGCTCCAATATGTGTAGTGGAAAATTTCTTGAAAATTGCTGCGATATTGAGAACTACTTCCATTTAGGAAAGGTAATTCTACATTCTTGTGTTTATCTCTTCTCTACATTATTATTGTAACTGGAGCCTCACTGCATCTTTTTGAATAGATCCCATTTGAATGGATCCCATGACTTTATACGTGGTGTAGGTGGGATTTAAGGCAGAAAACAAGACTGACAGAGATAGATGGCAAAGGTGGGAAAAAGAGAAGGAAAAGCAGCAATATGTGCGAGAGAGGAGTTCATGACACTGAGGTTACCAAATACTGGTGCTTTTTGATAGATTTTGTGTTGCTTCCACAATAGATTCAGAGTCTCTGTTGTTGCTCAGTTGTTGCTGTGGGGACCTTAATATGATAATATTTCCACTTTAACATTACTGTGGGCCACATTAACATGGGTGGGAAGGCTTTGTGCTTGCTGTCAGTCATATTGGCCTCTTCGGCATCTTTCTCAGGCAGCGTGCGAGCGCACGCCAGGTCTAGAAAGGGAAGGTCTTTGTGGTCCGCGTGGAGTGGATCTGTGCCTATAAGCAGCCTGCTGGCTTTAGGTGCCTAGAGCTTACTTTAGGTTATTGTAGTATCTATGTGTTTTACATATGTGTATTTTTTTACTCAGTGTCTAGAGTAATCTGGGCTAGAGGGGAGGTTTCTAAACGAGACCCAGCTGAGATTCGCATCTGAGAAGTGCAGGGTTTAGAAGTGGTATTTTATGGCAAAGGTGCCCAGTGGCAGCTCATGAGGCTGGTCTCTGCCTAAGCCAGGGGATGAATCTGCACCGCGTTACACTGCAGCAGGTTGTGGCTCCCTTCGTAGGAACTCCCAACACACACTGAACACAATGTGTTTTGCTCAACTTTTGACAGTGAGCTGACACAGAAGCATGCTCTGCTGCTCTCCAGGAATGACCACGGGGAGCTGATGCAGAAAAGATAAAGAACTTTGAATTCACACCTTAATCACCTGCTCAGTAACTCGTAGAAAGGTCTGTGAAATCTTGATTTAGAGTAGAATAAATTAAATGGGGACCTAGCCCACCATCTCAGAATGAGATTTGGAAGAAGAAAAAGGGAGAAAGGAAAAAAAAAATTTTTTTTTTAAAAACCAACAAACCCAAACACTCCTAGTGTTTGTGTGTGACCTAAAATGAAACCTAGTAAAGGACCATCTTATCAGTTGTAATTTTTTAATTTAATATTATTTTTATAAATCTATATAGCTAGGAAAATACTCTTTAGTGCAGTGTACATTTAAATAAATTTGACCCACAGACCTTTGGCACAATTTTAACAAAGAAGGTGCATGATGCTCACAGGACTGGAAGCTAGAGTTCTCTTTGGGACCTAGAGGTATTATTTAGTATCTGTAAATATTCTTAGTAGAAGCTCAAAGTTGATACTTTTTCTGTAGTTCTGTATCTTCTCAACTTGGCACTTGCTTCATGTGGAACATTTCAAAGGGGACAGGGAAGATGACAACTTTTTTTTTTTCTTTTTTTGGTTTTGAAGTATTTACACCAAAATGGAAGCAGTAAAATAAAGCAAGAAGGAAGGGGCAAGAAAGAAATAATTAAGGGTATAGCTTCATCTCTCAGTTCTAATTTATGATGTTTCAGTCCTATGCTATCCTCCAGTAACACTTGTGGCAGGGAGGTTTGCAAGCACAGGTGACCTGTATCAGTAAGTGGTTTGGATTTAAACATGTAATAAATAAGTAATGTGTTGTGAGATCTTGGGTTTGACATGAAACATTTCACTTGCTTGGTTTACAGCACAGCCCTGCAAGTAAACTGTGAGGGAGAGAGTCGGGAGCTGCTGAAAATGAGGGAGCTTCACAAATCATTGCCACTGGATATATGGTGGTGCTGAATTATGTTCTGGGAATACAGCTAGTGAAATAGGCATGTATTTAGCCATTGGCTGAATAGTAACAAGCACTGCAGCATCGATGGAAATCTTCAAAACCCTTTTTCCAGTGTAGGCATCTACACAGGAGAGACAACTAGAAAAGAAAGTGGTTTTGTGTTAAGGTGTAATAAGTGGTGTTTGCCAGACCACCATGTAGACATGACTAAAAGCATAATTTTCAAGTGAAGAAAAACATATTTAGAAATCAGATATTGAAATACAACCACTTGGGCAGGAAGGACTGTAGTTTAAAATAAAATACTTCCCTGATGAACTATCACTTGAAATTAGTTTGTGTCTGAGTCAGACAGAAAATGGATATAATACCTGAACACATTCTGCAGATGATCCAAAGTCAGGCTATAATAAGATCTTAAAAGTCTTTAAAAGCTCATTGGTCTGCACAAACAGGCACTGAATGGGTGTGATACAGGCAGAGATGACAACATGATGGAGTGCTGTGGCGGGCATTTGGATCGAAGTTAGCAGGTCTAGGAGAGCTAGTTCAGGACAGAAAAGTTACATGGTACAAAGTCACTTCAAACTTGATATTATATCAGTTCCATCTCTACTGACTGAATCACACTCAAGTGTATAATTTAATTTTCATAGGAAAGCCTCCTACAGGTCAAGTCAAGCAGATTTTTGTGGAAACATGAATAATGGGGGTGGCATGGGCTGTAAGGAGAACCCTGAACTAGTACTGAAATGGCAAATGAGGAAAGCCCTTCAGAGTCCCTTCACACAAGAGCTGGGAGTCAAGGCCAGGCTGGTGGTCACTTCACACAGCTATGCCACAGGGAAACAGCCTTTCCTGCCCTTGGCCAGCCCCGGGAACCCTCTTTGGGCAGGTCCTGAGCAGTGCCAGCTGTTGAAAATGGGGGGTAAACCCAGCCATCTAGAGAAACAGATGAAAAATTCAGGGAGTTTTAGCCTTTGGCACAATATGGTGTCAGTTCATCACTGTCAAAGGTTTGAACTTTCCTGTTCCTCTCTGGGATAGATTGTGTTCACAATTCTGCTGTTTTCTAAAGCTGGCACAGAAGTGATGCAGAAGCTGCATGATACTGCACAACCAGGAAAGCCTTGGCTCTCAGAAGACAGCAAGCCATGGCCAGCCTGGCTTCTACCGCCATATCCAGCACACAGCATCGGGAGTCGCCTTCCTCCAAAGATAATGGCTTTCTCTTCCTGCCTACTTCCGTAGCTCAAACAGATCCAGGATGCCAGACTGAAGGATCTATACTCAAATGTTGGAACTAAATGTAGAAATGGTTACGGTTGTGCATAACAATATGTTTAATATTGGAACGAAATAATTTGTCTTTCAGAAGACAGGGAGGAAATCCCATTCAAAATTTTAAATGTGGAGAACATTGTTTAATTTGCAAAGCCAAACGCCTGTATTTAGGTACAGGCCACAGAGCTCAGTTTGATCACTTGCCAGCTCTGCTTCTTCTGAGACCAAGGTCAGTTTGAGTTCTTTTGGGGTACCCAGCCACACTGTTGTGTGCTGTTATGTTGTGTTCCAATGTTGTGTTGTGTTATACACAATTTGACTGCCAAATTCATCGCAAGGCAGCTGGAAAGTAAGGGCTGATTTGAGATCCCACGTTGCTGGTGGACTTGCAGGCCCATGGGGTGTTCCAGTCTGCTTGCTTGGGTGCCAGCAGGGAGTGAGCTTTGCAGTTAGGTGTGCAGATCAACAAAACAGAAGGAGGTGCTTCCTTTCCATCAGATGTGCCTGCTGATAGGGCTGTCCATGCACTCTAACTGAATGCAAATGTCTGCTGAAGCAGGAGCTGGAAGCCTGGTGGCAGTGATGTCGCCAAGTGGTATCCAAGCCTGATTTTCTTCATTGCAACCTCATATTAAGAACAGAGTAGAGCCTGAATAAAGTCGTCTTTGGTATCTGTTCATACTCGTGTACAGTTAAGAAGCGATAGGGCCAAAAGTTTTCATAGTGTTTATAATAACAAATCCAAATTTGATGCTAAAGTGAGTAGATACAATTCTGAAAATGTACAAGGAACAGATGAAGTGAGTAGGAAGGTGTCGTTATTATGCAGCCTCATGTAGAGTAAAGCTGTCCCTGCACAGCAGATGGGTTTCTTAAGTACATACACTGTTTTCAGAATGTGGAGTATTTTTTTTCTTTAATTGGAAAATAAGTTTTTCTTTAATCGGCCTTTTCTCAGGCCTCATGCTTTCTGAGTATTTCACCCTCTTTCATCCAGGGAAGAGCTCTATCTCATTTACAGTAAAGTACCAGCATATATTCAGGCCTTTGTAATGGTGTACTGATATGCCTAATGGTCGTACTGGAGTCTTACCTGAAGTAAAG
The DNA here is from genome assembly GCA_025769975.1 of Gallinago jamesoni. Classification (NCBI taxonomy): domain Eukaryota; kingdom Metazoa; phylum Chordata; class Aves; order Charadriiformes; family Scolopacidae; genus Gallinago; species Gallinago jamesoni. Next base: position 73,395,653 of record JAOQGH010000023.1, on the reverse strand, counting down.
ATATCTGAAGGAATTTAGAAGCAAGAAAGAATTTTGAACTTTTCTCAGTTTAACCGAGATTATGAATAACTTCAGTAGAGTGTATGCTAAAAGTATTTCAGTAAATAATTTACAAAACATCACTTCTGTTTCTAAAAATCTTCCAAATATAACCAGCGTCTTCTATCTTAATTCAAATTGCTCTCTTGCTGGTGGATTGCTTACTACTATACTAATATACTACTTCCAAGGAGACAAGAATAAACAAAACGTTCATACGTTTTCAGGGTCCAACTCAGTAAATACTTAAGCCTGTGCTTTGGAAGTAGTAGGGAAGAGGGCATTATTATTTGAAAAGATTCCCTTGGTGATGTTGACCCTGACTACAGACTGCTGCTTTGTGCTGGGAACAGAACTGCTCACAGGATACTGCATGCAGTCTGTGCTATATTTTACTGCAAAATCGTTCAGTGTAAATAGTTAAACCCTAAATCTCTTTTATTTTAGGAAAACAGTTGCATTTCCTTGCTTTTCTTGATGTGTTACACTGCAGCATCACCTAGGAAACATAATCAAAGCATGTAACACTAAGGAAAGATTATAATGGTGATTCCAAATGATGGAAATATTTGCCATGTATCTTGGCCTGTTGAAAAAAAGATACCAAGAACTTGAAAATTGGAGAAAACTGAATTACAGCATAGCTGCTAAATCACATATTCCCAAAACATTGCCTATGATTTACTGCTGTTGATTAATCTGAAGCTTTTCAGAAAGAATAAAAGTTCTGGAGCCCTTTAACTTCAAATTAATAAAGTCTGTGCAGTAATACAATTTCAAATTGCTACAGCTGTTTCTTTTATTAGCTGTGGCTTCATGTTTCTGTCCTTGACATGTAAAGATCAAACCTACTTAAATATGAATCATTTAAAAATGTGAATTTACTTCAATATCTTATTTTGTCAAGAAGCTGAGCAGCTCATTATATAAGAGGAATGTGTCACGGAGGTAGTCATCAGCTCTGTAGTGGTGGTGCAGGCACGCTACTGCTGTTCCCACTGTGCACACCCCCCTCGTGTACCTCCAGTGTGCTAGAGCACTTCTCAAGCAGGTAACAAGACAGAGGCTATGTCCTGAAAGAAATTATGAGTTTAAGGGCATATTTACACCAGGAAAGGTAGATTTATTTGGGGAAAAAAGTACCAGTTTAAGCCACCTCTGCACAGCGAGGTGGCATTCATCCATCTAGAAGAGCAGGACTGAGTGGGACTTCACAGTTGTTTCTTCTGGTTATGGGAGGCTGTTCAGAGAAGAAACAGTGGAGCTCAGATAGAAATGCTCCTGTGATGTCTATGGGTCCCTCAAGCAGAGTGACAGAAAAAAATTGCAAGGACAACAGATGAAGAGAAGATTAGGAAGGAACAGGAATGCAAAAATCATGCACAGGCTTGGAGGAGATAAGGAAGGGGAGAGGGATGAGAAGGGCTTGGGTAGGGGAGGACAGACCATTGAATATAGCATCAATAGGAGAAGTACAGAGCTTTCCCAGTCTCCAAATTACCACCTCAAAGCTGGTAATTCAGGCGCTCTTCAGGGGGGAGTGCAGAGAAACCTGAATCGCCTCAGGCACAAAGAGATTGAATCAAAGTGTCCTCCGTTTTAAAAGATTCCTGCAAGTCAAGAGCTGTGATGCACAAGGAGCTGAAGCATAGGTGGGATGTGAGCTCCTGCTTTGCAGCCCTGTGGAGACCCAGGTGTGAAGATTCCAGCAGATGTTGGGAGGGTTGATCTGAAATGGGACTTTTTGCTTGTTGTGTGTTCCTCGTTTACCAGGTGACAAACGTGACACATCTGGAATTTGTTTTGCAGAACCACCAAATGTTCCTAGCTCTAACAGTTGCTCAGTTCAGACATATTGGGTGCTATAAAATAGGAAGTGCTCTAGGGGCTCTAATACTCCAAATTGGGCAACTAGAATAAGGCACCCCTGGAAAATGATTTTGGCTTTTTTTTTCTTGTGCTCCAGAATCCTGTGCATTTTGTTGAGACCAAGTAAACCACACAATTTCATGGAGCCATTAGGAAGTAATTAATATTTGTGATGTGTGAAGGTACCTTAGGGAGAGCCCCAAAGTCAGTACTCTCGTATCGTGTTCAAGATTCAGCTGGATTTAGTGGTGTGCCCAAACCATTGAGTTGAGTAGGCTAAAGAAGAAGTATACAATAGCTATCTTATATTTCATGTAGCAAACGAGAAACGGCTGTGCAGGAGAACTCACATGTCAGTTCACAGGCTGTTACTACGGTGTAAATTGTTCCCTTCTCTTCTGAATGCTGAATTTGTAGCTAATGGGAGGAAGTCGCCTTGAACGCTCCTCTGACTAGCGGTTGGTCTTGGAGATCTGGATTGTTTTTTCTTTGAAACCGTACTGTGACACTGTAGGATGAGGATGAAGGGACTGGTTTCACAGAAGAAACTGCACGTCCATGTGCAAGAGAGAACAAAGGTGGCCGTGGCCGAGCTGGAGGAATAGTGAGCCGAGGCCGGAGTTATTGATGGAGTAGAGGGAGCTGGGTTTGCTCAGTAACAGACCCGTGGAACGGTTAAGGAGGAAAGAGTTGTGAAGGGTCACTATGAAATATGGGAGGGAGCTAAACAATTTCTTTTCTTTGATCTCCATTCATTTATAATCTTATTGGTGTTGAGGCTCCTGGCACTAGAGCTTTTACAATGAATAGCTGAAAGTACAAAAAATTGATTTAAATTGCACTGGTCTTGGGCTGAATGGCTTTCTTTAGCCTAAAAGTTACTTGGAGTTTTACTCTTTTAGCTGTTGGACAGTTTAAATGCTAAGCGTTTAATTTACTTCACACAGCTCCGAAAACAATAGCAAACCACAGACTGCTCTTATTTCATTGTCTGCAATTAATGTTGCAACAGCCTTTGCATCAAAGTTTAACCAGAATGCTTTGATTTCCTCAATGATAAATGGGTATCTTTTGAGCAATACAAAAAGCTGAAATAGTTCCATGTTTCTAATTCAGCTTCAGATTTGCTAGTATTTAAAATCGGTAGCTCTGCCTTTTTGTTGTGCTAAACTAATAATGTAAAACAAAACAATAGTGTGTGTGTCAGTCTGCAACTGCATAATGAGTTGTTCTATAAAATTATGCAGTGTTTCTTCTACCGTCAATGGGAGGGAATAATCAGTAGTTGGCAATATGATTAGAAATTGTATCTAGCTCAGATGTAAGGAAAGCCTATTTATTTAGTTTTTAAAGGTTTGATTTTTATTTACATTCTTTCTCTTGAGCTAGTTGTTGTAATTCACTTATTTCTAGTACATATGAAAAATCGTTAATTTCCTGTTGATCAGGCTCAGGTTTCCATGTTTTAGTGCTTTGATATATTTTTTGGAGAATCATGGCTAGCTCCTAATATAATTAATGCTAGGAATATGTGCCTACGTCTCTTCTTAATAATTACTTAAAATGTGTGAAGCACTTCTGGTTTTTAAGTCAAAAAAGAAAAAAGCCCGCAGTGTTTTAGTTTACTTTTTGTTAAATAGTTAAATAGGATTTTATGTTATTAAATGTGGGAGTATCATTAATCACTTTTAGTATATTTGTCCTTATGTACATTGTGTAAAATAAAAATTTTACTTGGAGCTCAGAAATAATTTTATAAAACTGTGCGTTCTTATTATCCCTGTATTTCTAACTCACTGGAGCCTCATGAAGTTATCTTTCTCCTTTACAATCTATACATTTCACTTAGGCATAGAAAAGAAACATCTGGCATTTTTTTAATGAGAGCTGTACGCTCATTGTTTGAACAAGCAGCAAGGAATCTGTTGTATGGCTGATTATGGCAAGAAAATGAGGTAGTACTCTCAATAATAATCAGTAAAAATTTGTATAAGCTGATGCTGTTTCATTTTCCGAGTTAGCTAATCTGATACTTTAACCCTTACAAGAAAACAAATTATGTTTAAAAATGCCTAATGTGGAAAAATGCTACTTTCGAGTTCAGAGATTAGAAACATTTAAAACATACGTATCTGTGGTTAAAGATGCCAACTCTTAATTCTCTCCTCTCTAGAGCTTTCCTTTTTTATCTTTGAAGTTCAGTCATTATTCCATGTCGATGCCATTGGTTTTATTTATTTTTGTATCCTATGGATATTAATTCACACTGTTTAGATCCAATCTTTTTAGAATATGTATGAACGTAACATATCAACAAGTTTATATTTTATGCAGCCTGTGGAGCTGAATTTTGGAATTTGCTTTTTTAGTGGTTCTTTTGTGGAAGAGAAATCTTTCAGGCATGAATTGATAGTCCAGATCTTTTGAGGTCTGTCTGTGCTAACCTATGACCCCTGTTCTTAGGGGGTCAACATCTGAGGGCAGGAGATTAAGGCAGTTAAAAGATTGGAATGAGAACTGGAATGGAAAAATTAGCCAGCACATTTTGGGTGGAAAACATCAAAGTCATCAAACAATTTGCTTATTTTAAACTCAGTTTAAGGGTAACAAGCTAATTGTACTGTGTTTGTTGATGCAAGCAATTTATATTATTTGAGGACGTTAACACTGAAGAATATTTTTTTTATTGGAGAAACATAATGCCTGTTCAGTATAAAAGTGCTATGTATTTTGTATACTAAATGCTTTTGTGCAACATTTTGTAGGATAATAATTCAGGATCTGATCATATAGCCTGTGTGCACTTAATTAGCTCTATTTCTTACAGACAGCAATAGTAAGTGTTCTGGAACCTGAATCTTGATTGTGGTCTGCTGAAGACCCCTCACTCTCACCAGAGAATACAGGTGCTCTCAGTACATGGGAATAATTATTCCCGTGTTTAAATTTCCTCACTGTGATGCTTAAAAACATTTGTAAGCATCTCTTTTTTGTTATAGCTTTTCAAATGTGAATGCCTGTCCAATGCAAGCTTGTCACCAAGGAATGTTCTTTCATAGATTAGAAACTGATTTAAAAGAAAACAGCACCGTCTGTCTGTTCTTGTCTGTCATAGTTCAAAATTCATTAGTATGTGTTTTCAGAAGAATGAGGACTTCATCTTTCATCTGTACAATCAATTTCAAAGATGATATTGTCTAGAGAAAGACACCTTTCCACATCTGAAAATTATGCAAGGTCATGGATTTGTGTAAGCAATCACATTTTTGTCTTGCTTAAAGCACGAATAAAAGTGGTTTCAGTATCACGTGCCAAAGCCAGACTAGTGTTTTGGTGTGCAAACACACCACTGGGGGGAAAAAAAAGTTGTGGATATCTCCCAGCTCAGGCTCTGGCTAAGGAGTGTATGGATTCTGGTGCTTCTGTGGCTACTCAGTGCCTTTAAAGGCTAAACCCTTCCTTTTGTAGCTGTTAGCCCTGACTTGTGCCTGAAGGGAAACTGAGTAAGTGGTCACCATCATTTCTTCCTCCTTGTGGGAAGGAAAAGAAGGGAAGGCAGGAGGAGCTGCTGTGGACTGCAGCAGCCCATGGACCGTTCCCATGGACACTGCCACCGCTCTGCTTCCTTCCTGCCATTTCACTGGGGCGGCTGGAGAAGCTGTAACAGGCGCAAGGGCTGTCGTGGCTGGGTGCGCTCCATGACCCCAGCATGGCCACCTGCCCTGCATCCCCAGTGGTACTGCCTCAACCAGCCATGGCCCGTGTCTCCAGGAGTACCACAGGGGAAACAGGGAGCATTTGAAGGGGCAGGACCAACCCTGAATGCTGTTGTATCTTGGAGATCCGTTCCCTGTTTGAATTCTTGGGATAAAATAGGGTAGCTTCTGATCAGCCATTTTGTGATTCTTGCTTGCCAGCCCTCTCTGGGGTTAAATAAATCAGTAGGATCGATGGATGGAGAGCTAATTCTCTTTTTAAAAAAAGCTTTGGTTACCCACTTGTGGAAACAAGTGAATCATTTTGAAGGAACAGAGAACTTGTTAATTAATAAAGGAAAAAAGTTAAGCATCTACAAAGATAGTGTGCCTGACAGGACATAAGATAAATTTCTTGTTTGCCTTAGCCTTTTCCATACCTTCTCTCAGATCTGTCTGTTTAGGTAGTAAACGCTTCAATGCAGAATTGGTTTCCTTTTTAGTCCATACAATACTTAAAATCACTGCTAATTTTAATTGTGCTTCTTGGCTATTTGAATTATTAGAGAACAGTGATACGCACATTGTTTTTTATTCTGGAAGACCTGCTTCCAGGGATTTTTGTTAGATGTGTATACCTTCTTGTTTCATGATGTTTGGTGATTCAAACATCCTCTCCACAAGCCTGCTTTTCTTATCTTTTACCCACACTTTAAAAGAAGTCTGTAGATACCCAAGATCTACAGATTGAAAACTGCTGTAGTAGAGAGTAGGGTGTTGGAGGTTTTTCATCCCTTAATTATTGTTGCATTAGTTCTAAATGTACTAAGAACTACCTCCAAGTTTCATGTGCTGTAGCTTGCAGGGCAGAGCAGGCTGCTTGCTGAGTTTGAGGAATGGGAGTTCAAAACTCAAAGAGGTAATAATACAGTTTTTTAATGACTTAGAAATGACAATTAGCTTTTTATGATGAAAATCTGTTTTGTTTTTGCTTGATCTGTGTGAGAAATAGGTGGGGAATTTATCCCCGGTTCTTTCATATGTTCTTTTCACAACAGAAAATTGCTGCAGAGCTAGACAAAACTGACCAGAATTACTGCAAATAGTATTTTCAGACTTATGTGCTTGTGAAGGTTGAAATTTCTGGCAGTGCAGCTGTGCCAGATTTCGAACTGCAGCCCCCAGTGCTCTTGGAATCAGCATCTCCAAATGGACTCTGTAATTTGCCTCAGCTGAGTCACTTCCTTACCATGAACTGCCACAAAGAGATGATTTCTTCTGCTTTGCTTTCTAGGGTTTAGCCTGCACTGCCTCCCTCCTTTTCAAAATAAGAACTCATCAGAAAATACTTTTTGGAGTAATACAGTCGAGTTCAGAAGGTTTCAGAAATCTGGATTATTGGTGGCCTTTTTTGTTAAAAGGACAATTGCGGTTTGTGGTCCTCCTCTGTTTCTAGCTGAATGAGAAGCCAGCAAAGAAGCGTGTTGGGTTTCTTTGTGAGTAGTGGTTATTGTTGTTCCTAACTGCCAAGTGAACATGAATTGTCTATGAGATATTTCAGGTGATAGCCATCCATAAAATCTTTAGAAGTATATCGTATTATATCTAAGCTGTTATATATAATTTTTCCTAAAGACCCACATTTCTTGCTTCAATACTTGCATAAAATACGAATGAGTCAAATTTGAAAGCTTTTGAATTTGGCAGAACAATAATAGTCTTTACACAAGTGTAACATTAATGTGCGTTTTATGGAGGAATGACTTTAATTGTGAAGAGCAAAAAAAATAATTACTAAATCTGTTGTGTACATATGTGTTATATACACATACAGTATGGGCATAAGTATGATAAGTATGGTAGATTTGTGAAAGGTTGCCTCAGCTGCATTGAAGAAAGTGGGTATCAAAAGGAAAATGGCTTAAGAAAGCGGTTCAGAACGAGATGTACATGTTGATGACCTCATCTATTAAAGAAAAACACAACAAACAAACATTGGTTTTATAGTTGCGACATAGAGCTGGCAGGAACTGATTAGTGATTTTTTTTTTCCTTACGCTGCCGGTGGTACTCCCTTTCTATTACAGATTTCCGTCAGGTGAGCTTGCTACAGGTAGTCACATAGCAAAGCGATGCTGTGGAAGGTGGCGAGTCCCGGCTTTGTGACCCAGTTTAGTTTATTGCAGTTGCTGGTAGCTGTGACTCCCGTGCGGCTGTGCGGGCTTGCTGTCCTTAGGCCAGGTGGCAACGATGTCACAGCGTGCGCCTTTTACATCTGCTCTCTTCCCTGTGTAAGACAATCGGCTGAGGATTTTCACAAACCTGCAAAAAAATCTCAAAGTACAGATTATGGTTGAGACTGTAAGTGAAAAAGTATAGTAATCGTGAGGCGGTATTAGTACTGGAAATTAATCGTGACACTGTATGCATGCTAATCCCTGTAGTGGCAACATCCGGCTGCTATAATGAGATGCTGTGTTGGGAAGAGAATACCACCATGTTGCCTTTCTATGGTAGCAGGTGGTAAATTTGCTTAAGCTTGCATATTTTGTTACACTGTAGAGGAGTAGGGTTTGTGTGTGGCATATAAATCCATTTTCATTTAACTTGGAATTGTTTTCTTAAAGCAAATTCTCATTTAGTTAAAGAAAAAATAAGAGATTCCACAGACAGGTTTATGTGTAAAGACTTGAAACAAATATGTTGGTTTTTTTTTAAAAAAAGCACTGTTTTATTGAACCATGCTTTGTCAGTTTAAAAATCCTTATTTCTTTGAAGTAGCCAGCTGTGACCTCTAAAATAGTTCATGCACATTAGTATGTCAAAGCTAAATGTGATGATTAGGAGTAGAATCGGGATGGAGGTGTGAAGGTCGGGGTGTGAAGAACTGGAGTCGGGGAGGAAACGTTGTGAAAGGGATGGCTGGATACGGTTTGTGGGACTGGGGCTCACGGGATTTAAAGAGGAGTGATGGATGGGCAGTGCTCATCTCTCCACAGCAGACGGAGGCAGAGCTGCTCCCAGCCTGATGCTTTCTGTGGGCTGATGACTACCAGTGCCTGCGGACAGGTCTTTTGGCGTATTTCTGCCCCAAAGCAGGCAGGCTGTGCTTTTGCCTCTATTTCCTCCTCCAGAAAAGGTGAGGAATAGTTAGAGAAGCTTCTTTAACATCCATATTTCGCATGATTCAGAGGAAGTGGAGTGCCAGCTGTGTGTCAGGCAGGAGCTGATCGAGGAACAGAAACCAGCACCAGTTGTAGGTCCAGGGTGCACAGCTGGGATACAGCTCTCTGCTGGGTGCTCACGGGGTTGTAGCTGCCCAGGGCCCCCAGGAACACCATGTGCGTAGGGTGTACATGATCTGTGGAAGCCAGCGCAGAGGCAGATGTGTGCCACAGATGTGGCTGTGCCGAGGTCTGGTGGGGGAACGGCTTGGCGCCAAGTGCCAGGCTCCCTGGCGGCATACCTGTGGCTGGTGGGTAGCCCTGGGGAGCAGGAGGGCTGGTTCTCCTGGCTGTGCACCGCTATTTGAGGAAGGATGACACGTGTGTGGCCTGAAGGCAGGGGTTCTGCTGCTGCCTGGGATGTGGATGAGCAGGCTCAGGTGTCCCAGGGTGGCCCCTCTTGGGAGAGGATGGGGATGCACAGCGCTTGCTGCAAAACAACAGGCACTTTGAAAATTCCCCTGCTGGTATTTCAGACCGGGCTTGTGAGGCGGCTGAATGCACCCACAGGGTGAGACTGCTGAGGCCAGGAGAGTTCTCCCGAGGACGTCGTAATAGATGCAGCCCTAGAGACCTGTTTGGCAGAGTGTGCCCATAACGTAATTCCGCCTACGCTGCAGTCTCTTTCTGCAGAGGAAAAGAGCCTCTCTGGAAGAAAGATGAACTCTGTGGTCTGGTCAGGTCAGTGTCCCCCTGCCAAGTGCAATTGGATTGGTATGTACCACTCAGCAGGTGGGGAAGGTACAGAGCTGGCCTTGGCCTAAGCCCAGGGATTCATGACAGTCTCTTTCAGATTTGGAGGCCACCTTAAAATTTCTTGCGTTGATAATGGTGTCCTTAAACATGCAGTAGATGTGTACATTTAGGTACTAAAATGATAACATGCCGCCTTTGTGACAAGGAAAAAAAATAACATAGATTTCACGTACGGTAGCAAAAACCATATTCTTTCCATCTAATTTTACTATATGCATCAATTATAGTGTTTGTGTGTAACACACAAGTAGTTAATGTTTCAAGTTTCTTAACAACAGTTCTTCAAAGGAAATTTTCTCACTGAATGGAAAGAAAGGATTATATAAAATCAGCACTTAAGGCTAGTAGTGCTGTGATGCTGAAAAGTACATATAAGTGTCAGTAACCTTGTGACTCAGTATATAACCTAGTAGCCTTATAACTCAGTATATAATCCATTCAGTGTTGTTTTCCAGGCTTCCCAAAAAAAGGAAGGCATATATTCCCTAATACTTCCAGACATGCATATTTTCCTAGTCTTTGTTAGGAATCAGTGAGTTTTCAAAGCACTCATAAATACTGATCAAGTGTAAAAGTGTGTTAAAAATGCTAATTTACTACGTCGAGATAGCCCCCTAGTTTTATTGCAAATCTTAACAATTGCCCTCAGTTACTAAGAAAGTGAAACAAAATACTTTAAAAGAAGCAAAACCAAAAAACTATTTCATTAAAAAAAAATAATTTATGCTAAAGCTCAGGAGTGATAGTAATGTAATTCAGAATTCCTTTTATAGAAAGATTGTGGTATTGGCAATTAAAGTCTCCTTTCTGTAAGACAACTTAAGGTTTTCTTATTGTCATCATCATCAGAGGAAAGGTACCAGCTGAACTAAATCATTCTACAAGACTTCCTAGGAAAAATAATTTTGCAGCTATTTTTTTCTAACAGATACACGTGTGATTTTAACTCTGGTGGCAAGAGGCGGGTTAAGGTATGGAAATGCAGACAGCTGCCTCTAAAAGAAACAAAGCTTCAAGGAAGCTTAACATGCTGAAATCAAGGGGGGTACATAATCTCCATCCCAGGGTGCTAAAGCACCGAGTGTCACATCAGTCCAGGGTTATTAACAGCTTTTGCTTTGGGATACGGACTTAGGGCTAAAGAGTGCTCATGAAAGAAGGACATAAAAACTGCAGGCAATAGCAATCAAGCCAGTCTGATCTCAAAATATGAATGACAGCCTTGTATCCTACTAACAGAGAAGGCCTGGAAAAATTAGAAAAAGCAGGTGAAGTGCAATGTTAGTTTACCAATTGCAAATTGTGACTTACCTTTATTATTATACATTACCTAGCATTGGTATTTCTTTAAATAGATTATTTTCTTAGGCAGTGGAAATGTACTAAGGGTTATCGGGCCTTCAAAAAGGATACAGTTCACAAGGGAAAATTATCAGTTAAAATAAGGCTTACCACACAAACTCTGAACTGGATAAAAAATAGTTTACTGAGCCCAAGAGATTCACTTGTTTTGAACCTCCCGTGCTTCCCTGTGATTTATGATTTGGAATTAGAAATGTTTTTAACAACATAGTGAGTATAAAACTGCTGTGCCTTATGCAGTGTATCCCACTGAGCCATCTCATAGCATGTAGGCAGCCTTTGAAGACAACTGTATTAAAGAACTATTCAAGTTATATTTAACTTTCCTAAGTTGCACTCTACTACTTATGTAAAAGGTAGAGAGGTGAGGGACAGGATTTAAATTTCTTGCTGTGAGGAGAAAGTAGAGGTTTACCCTGTCCTGCCTTTCCTCCCAGTGTGTCTTTCCCGTGGTTCCCCAGTTCATTGATCTTCCCCTTTGGCAGCCAGCCGTGGCTGGCCCACAGCTTTTATGTCAGGTTCTAGGAACCCCAGGAGGGAGTTTGGCTGGCACTTTTCTGCTTTTGGGGAGAATGTAGGAAGGAGGAAGTTGCTCTTCCCAACGGTGTCTAGAGCAGTTTGGGGAAAGAAGAGAAATGATCAGGTCCTTGATTCCCTGCTCTGGTTGATGCTACAGCAGTCTCAGCACTGCTGAGCTTCAGGTGTCTCCTGGCTTCTCTACCCAAAGGCACGTTAGGCCAGATGGGAACAACAGGAATATATTTCAATGAGTGTGAAAGAAGGCACTAATGCCAGGTGAGGCACTGACCTGAGAATCTGTTAGGGGGATTTCCTTCCTTACTCTGCCAGCATAGTGCAAAAGCAAGTCACTTTGAACAGGTCAGGGAGTTTGCTCTGAAGTATTGATTATGGTTTCTCAGCTCTTTTAATACCCTGATAAGCCATAGTGTTGCAAAACCCTCTGTGTATTTTCTGTAACAACAGATAATTAATTGTCTGCAGCATCCCTGTAATATCATTCACAAGTTATGTTAACTGCATTGTCTTTAGGAGTAAAGTCCTCTTGCAAAGAGGCAGACACCTTATTTGGTGCTCGATGGTGCAATTCAATCATTTCTGGCTGCAGTCTCCTTTTTGCGAGGTGCAGTTTGCTTTTCTGATGGCAGGCACACTAGGGAGGAAGGGCTGGAGGGATGGCTTCACGCTTTTCTCATCCTGTTCAGAACAGCTTGCGTCACATCTGGAGTAAATGGGGAGAAGAGTACTCCCCTCTCCCAGCCATCCAGCACCTTCTGGTATGTCACACCACAGCTGGAAGCCTGATAAGCAGCCAGCTGTAAGTCTTGTGGGTTTTTGACTACCTTTGTTAAGTCTTTTGTTGAAGCTTTTCATCAGCAAATGTCTGACATTGCTGCATCGTGGCACATCATAGTGAGATGATACCTTCTGCATCACCAGCACTGCACAGATGGGTCTTGGCAATTCCTAAACTTCCCCTTATTTCTCAGACTGGGGAGTCTGCTGTGGACTATCTGTTCAAAACTCCTCTTGCTTCATATTCATCTTAAAAGCACAAAATTAGTCAAGACAGGGAAATTTGGTGAGATTTTCAGAAAGCCATGATCAGTAACAAAAATCACACAGGCACAAGTTACCTGGGTTTGGTAGGAAAGAAATTATGACCCAACTGCTGATGAAGTCAGTGATGATTATTCGTGTGATTAAGAACCACTGGGGCAGGCTCTGAGGCTGCAAGGGAGGGAGAATCTGAGACTTTTTGATTAATATTTGGGGCAATGAACCTGAGGCAAAGTCTTATGTGCCACACAGGACAGAGTTAGGGCTTGGTTTCACTCAAGAACCGACAGATCAGGATTTTAAGAAGGGCAATGGGAGAATGGGGGAGTAGAATGGACCTGCTGCTGCTGCTAACAACCATTAAAAAAATACAAAGCCAGCTGCTCTTAGAGCATGGTTTGATCCTTTCAATGCCTTTAACAGCACAGTATATATTCAGAGGAGGGGAATTCATGAGGCCCTATGGACCTACACCATGGCATTACACAAAAATGCAAACCCGAACAATGGGTGGCCTCAGCAGTTCCATCTGGCTCACCATTAACAAGGTTAAAGTAAAGTGGGTTTCCTTGGCTGTGTCACACACAATTTACACTTCAGATGCTTTAACTTTGGAGCCAGACCAGAGGGAGCACTGCTCTAAACACACGTGGCAAGGGTCTCCTAACATGTGTGGTAAATGCATTTGGTATTGATGCTCTTTGAAAGATAGAGCATCTTTGAAAGTAGTAGCATTTAGGTAATTTGTAAGTACTATTTGGAAAGTGCAGATTTGGGGGCTAAATCATTTACAAAAAAAAAGAGTAATACTCCTGTCAACAAATTTTATTCAAAATATTTTAAAGACATTACAATATTAGTGGCTGGATTCAGCTAATAGTGGAAATTATTAGAGGCCTGAGAAATGTTACCACCAGCATTTCTGGCACGGTAACCTGAAAACTCCAATCCACTTTTAAGCTAAAAAGGATATCGATGCATGGAAATTCATTCTGTTGTAAAGCATTCTGCTTTCAGAGCCACTTAGGGTAATAGCATAGTTAACTATGGCAAATAATGACATTTAACAATTTTTAGATGTAGAAAGTCAGTGGCATAACAGGTACGTTGGCCTGTTAATTTCTATGCCATTGAGTGTAATAAAGCATTGGAATGATCACAGCATTTTGTAGAAACCAGGATCTTTGTCTCAACTTTGAGATGCTTCAAGGGAACCTGACTGCCCTATAGGCTGTCCCATTCTTGAAAAAAAATTCAGTTGTTATTGAATGAATATCAGAGCTGATAATCCAGTTGTGAAACTGTTTTATGATCTCTAGGGCAACCATTTGACCAGTTAACTGTGTGGTAAAGATCTAAGGTAATTTCCAGAGAGAGAATACCTCTATTGTGGCTGCAGAGATGCTCAGGGCAGTCCCCAGAGCAAGGTGAATGTTACACTGAACAACAAGAATACAAATTCAACCCCAAATCATGAGTTCAATAACAGAGAAAAACTTCATACTCCTCCTGAAGTTAAACAATTAACCTTGTGTACCATAAAACGAGCAGACGTTGTTGACTAACAGTTATTTCTTTCATATTTCTTACAAAGACAGGAATATCCTTAAACATTACACTTTAGTTTCCGACTGTATGCAGCAGTTCTGTAATCACAGCCGTGGTTATCGTAAGATGCCATTTGACTGGCATCTCAAAGTTGCTGACCTCCTCTCAAGGGCTTCGTGCCCACTGCATGTGAGGTAACTACAGGCAAAGTGAATGGAGCTGAGAAGTCATCTCATGACTAATTGGTTGCAAACCACTGACAGTCCCTGTTCCCATTTTAGCTACCAAACTGCTCTCTGTCCATGAGCAGCAGCTTTTGGCTCATGTTCACAATGGCCTCAGACAGAAAATAATCAGAGAGCTATTCTTGCAGAGTCCTGACATGTGCAGTGATTCCACACCAAGCATTGCAGTGGAAGGAGAAATGAAGAAATAATAACGCAGCAAGGCAGAACCTGTGAAGGAGGTAGAAGGGAAATTCTCCAGCTGCAAGTAGCAGTTGTGTGAGCACAAGGTGGGAAGTGCCCCAGCTATGCATGAATAGAGGGAGAGTTCACAAAAAAGGGATTAGTTAACCTTGAAATATAGGGATGGCTGATTTTTTGGGGAATACGTAAAAGAATGGTGTAAAACCATATTTACTTAAAGGAAGGAAAATACGCATCTCTGTGTGCTGCATTTATTGTGTATTTAACTCAAAGCACACTTTGTAGCCAACTCAACTACATTTTACCAATTTAGTTCTTTTCCGGCTCATTGTCTTTAACTGAAAGGGAATTCAACCACAGCCTCCCAGTTTACACAGCTAAGTTCCAACATCTGCATCTCGTACCTGGACTTCCCTTGACTGATTCTTTCATCCATTCTTCACATACACACTCCTACTGGTGCAGATTAGATAAATGAAATATTGTGATTGACATATTCATGAATCTGGGTAGAAATCCAGTATAGATTTGTGTAGGGGCTGTGCGAGTGCTGTGACCAGGGATAAGTCCCAAACACAGGGAGCAGTTCCTCACTGCAGTTCCTCTGGCAAGAGCATTTGAGGACGATGGGAATCTCGCTGCTTAATCTACTCCCTCTCACCTCCTGCCAGTGTTTATCACACCCGCAGTTGTGCCAATGCAATGGTTTATGATTTTGCCTCAAAACTGGAGGTGTGATGTGAACCGAGCTAAACAAACATTACAAACTGAAAAAAGTAGATGAATTAACTGAAAACTTTGGCTGTTGAGAATTGGCTGGCAGTTTTAGTTGCTGTATGGATCATCCTTGGGCGTTTTGGAAAGCAGATCATATGTCTTTGGAAGTATTCTTTTTGAAAAGAGGCTGATGATTATCTTCTATGTATATTCACATTAGCAAAGAAAAGCTGTGTAGGAAATGCGGAGTAGTCGAGCTGGAGTCCCGGTCACTGCTTAGGGCTCTGGATGGGTTGTGGCGCTGGAGCAGGATCGCTGGCAGTTCCCTGTGTCCTGCCTGGCACAGCACACTCTTGCTGGCTCGTTTCACGACGCGAAGTGTGAAAACAGAAGGGCACCCCAGGAGCTGTCACTGATGCTGCCAAGACAGCAAGCAGCGGTGGCACTCGCTGTGCAAAGCTTTGTGGGAAACTGGGATGAAAGCAAAGCACAGTAGTTTGTTGAAGACATTCCAGTTCAGGCTTTTGCCCCATGTAGAAAGCGTGTGTTTTCCGCATCTGATTCTCATTTTTGTGCTTCCTGCCAACAGAGAATGAAAAAGACACGTGGAGAGTTTTTCTGCATTTGTGTGAAGTCTAATTAAGCTCTTGATAGCCCTCTTTTTCTACGTAATGTTTGGGTTGTAGACATAAGTGAAATGATTTTTCACAACTTGTCTGTGACTTTTCATCACAGTAGTGAAATAGCCATAACAAAGACAATTTCAAAATTGGGTATTTTACACATTGTCTGGGATGTGCTTGATTCTTGTTCTAGTTCAGTGAATGCCGATTACTTTGTGGCCTGAACACTGTACAGTTGTACTCTGTTGTACCATCATATTTTTTTTTCTTGCTTTACGAGGTCAATTTCTGAGGGGTACAAACTCATCCTCAAAGCTGTGAGGATCTCGTTTGCCTCTGAAATCAGTGAGACTTAGGCATTTAAATATGTGTAAACGTTTGATTATACACAACAGGGTCACACAGGCTGCCTGTGACAGAGGAAGAAGGTAATACTGTGCTCTCCATCACCAGCTTCTGAGCGTGAGAAGGATGAGACTCTTCATGAGGGAAATTTGTGGGTTGTGTTTGAGGTCCAGAGTCCTGGGTGGGGGATACAGTCTCCCTCCACTTTGCAGTTGCTTGAAATTGGATATTTCCAGGTATTTTGGATATTTAGAATTAGAAGGTCTGTAAGGAGAAGAGCCAAAGGGATCTTAATTTAGGAGCAAGGCTTTGTGGCCTTCCAGGCTTTCAAGAGTGATGCTGGTTTAATAAATAATTCATTTGTTCCTGGAAGTATCCAGGAATAGTGTGGGGAAGCATCAGGCTTTTAAAGGTCTAGTCCCTTTTCTTCTATGGCTAAAACTATTTAGGTGTTACTATTTTCGTAGAATCATAGAATTGTCTAGGTTGGAAGGGACCTTTAAGATCATCTAGTCCAACCATCAACCTAACACTGACAAAACCCATCACTGAATCATATCTCTAAGCTCTATGTCTACCCATCTTTTAAATCCTGCCAGGGGTGGTGACTCAACCACTTCCCCGGGCAGCCTGTTTCAATGCCTGATAGCCCTTTTGCAACCACACAGGAGGCATTGAGTTGCTGTGTTTAATGTCTGGGAGCCAGGAGCCTCAAAACTGCTGGCTTCTCAAAAATTTACTTTCTGTGCCTTGGCATCACTTGGGGCTTCTACTGGACACCCAGCAACTCGGTGCTCCAGCTTAGGCCTAAGCTCCACAGAACGATCAGGTTGGCTCCTGAGCCCTCCCCTTCACCTGTATGGCCCAAGCCAGTGAGCAGGCTTTAACCTACACAAAAGGTCCCTGAGGGTTCACCAGATGTTTGGATGCAAGTCACCATGAGCAACTTCAGGGCTTGCATTAAAAATGTATTTCCCGCCTCCATGGGCTTCCAGTCGTGAGGTGCAGTTTTCCCGCCTTGCACAGTGGGTCTCTGGAAGGTGAGTTTGTTGAGAGCCTAGGTGAAATGATGCCGGCATTAATCGCTTTTCTGGCTTGTGACTCCTTTCAGAAGTGTAAATTCAGGGCTTCCACAACTGAAGTTGTGGCTTGGGTATGAATTTCTGGTCAGACCTACAGACAGCTGGTTGTGCTGCACTCAGTGAGCAAATCCATGGGGTGTTTTTTTTTTGGCTGGACACTCAGTGTCCAGCTTGTAATCTGCTGTCCCCTCGCATCCATCACGACCAAGGTGCCCTTATCTTAATTATTCTTTGCCTTCAAACATTTTATATAAGTCAGGAGTTCCTGTTTTATCTAAATCTCCTGATGCAGGGTTCATCAGTCACGCCAGGAAAATTGATCCTTGGCCTATAAACATCCTTATTTTTGAAGTCGTTCATTCATTCAGTCAGTCATGCTTAACCTGAAAGGCTGAGCACAAATGGGCAGAAGAATCGAACACATCACTCCTCTACCTTGGCCATAATTCTCTGGTTTTCTCCTTTCAACTCTGTGATTTATGCTGCATTATACTTTCAAGTGTCACATCAACCAGCAAACACCAAGTTACAGGTGGAGCCGAAGGGGCTTCAGCCCTGTTGCCTCCCAGCTCCTACCAGCCTGACCTCTGCAAAGTGGCTTTTCAGCAGTCATACATGGTGGGAAATTACAGTTACCCTGTTAAAGTTAACAGGGAATAAGCTCAGTGACTTTATCAGAATTGCTCTAGATTGACACCCGTGTGACTGAGAGTAGAATTAAGACTATTAAGATGCTCTGTTTCTGGGAAGATGCAATATTTTTAAGAAGTTTTATTAACCGCATTGTTATCATTTTACTGGAGTTGATATCACTTGATCTACATAATCACAACCAAGAGGGATAAAGTGATTTAGTTTACCACATATAGCGAAATTATTTCAGTTAAGTTTCATTATTTTTAACTGTAAACAGAAATTACAGAACTCAGAGAAAGAAGTGCTAAGCTCAAACCTGTACATGAATTTGCCATCCTGAGGCCAAAGTAAGAAAAAGAAAATACCGAATTTTGAATTAACAGTTTGGTTTATGTGCATATATGTGGGTTTTATTTTTATGTGCACAATTTTAGGGTGAATTAACAATGAAGATAAATCTGGTGGTGAGATAGGACAGAAAATGGCATTATTTCACTTTTAATTCTCAGGGATCAGGCAGTGTGGGACAGCAGAAATACCTGCCTCAGGTGGGAATTAAAAGTTTTAACATATGAAGCTTAATCCTGTTGCAGCCAAAATCTTCTTTTCACGCTTTACTGTTGCTTCTGCATTTTGATGTGAAATGTTTAAAAATTAATTTTTTTCTTTAAGATGTTGAAAGCCTCTTAAAAACGTGTTACAGAAAATGCCGAACAGAGCCATTTAGTAACAATGTCAATATACAGGTCTAGTCTATTTCAGATGTCTTTAGATCCAAGTTTGGAAAAGTGAATTGGGAGCTGACAGCTTGCTTTCTCAGTCGGTGCATGGGAGTGATGCAGATTTCCCATACCAGCAGAACGTGGCTGCAGAGCACCTGAATAGCTTCATTGTTCTTGCAGGGACTGAACATGTGAACATATAGGTGCTATTTCAAGGAAAACCAACCACCATGTTTTAGGTCCTTTTGTTACACAGTCAGGAAAGAAAGCTCTGCGTGTGTTCCATGTGACACAACTTTATCAATTCCATGAGCTCTGGAAGGAACCCCTATAGAGATAGCTGGTGGTGCCTTCTCAGAGTGAGTGTGTCAGACAGTAACCATCCCTTCATTTCTGAAGAATAGAATGGAGATGTGAGTTGCTGGTGAAATCCTGCAGTTCTTAACAGTTGTGAAGCCTGCATTCATGCAAGTCATCTAACTCGATAAATGTTATAGGAGAATCCATTTCAAGGCTAGGATCTAAATCAGTCTGTACTCCTGTCACCACGTGTGGTGTTCTGACACTTTATGCGTGATACCGATTTATAAGGGATACCTGAAATCATATGACTCTAAAGTGCTATTTGGGGAAGAAGAATCGGTTATGAACTTCCAGAGCAGCCTTCCTCCTCTTCCTCTACCACTACTTGCTTCATTGTGCTCCCGCCTACAGCCAGGATGCCATTTGCTGTTTCCTGCTGTTGTGAGGGGTCGGTGTTACTTGTATTCACTGCTAACGTTAGTGATAAAATAAGGAACAAAAGGGAAACAGCAATTTTTAACAAGTAATTCCCAGTTACCTGCTAGCCTTTTATCTCATCTGTGGATTAGCTGATCAGTGGATGCAGAAACCCTGGGCCGGGCTCTGCTGAGATGCAGATAAGGTCAGGCATGCCTCTTAGCTCATGGTCGGCACCTCACTGACCCAGAAGGAGTGTGCGTCCTTATCCACATGGCCAGGAGGCTCAAGCCACCCCTGTGAAGACTTCTGGTGTTACTGAGCTATGACGCTGTAAACAGGGGGCACCCAGGAGTGGTTTCAAACACAACCGGCCAAGGGCCACTTAGATCTGGCCACCCTGATGCCTGCCCAGCGCTGCGCCCCAGCTACCTTTGGCTACAGCCTGCAAATGTGGGTACGTATGAACTGCAGCGATACACACTGATACGCAGCAATACCCAGAGCAAATATTTATGGCTTTTCCACCAGTAGGAACTATGGAAAATACTTAACTTTTTCTTTTATTTTATTTTAAATTTATTTTATTATTCCCACGGAAATTAAAGGTTACGAGGGAAAATTGTGACTGAGAATATTTGTATGTGTGTGGTTTCATAATGCAGAAAGATTAACAGTAGTAGACTTATTTGAAATCATGGTATAACATTTCGTGTTTGAAATACGTGATATACGACTGTTTAAAACATAACTTGCTTAAACCGTCACTGATCTTGTATCTGCTTTATCTGGATGAGTTAAAGCCATTAGAATATACACATTCTTTCCGTGCTATATTGATACTATTGGAGCAAACCCATCTTTCATGTTATTTAGAAAAAAGACCTCACTCTGTAAATTGTTATTTCAGGAGTTCTTAACACTGAATATAAAGAAAACCCTTTTGTTGTAACAAATGAAAAGTACATCCGAAGCATTCCTCCATGAGGATGCATTTCATAAGGATTTTTATGTGATCGTGTGAAAAATAATTTTCCTCCATGCCTGTAAAGAGGGCTGAGTGGATGGCAGCGATAAGGTTTCATGGAAAGGAAGAAAGAATGGAAACGACATCATGGAGGTTATTTTTTAAGAGCTGCTCTCCGTGTAGCCCTTGCCATTTTTGTAGAGAAAAAGACTGCATTTTGTGCATTTTGAACCACCTTTGTGTTTCTCAAAAAAATCCCAACCTAAAAATACATCCACCTTCCAGTAAAATCCTATTAGCAGATTTTAAGCATTCATTTCCTCACGAACTTAAGCTAAATTGTATCCCGACAGGCCTGATTTATCAGGCAAATGCCCCACGTTGTTTGTCCGCTTCTTTGTTGGGGGGTGAGGGGGAGGGGAAACCTAAGCAACAAAAGACCGTAACCTATTGATATTACTTCTGTGGTACACCAGGGAAAATAGATTGATTTGGCACTAACCACAGAAAACTAGTCGATCTGATGAGTTTACAACGGAGCGGGTTTTTTTTATTATTTATTTATTTATTTGTAACAAAAGTAAACATCACCAGTATTTCTGTTACTGGAAGCCTCCCAGACAGTGGGTTTGTGTTGGCGGCTGGGGCTATCTGTAACGTGAAAAAAGGCTTAAAAGCTTAAAAAAAATTGTTTTTCTCACAAAATTGCAAGTCTCTGATCTCTGGTACATTAATTGTCATGTGTTGCAGAATTTGGAGGAGAATTAGCTAGATGAGCATTTTTTTCCTTCATCTTTATTTCCTTAGGAGGTTATCTCTTTTTAGAAGATGATATTTCTGTTAATCTCAAAAAGCTTGTAAAGCACAGGAAATTTTCAAACTGAATTTTACTGAATAACAACAGCCTGCAATTAACTTTCCCAGCATGTCGCCTCTGCACAGTGTTTTGTGTGAACGAGGGGTTCAGGGTAGCAAATATTCACAGGATCAGCACAGATCTAAATGTGGCCCTGATGTGCCACTTTCTGAATTGATAATACACAGTTTTCCAATATCGTTGGCTAAAAATAATTACAGTTTTAAAATTAAACTGATTTTTTTTTCCTATGGACTGATAAATGAGGGTGCTAGTGAATTTTTCTGCCTTAGTGTGACCCTGCTTGTGGGACACACCATAAATACTCTGATGAAGATGCAAAATGCTCTGTTCTATAGTTAATTTAACAAGATTATTTCACTTGACTTTATATTATTTTCTCAGTATTATTTCAGTATTTAGTATTTTGAATACTTATTCCCTATTAGACTACTTTCAGAGTTACCTTTGTTCTCTCCTGCATTCAACTACTGCTTAAGAATTAAAGGTTAATACACAAAATGGCATAAAACCCAGCAACGTGCATGTGAGAAGAAACATTCCAGCAATTTCCTTCTCGGGGGGGGGGGCGCAGGCAAAGCGTGTGGGTCCGGTGCATCTCGTGTATGTATGTCTCCTTGACTTCACCGGTGGGTTTTCATCCTTTAAAAAATAAGCTGGGGGGCCACGTTTCTGGGGGTGAGTAACCCACGGGGTGTGGGGGACGGTGGGCAGCAAGGGAGCTCAGCCACCCACTGAGGGAGGCTCCCTCCTGCGCCCTGTGATTTTTTATTATTTTTTTAAAAAAAACACAGGCTGGCTTTATTTCTCCTGGGATTTAATGCTGCTTAAAAGGTTCGGAGAGGACGGGGGATAGGGAGAAATCCCCCGAAACAATGCCTGTAAGGGAATCCTTGGCAAAAGTGGCGGAGGAAGGAGTGAAATGCCGGAGGAGCTGGTGCCCGGCGCGGGGCTGCCGGCGGGTGCTGGGCACTGCTCGGGGTGCACGGGGGTCCCCACCGCCTCCCCCTCCTCCCCTGCCACCCCCTGCTGATGCTCCTGCTCTCCCGCAGCTTGTTGCCCTGGCAGCCAACCAAACTTTTTTTTATTTTCCAAGGACGGTTGCTGATTTTTTTTTTTTTTTTTTTTAAGTTGCAGCCTCACGTGTAGTTTCAGCCTTTCTTGCTCTAGAAGGATGAGGTCTGCGTGTGCTGTCTCTTCTAAGGGTATTGCCTTGTTTCTAAAAAATATTCAAACCATTTTTTCCCTTTTAAGTGTAGGCTTCTCAGCAAGAAGGGGTTTAGTATTATACCTGTATTAAGTAAAAGTGATTGGTCGTTTTATACTAATACCATACCAGAAGTGCCTGTTTAACAGCAATATGGCCTGTGATCCTGTCAGTCTTTGGAGTGCTGCTGTGACAGATTTGATATCCATTAGAATATACTCGTAGTTATCTCAAAGACAACTTGAAATTAGCAGATCCTCGGCAGTGCAGAAGCCTCTTCCAGTACTGCTGAGGTGTTGGAGGTGCTTTTCACATCTCCCAGCCGGTGCCCGGGCAAGCACGGGATTCCCAGAGATTTTCTGTGTATTCACATCCACCAGCTAGAAGTGGCCCTTTGCACTCCCCCCTTGGTCTCATTTTCCAGACAAGTCACTGAAGCCCTTGAAGAGTAAAATATCTTAGTTTGGTCTAAGATCTGTATTTCTGTTAGGTCATGGGTAGTTTAACCTCCTTTACAGCAAAATAAGGGTAGTTCGAGTGGTCTGTTGTGTGCTCCGTCTGCAAGAGTTGGCCTTTCTTAAGGTATGTTGTGAAAGTAATTACTAAAAAAAAGGCACATTTTGGTACTATTTTAAACATTTCCTTTATGCTTTAACTGCTTAGTTGGCATTGGGTGTATTGTAAAAACATCTCATTTGCACATGCTCTTAGAATACCATGCTATTTTTCAAGGCATTTGCATTGCTAGATGGGGCATTGTTAGCCAAGATGCAGTTTTTTCTTGTCTGATAGCATTCAAAAAGGGAAACAAAAGAGCAATTGGTGTAGGGAATATCCTGGGGAATTATTTTAGTCTTCCTCTGACTATACTCCCTTTCTTCCCTTTGCTGTCTTTGTTATTTGTTAACCCCTTCCCCCCCCCCCCCCCCCCAAGAAAAAGTCAGTCATCGGGGTAATTTTAAAGCTGTTTCTCTCCACGGGTAATAGTACGGAGTAGAGCAAATGATTCTCTACTTGTCATATATATTGGATTATCGTCTAAATCATATTATAAAGCAGCATGAAGAAGCAAGCGGTTGCGCTTCCCCTCCTTGCTGCTGAGCTCAGCTGAGCTGTTGTTGCAGGGCAGGGCTTTGCAAGGCCGGGCATTGTCATTGTGAAAGGGCTGGGGCTGGGGGGGCTTCCCAAGCAGGGGCTGACTGATGGGGCAAGGGGGAAAGCTGGAGACTAGAGAGTATGTTGTTTGGCATTTGCATTTGGTTGTGAAATTGAGGTTTTTCCGATGAATTTCGATCACAAATCCACAGAGAAGGAGAATTTAAAAGTGATTTTTAACCTTGCGATATGCTGTCCTCGTTAATAGGTATTAATGTTACCGTTTTCTTGAGAATATTGAAATACAATGCTAGACGAGTTCCTCAAGGTGTTCCTATATAAAATTGTTCATCTTTTTTATATCAAAAAATCACCTCAATACACCTTCCAGTCAGTGCTGTAGTGAGGAAAGGATTCCCTGGTAAGATAATTGCCATCTCTTTATTTACTCTGTTGTGTTATTTTTTGAGCCTGAAGCTACCTAGTAAATCTTGTGAGCCTACTGTGAGAAAGACAGTCCTATTTTAACAAATCCTTCTTGCTGTCACTTTTTTGTAAGGGTTATTTCCCCTATAATTGCACTTTTAAGGGCTTTTTGTGGTTTATTCATCTCAGGGTGTAATTTACATATAAACTTTTATGTTGTGTTTAAGCTAACGTACGTTATTTCCATGATGATTCTGAAGTGAAAAAATACTTGGTGTGTTTGTACTAATCATCTAGAGTTTCTGAGAACGTACTCAAACCAGAACTTGCTAATTTTCTTAGCAGGAGCCATCTTGTATATTGTTCTATATATTTGTGTATAGAGAGATGTGGATGTATAAGCCCATGTGCTCATAGCCTATGCTCTCAGCTTTCATGATGGTGTAACCCAAGTACGTACAGCAGAGGGGAGCAAAGATTTGAAGCGTTTTGGACAAAAGGGTTAATACCATACCGTAATGCGCATGGATGATGCCATGCGGTGTCATTTGTGAGCTCTGAGGTGGCTGACCATTTCCATTTTGGTGTAAATCCCTTGAGAGGGAAGGCATTTCAGAGGGGGTGTGATCTGTTCTCCCGGTAAGAGTGATTGACGGGGAATGAATAAATACTTAAAAGAACTGAATAAATACCACCCTCCTGTTTAAGTCCAGGCACACCCCAGCTGGCACATATATATTCTAATGCGACACTTCAGCCAGATGCTTGAGTCGGTTGGTAACAAAAAGCATTCCTGAAAAGCCCAATCATAGTTTAGTCACAACTGCTTCTGATAGAGTTTTCTTTTATGGTGACGTTTTAGCGGTGATTTGAATAAGTACAGGGAATCTTAATATTTTGCAAATAGGCTGTATTGATAAATATATATGCAAAAGGTGACGGAGGCCTCTTGCGTGGAAGCAGGGGCCCTGACAGCAGGTTCTTGGTCAATTGGTGAGGTGAAATGGTTCACTGAATTGGATAACACAGCACATACCGTAGTGACTGATTAAATTGATTTGTCCATGGCTACTGCCTACCCTGCTACTCAGGCCCTTTAACCTATTTTCAAACTTTTTTCTTTTTTAAACCACTCTAAATGCATGCGATATTAAGGGAAGGAAGCAAATGCACATGCGTTCACAGCTATAAAATTCTGTATTGTGAATTAAGACAAAAAGCATGATTTCCAGAATGTCTGCACACTCCCATGTTCTACTGTATTATGCTATACTTAGCTCAGGAACAAGCACACAGCTAGAAACCAATAATAAACATAATTCTTTAATATAACTTGAATTATAATAAGTACAATGTTTGTGAATTCTTAGATGTATTTATTGGAGGAAGTGAAAGTGAAATACTTTAGGGGTTTTTTTATTGTTGTTGCTGTTCTTTATTTTTCTAATTGCAAATGCTATTCCTTATTATTTTATCCAGAAGCTTGTTGGGGAAACATAGCTGGGTACCAGTTAAGAAGACTCAATGCTACTGTTAAGTGAGAGTCACTAATTTGAAAATATCTGCAATTATTTGGGAAAAAGCAGCCAGATGGTTATTGCTTACTAACTTTAAACTTTTTTTTTTATGTTATAGGGGAAAAAAGCTTGATATTTTGGTCTTAGATCAAGATGTTTGTATTTTGTAACATATTTAGTATGTCCTTGCTAGGGAAATCAATACTAAATGACAATGAGGCTTGTATGTGTTAGTTTCTTCTTGATTCAAGGGAAGCTTTACATTCTGCATCTCTCCAGGGGTTATTCTGTAGTACATGCAGAGAGATGAGTAAAAGCGTAGTCTTCAAATTCCGCTGAAAAACCATGTAAAACTTCAGCACAGCAGTGACATAAAAATGGAACGAGTTCACTTAAAATATGTTATTGCAGTTGTCACAAGTGCAGAGTTCAGTATAATGGGTTTGGTTCCTTGATTCTTTTCCATTTAGGGAAGATACGACAATTTAATTACAATGTTTTCTGAAAGGATAATGAAGTTCTGTTCATAATTTAACTTCTCTAAATTATAGGTCAGTCTTGTAGGACGTGACAGCATGCCATGGGCAACTTATGCTGATTTTTCATTTGTCTGTTAAAATAAAGATATGGTTAGTATCTTGTTGATAGTGAAGAGATATGAAGAGAGAGGTGCTGAGGTTTCTTGGAGTGGCTTTGCAAATGTTAATAGCCATTTTGCAATCTTTTAAAAAATTACGTGGGTTTTATCAATTGCATTTCTTTGGAAGGCAAAGTAAATTCTGTAGGTGAGACTCCAGCTGTACGTACAGCTTTGCATGGACTAAACTTCTTGGTTTATATAGAGTAGTAGTGACCACTAAATACTAACTGAAAGAAACACTGCCTTGTTACTTTCAAGGAATCTGAAAACTGAAAATATTTTGATGTGGGCTCAAGCCAGAACACATTGTGCTATTTTGTACATATAGATAGTTATAGTTCCAGTCTTTTGTAATCCTTCAGACTCCACCAGACCTAAGTATTTGTGCAGTTGTTTTTTAAATTAGTTCATGATGATTAGGGGAAGTAAAAAAAAAAAAATTGTCATTATTGATTTAGTTTTCTTCAGTAGCATGTTAGATTATCATAAATTAAGTTTATATGCATTCAGTGCATTTTTTATAAAACAAACAGAAACAATAGAAAAATAGCCAAAATAAAAAGCTCAGTGGTGAACAAGACCAGCATAGGGTCACCGTGCCAAAGGCGTATAATCATTTCTTCGTATCATGTGTTAGAATAACGTAAGCCAGGGACTGGTGTTCCTGGCGTGTGTAGCAAAGCGAAAGGACTCAGTAAGGAATTGCTGGAGATTTCTTGAGGGCTCCCCTGGCTAGGAAGGTTAATGGAAGGGCGTTTGTAGATTTTGGCTATTGTGAGCAGGATGGAGGAGCCACTCCGTGCCCCTGGGCTCCTGTCCTGGGCAGCCATGTCCCTGACCCAGGCACCACCACTTGTAGGCAGGTTGGGAATTTTGAGAGAAAACAAACAAACCCTGTTCTATGCCTCTTGCTGGGGCTTTATTTATTTTCTTTTGAAACTGTAAATGCTATTATGAACCCTCTGAAACATAAGCATTGTAAAAGTTTGCCTCCCCCTTCCCACTCACTGTGCCTTGGCTGAGACAGAGGAGGCAAGGTGCCCTGGGCAAGAGCCTGGCTAGTGACAGGGCACCACATCCCTCCTCCATGTTTGGGTTTCCCTGGTGGAAAGCAGCATGTCCATTAGGACACAGTTACATCTGAGGCCAAGTATCTCCTCTCTGCCCGTTTCTCTATGGCCCCGACTTGGTGACAGGCACACGCAGAGCGAAGCCACCACAGGGTGAGGATGCTGGTGATGGTGACTGCCTCCTCTGCTCTCCTTACCCCGCCTTGTCATGTTCATCCTGCCAGGCATTAGACACTAGTACTCGCAGGCGTTTAATTTAATGCTATAAATACGGGGGTAAACAGAGATGTTCGTGGTGGCGCGATGCTTGAATATCGGGTGCCCTCTAGTGGGGCCAGGGCAGGCTGGGATCCACGGTAAAAGGTTCTCAGTCCCAAGCACAAGGTGTTTTTTTGGCACAGCTGCGACAAAGGGGCAGCTTCTCAGTGATTTAAAAAGCAAAACTCTAAAGTACTTTGGCCTGTGGCAGCAGGATATGGGTGCAGAAGCCCCTGCTGTTTCACCAGCAGACCTTGTATACACTCACACGGAGCTTAACTGACAGAAAATCTTACAGTTTGATGCTACATTCTATAACTAACTTGTTTCTCTTTGGTTTTAGATGCTACAACTGTGGTGGCCTTGACCACCACGCTAAAGAATGTAGTCTACCTCCACAGCCAAAGAAGTGCCATTACTGTCAGAGCATCATGCACATGGTGGCTAACTGCCCCCATAAAACTGTCTCGCAGCAGCCCACTAGTTCTCAGGGAAGACACGAAGCTGAACCGCAGCCTTCCACTTCTGCTGTCCCAAGAGAAGGGGGAGGAACACACGGCTACTCGTCTCCATCGTACTCTCAGGAAGGCAGGTCGGAGATCTCGGAGCGCTCGGGCAGGTCACCACAGGAAGCTTCATCAAGTAAGTTGTCTGCGTCGCCTGAAGAACCGAGCAGAAAGGGGCCTTCTGTTCAGAAAAGGAAAAAAACTTAAAGCATTTGTCATAACTTTCAATTTTCTTTATCCTCTTGGGATGTCTACCTCATGCAAGTACAGGGGAAATAATTTCATTATCAGTAGCTGACCTGGAATATTAACTACTGTTGAGGAACTGTGAATTTTTTTTTTTCTTTGATAGACAAATCACTCCAAGCAAAATACATTTGAGCAGGGTGCATTATGTTTTACCTTCTGTATGTGTGTGTATGAGTGTGCACGCGCGTGTGTGTATGTGTACATATCTATAGATATATTTTTTTCCATCAGACCACTCTCCAGCTCCCACAAGACATTACTGTGAAGCAATAGGCACAATATCCACAAACATTCCTGAACTCATTCCTAGAATGTATTTCCAAACGTGTTCAAAAAAAAAAAAAAACCAAACACGAAAACCCAAAAAATCTCAGTCAAAAAAATCCAAACCGAACCTGAAAAACCACACACAGAACTGAGATCAAGACTGTTACTTATCTTAAGAACCAAAGGATACTTTCATATTTTCAAGCTGCCATATGGTACTAAAGATACTGAGACATCCCCCATGCCATCAATTTGAGTTATTTTCTTTCTCATCTCCACAAAGTATCAAAACCCCCTCCCCATGCCCATGCAGTGTCATGACTCACCGTGTCTCTCATTGCCACCATCCTTTGCTGGTGAGGAGTTTAAAAGCTCCAGAAAAGACAATGAATGTGTAGTGTCTGTGCTGGTTTCTCAAAATGTTTTGTTAAATTAATATGGTTGTAACTGTAATTTAGATGATTGTTGTGTAGGGGAGAATGTATAAGTTGTTACCGAACAGACCCTTTGGAGTGGTATCAGGGTACCATCCTGTTTAACCCTTTGTATTCTGTGACCATATAGGGGACCTTGATGGCAGTAGTAGCAGCAGCAGCAGCAACTTCTCTTGATCCCAAGTAGTGCCCCTCAATTTGAAGGGACTTCCCCCTTGTTTTCTGTTGAAATGCCATGGAGAGAACTCCCTAGGGTTTTTTTTGTTCTTGTCTGCTTTGGTTTTAAAGAAAACGAAATGCAAAGCTAATGAGATCCTGGAATAAATAGTTTCTTAAGAATAAAGGTAGATGGGTACCTGGGGTTGCTCAGTCAGTCTCCCATGCTGATGGTACAGCATGTGGACAGTCAAGGACAGGTGTCTGCTGCAGGCAAGCCTGAGTGAAGGGACCTGCAAATTTGCCAGAAGCCTTGGGCATCATCTGCTGCTCGTGGTTTGGAGACTGCTGCTGACCAGCCTTGGTCCAGGGTGAGCTGGGACCACACACTAGTGCATTAAAGGGGAGAAAGATTGGTGGCCTCAGAGCGAGACTCCCTGGGCTGCAGCCCTTGCTCAGGGTTAATAGAGTTGGAGCCTATCAAAACTTCAAGTCGCTTTCCATTTGTAACTTCTAAATTACCAAGTCATACGTAAGATAACGTACTTTGACAAATCCCATTGCGGATGTAAGTTAATTAGAGAAACCTGTATAATCCTTAACATTGGCAATAAACACAGGCTGTTAAAGCTTGAAAGAGTCAGGTAGGTTTAAGCTCGGATAATCAAAGGAAAGAGACAGCCTGTAGGAGAGGCTGCGGCGAGCCAAAGCCCTACCCGTGGCAGCTCTTTGGCAGCCAAGAGCTACCACAGGTACGTGGCTGGCTCCTCACACAGCCTCCCCCTTCCCACTCGTCCTGCCAGAGGAGACTTTTACTGTTGCTGCTGCTGCTTCAGTAAACAGGTAGTCATCAAACGCCCGAGTGAAGGGCACAATTTCAAGAAGATTATTTTGTGTGAATTCCTTGCCAGTGTTTGTGAGACTCTCGATGGTTTATACTGAAGTTCTCAGTGTACTAATGCAAAGCTTACCTTTGACGATATTGAATGTGATATATCTATAGAGAAGAACTTCCTTGCCTTACGTAAGGATAGTGAACTTATTTAAATTATGTAGACAAATCAAAGTGGCATTGCTTAACCTTCTAGCCGGTGCGAAAACCAGGTTAAGCAGCAAAGATGCAAAACTTAGGTCACTTTGAAAATTTAAACCAAAGTTCCTGATAGAAATAGGCAATTGTGGATTTGAAAACCGGTCATTCCCTGTTTATATGTAAGAAGTTCAGAGCTGAGATAAGGAAATATTTTCAACATGCAGATTTTAATTGGTGCTGTTTGAAATCACCATGCGCACCAAAGTCAGACTGAACTGCTAAGAGCACATACCAAACCCTATCTTATTGTTGAAAGCTTAAGGTTTTATTTTTATATATTAGAATGTTATCACTATTACATAACATACTCAGGACAAAGAACTTTGCTCAGGGAATATACCACGTGATGTTGTGTTTTCTTTACAGAATAGTCTACAGACCTGCTTACTCAGAACAAACCAAATAGTCTTAGACCTTTTTATCTCTATATAAGTATTATGTACTGATATTAGTAACTACCTCTGAGTTGACATAGACCTACATTTCTGATAATCAGATCTCAGCATTTTGTATTTTAAGTTCCTGTGAAATGATAAAGTGGTATTCTGTACTGGTTGCTTATGTGAGCATTTGTGTCTTTACATTCACAGGGTCTTGAGTTTTCAGAGATGCTGGGCTTCCACAGCTCCCACTGACTTCCAGTCGGAGTTGCTGGTACTTAGCTTTTCTCGGAGGGGAGGGATGGGGGGGGTGGAGGGGGAAGAATAAAACCACAAAAGCATCAAGTCCACTTTGTTTACATAGGTAACAATAAAATTATTATTCTGTTTACAGCAAAATGCTACCTCATATTTACTGCATAAACACCTTTGTGCTGCTCTAGCCTTAAAGGTGGCTGTTGATCTATGGTACATACTTTTTATCTGTACTAAATATGTAACTGATAGTTCACCACCGCATATGCTATGGCAAATACTTGTTTAAAATGAAACATCCATTTGAAATTATGAGACGTTTCCAGACATTTCTTTGCAAGTTTTTACTTTTCTGTCTAAAGGATTATGGGCACTGTTCATGAAAATAAATACATCCTCCAGAAGAGACAAAAACGTACATGCCTAAGTTAAACGTATAGCAGCACAAGCTGCAGCAGGTAACTACTTAGCACTGGGCTGCAGTAGAAAAAAAAAATCTAGTTATGCTTCTTCAATAGACTGCTCCAAATGAGCAAAGAACCCTTTAAAGAAAGAGGCACAGATTGAGTTTACGATTCTTCCTTCATGTCTAAGGACAAAGTTAATATTCTGCAGCATTGGCTCAGCCTAGATTTCCCCTATTCACCAGCATGTCCTTGCCAGAACGCTTCACAATAGAACTCATTTGAGTAGAAATAGGTCAAATATCTGCTCAGAGAGATGTATTTTTCTCCTAACAATACTGGAGATAAGGTTAAATTTGGAACAAGAATCTCTCTCCCTCTCATCGTCCCATCCCAGAGTACTCTGTTTGATTTAATCATGAGGGACATTGCGAGGTACTTTTTTACTCTCCCCCCAGGAGAGGTCATGGTATTTATTTACCTGCCACAAAAGTTAGGCCATGAGGAAGACTTGTATTTGGAGGCAGAGCCAAATAACTTTTTGCTGCAGTTGATGGTAGATCTGGCATTGTAATACCGTTTGCAGTATTTTGCTTCTAGCCAGCTTTCAGGGAGTGCCAAACACCCCATTTGGATCCTACCTCTTCCGTTTGTAGGCCACCCTTTTCAGCCCAGTTTTACTTTGCACCAGTGTTATCCTGGAGTTCCTGCTTAGTCAGACTTAGTTTTGTGAATAGAGCCCCATAAAAAGTGTTTATAGATCTTGTAACATTCTTTGTAAGAAGAATTATAAAAGAACATGGGAAATCTCATCGAGTCTTAAATTTAATTTAATTAATTTATCTGTAAGAAATGTTTATCATAAAAAATATATATGTATTCCCCTGTGCTAGATATAAAAGTAATTGGGAAGATATGTACATGTGCAGATGCACTGATTTTAATTTTCTAGAAGTCTTACTGAGATTTGAGTATTGTTTTAGAGACAAGCAGAGCCTTGTTAAATGCATCGATCTTATTTTGCTTAGTATATCAACAGCCTCTTCTTTAAGATCCGTTGGTTGTGTTACCCCTGTTACAACTGTTGACTGCTAACAAGAGGTTGATCTGTGAATACACGCTTCTTTTTTTATAATAAACCGGAGCTGTATATTAGCAGCTTTGGGAGTGGTTTTATGAGAATGTTGAAAAGTACCAAGGTATTTGTTACGATTGTCGTTGAACCAAATGTAAGAGCAACCATCTTTACAAAGGATAATGGTTTTGACTACCTCTTGGATTACTAAGTTAAGTAAGCAACAACTGGCTGACAAACATCACCAGACTGGCTTAAACTAGTATGTGTTGCTTGTGGTAATAATAACAATAACCATACTAGAGACCAAAGTGAACACTGATTTCTATATGTCTTTAATACTGTGTCTTATCTAGTGTTTTTAAATTATCTTCTGTAGTATAGATTACCTCATTGTCCATTTTGACTTGTATGTTGTTTACAAGGTGAAATAAAAGAAAAAAAAATCACTTGAATTTTATGTTTTAAGAAAAAGACAGTGAGTTGAAGTTCTGAAGGTTGTTTCACCTGTTTACTGTCTTGAGGGACTAAAGCACTGATTGCCTTTCTACATATCATGTATTTTATATTCTCATTTCATGCCTAATGTCTTTTTTTCCTGTCAGTCATGGATATTGTGAGGTTTAAAAGAATTACTTGATTAAAAATAAAACATATAACGTTGGCATTTACAGTGGGCCTTTGAGATTTTATTTGTGTGATAAAAAACCACCGTACAGTCTCTGGGCAGACTTTTCATATGCACCTGTGTTCACTTAGTTTTAGGCTATTATCTTCAGAAAAGGTAATTTTAGTTATATAAGCTGTTGTTGGGAGGAGGGAGAAATAAATGATTAATGCATACCTGGATCATACTAGCAATGCTGCTGAGATTGCACCCCAAATCCTATTTAGCTATTGACATTAAACTGCAAGATTCTAGCTTTTGGAAGTTATTCTCTGTGAGAATATACTGGTCATTAAAGTTATCAGACATTTGGGTTATATTGAGGGGGTTTGGTATTTAAGTCTCATCCCGTATTTGTTACTTCTTCCATAATCTCTAAGTTTATACGTATCTATTACATGCTAATTTAAAATTATTTAAAGAGTTGTTTCTTTTTTAGAAGTGAAAGTGCTGTCATCTACCATCACCTGGAAATTCCATCTCTAAATTACATAAAGTGTATTGGAGGGCTTGTATATGATAACTCCACTGCCTCTGTTTCAATACAAGGCTCTACATATACGCAATTAATAGCAAAATGTAACAATCTTTGATTTGTGCAAACATCTGCATGAAAGGTTACCATCTACTCACTCTTCCAGTCCCATAAAACTTCATTTACTTCCCTCGCACACCCAACCCCTCTAATTCTTGGCCTCAGAAAAGAGGAAGCTACTAACATATCCTGAACACGTCCCATTACATCCAGTCCTGTCCCCACCCCACTCCATCCTGTAGCCAGGTGGTTTCATCACTTTGTAGAAAGGGGAAGAGGTGACTGAAGCCCCTTGGCTAAGATCTCCCACATGTCCCACTTCGAGCCAGTCACAAGGAGCAAGGCTTGCTTAAAACATCTCACAAAAGCGTTCTTTGAAGAGCACAGTTCACTCTGAACACACAACCTGCCTGACCCCAGTGTTTTGCAGAATGCAAGAGCACACCTTGGGCTTGCCAGCATCTAAATTCTGCACCACCCCACAAGACAACACAGGAGCATGCCACCTCAGGGAGCCGTGGGCAGCTCTGGATGTGCACAAATGCAAGAAGCCCTTAGAAACAAGTGAAATGGAGAAACCTCCTCTCCAGTCTCATAGTGGCTGACTAATAGTGGCTGAAACCAAAGCTCCCGAAGGAACACCACCTGATTCTTCCCACCTGGTCTCTGATACATGCATGCCTCCCTGCCAGAGCATATGGAGATCAGTGGTTTTCAGCCCTTCTTTCAGCAGCTCCCCCAGAGAGTTAAGAACTATTATCTTCATGTTAAAGTCTTGTGCACGGCACAAAGACAGATCATTGGGAATACCCAAATCCACTGCCGCAAGCCAATCCCCCACTTCCTAACCATGCACAGAAGCTGTAACTGCCACGTGGCATTAACAACAACATTGATTCACGCCAACGAGAAGAAATTCTTGGGTTGAAGTTTCTGAACGAGTCAAAAAAGTAACATCAAAATCACAGCAGCCCTTTGAAATAGTTATAAAAGCAGCATGTTCATTTTCCTCCCTGTTCTGTAGCTCTTAGGGCTCATGCTTCCAAGCTATTTCCAGCCTTTCTGTAACCCTAAGTGCCAAAACAAAGTTAGCCTTTTTTGAAAGAACTGTATTTTTTCCTGCAATCTGCTGAGACCAAGAGCTATTTGCACAAGCCAGTCATTTCAAAATTACTCTTAAGTCATGAAAGGCTCCATACCTAGCCCCTTCCCTCCACATGAGTCTTCTTTTTCCCTCCCTGATAATAAAAACATCCAAAATAATTTCACGTACTTTCCAGTTTTTGCGCCAGTAAGAAAATGCAACCCCCCTTTTTAATCCTTTTAAAAATGACAAACAAAATCCAATATATTTTTTTTATTAATATTTGCCTCCCTTTTAATCACTATTTTGAGAAACTTGCTACTGTCCTCCTCCAGACTCCTTCAACTTAGATGCTGGACTAGCACGTCCAGCTCTGGCTTCCAAACCAGCCTCCTGTCTTCAGTCAGGCAGACTGTGGTTTAAAGGCTGCATTACCCAAACTGGAGACTAGCCAAACAACCTGGTCCTGCTAGCCATGGCGATACGGCATTTACTGGGCTGCTGCTGGAAGATGAACACTGAAGGAGAAAAGGCAAAAAGCCTGGGCCAGAAGTACATGGATGTTGCCATCAGTGAGGATAATTAACCAGAGCACAATCCCTCAACCAAGGCACAAGCTGGACTGCGATTTCTTTCCTTTGACATCTTCAAGACTAAATGTCTAGAGAAGGTTTATAGCTCAAAAAGAACTGATGGACTCATCTTGGCCATTGCTCAGTAAGCCTGTTAGCTCAGTAAGCACAGTAAGCAGTGCTGCCACAGAAGCCGGGTTTTTCAGTCATTCTGGGTTACTACACAGGTTTATATGCCATGTGGTTGCACTGCCACACTCTTAGTCTTCAATATTCTGGAAAACTGGTTCTTTTGTCTTCCTTTCCCTTTTAGCAATGTACTGAATTATCATGCCCTAGGTTCTTTAAAGCAATTAGCTAATGCCCACACAAAACAAAACAAAATCTAAAAAAAAAAAAAAACAAAAAAACACACGCACAAAACCACCTTAGCTGGAGCATTCAAAATATTTGAGGCTATCAGACTAAATAGACATTTTGGGAAATATTGGCTGAAAGTTACTGGAGGAACTTAAAATAAGTTGAATTTGGAAGTATTTTGGAAGCTGCCTGTGAAAGCAAGCAGAAATGCCCCTTCCTCCCCGAGGCAGCACAGCAAGGACAGGGGCTCAAAGCGCAGCAAGTTCCCTTCCATCCGGCCCCCGTTCCTCTCATCTCTCCCTGACCTGTACTGACAGCTGTGACAAAAAGTCACAGTCAAGCCTGCTGAACTGTAACTGCCGTGGGGTTTCAAGGCTGAAGTTTCTGGAAAGCAGTTGTCTGGCACAAAGCTGGGCAGAGAATAGCAGAGGCAACCCCCACAGAGCCCTTCTACTTGGCAGCCACAGCACGGGAGGGTAAAGGGAGCAGGCACAAGTGCCACGGGAGGGTAAAGGGAACAGGCACAAGTGCCACCCCAGTGTTCCTCGAGCCCAGGAACTGTTTCAGTGTTAGTGAAAGCCAAGGGGAATTCAAGCAGAAGAACTGCAGCAACAGGCATATGGTTCCAGCAGCAGGTGATTTAAAAAAAAAAAAAAAGAAAAAAAAAAAAAAGAGACAGTAACATTTTCTAGCCCGTCTGACCAAAGAATCTGGAAAAACTGGGATTACCAGCACCTCCTGGAGTTTAGGGACAGCCTCTGAGGGGTTTCAGGGAGCAGCAGCGGTAGGCTCAGCTCCCCTTCCACTGGGCTGTGGTAAAGCCCCATTTCCACACCAGGGACTGGAACTGGTTTTGCCAATGACTCATGAAGAAGAGGTGGCCATGAACTGGCCCCTCTACTAAAAGCTACAGCCTTGTTCCCTGAAGCTCCTGAGTCATATTTGTGCCCTTAGTCATTCTCAGCAGACACCAGAGAGTGCCATTAGCCGTACTGGTGTATCTGGAAGTGATTTAACACACACACTCACATGCTAAAGAGGGCACACGTGTCAGGAGGAATGCTAAACCTTCTCACTGAGGCATTTCACCTTGGTCTTCTGGAAGCCCTGGACAAGACAGTTTGGCTTGGGGACTTTGCTGTGGGCAGGTACAATGTTTTGGCTAATTTGGGAAGCGGAAGGCTTCCTAGTCTCCTATCAATTTAGGTGTGCATCCCTCCCTCCCCCCCTTTTTTTTTAACTAACATTTCTCAGCATTGCACTGTTGGATGAAACAGCAAAAAAAAAACCAACCTGAAATGAGTAACAAATTTGAAGAAGAATTTGTCAAGCAATTAGGAAGATTGCATACAGATGTTAAAGCAAGCTACAAACTACATTAGAAGCATTAGGTACATCATTACCAGACTAATCTCACTGCTATTATTGAGCAAGTCCCCTCACTGTTCTGAGTGATGACAAGGCACAGGCACTTAGGGCTGAAAATTGTTTTTCCCCACTGGGGCCAGCCCTAGGGATTCAGGCCAGCCCCATGCCAGGCAGCAGTACCTACAAAGCAGAACACATCCTGCTGTTTCTGTCAACAGCTCAGATCAAGGATGATCACTCCCTTCAGCGGACATTTAAGTACCACACATACCCCCGTGTGCAGTTTCCTTCCCTGTATTCTGTCTAACTGTTTCCTTGGGTGCTTGAACGCTTTTCATGGAGTCACGGAACTGTCGGAGTTGGGAGGGAGCTCTAGAGACCATCCAGCCCAACTCCCCTGCCAAGGCAGCGTTCCCAGAGCATCTCTCAGGGCTGCATCCAGGCGGGTCTTGAAAAATCTCCAGAGAAGGGGACTCCACGACCTCCCTGGGCAGCCT
Organism: Gallinago jamesoni; assembly: GCA_025769975.1. NCBI lineage: Eukaryota > Metazoa > Chordata > Aves > Charadriiformes > Scolopacidae > Gallinago > Gallinago jamesoni. The sequence goes on along the minus strand of JAOQGH010000023.1, from coordinate 73,358,350 downwards.
GTTCCAGGGCTCCATCACCCTCACCAGAAAGAAGTTTTTCCTCATATTTGAATGGAACTTCCCATGTTCCAGCTTGTGCCCACTGCCCCTTGTCCTCTCACTGGAAACCACTGAAAATAGTCCAGCTCCATCATCCTTCAACCCACCCTTTAGGTACCTGTAAACATAGATAAGGTCTCCCTGAGGCTAAAGAATTCCAGCTCTTTGAGCCTTTCCCCATAAGGGAGATGCTCCAATCCCTCAATCATGTTGGATGCCCTACGTTGGACTCTCTCCAGTAGTTCCCTGTCTCTCTTGAACTGCGGAGCCCAGAACTGGATGCAGTATTCCATTTGTGGCCTCACCAGTGCAGAACAGAAGGGGAAAATGACCTCCCTCGACCTACTGGTCACACTCTTCCCTATGCAGCTCAGGATTCCATTGGCCTTCTTGGCAACAAGGGCACATTGCTGGCTCAATTTTACCTCCCTGACAGGGAATTGAACCCGGGCCACAGCGGTGAGAGCACCAAATCCTACCCAGTACACACACCACATCTGCCCTGGAGCACACACTTGTAGCTGTTCCCTAAAGCGTTTCACAGGACTAGGTTTTATTTTGCACATTTTTTGTCTATATATGTGCTGGACCCATGCCACAAGTACACAGGCTGCCACAATGAAGGACACACGTCCCCTCTACTGTATTTGCAGGCCATTAGCTAGAGTGGCTCCCAACCCAGGGAACATCATTGCCCAGACTTTCTCCTGCAATTACTACCTGCAAGGACAGGAGGGTGCTTATAGCTGAAGTCAGACCAGACTAACCCACCTTGACACAAAGAACAGACCCCATCATCTCCTCTGTGAGGATCTGGGGTGGTCACAAGGGCATCAGACCCATGAAACTCTCCCTTCTTTCCAAGTGGAGCCATCAGCATCTCTTCCTGACTTCAGGCTGTGATCTAAGACACGAACATCTGTAAGATGCATCTTTGGGAAGAACAGCTGTGTCAGATTCCTGTTTGAGGCTACAGAGCAGCTGAAAACCTATAAGCTTTTAGCACCAAAGCAGCAGGTAGGTTCTGCTTTTATTTCAAAAGTTTCCCCAGCATGTGTGGCTTCCAAATGGATGAGCAGAGCGTCATACGCCAGCTGGTACCACAGGCTTTAACATCAATAACTGATCCCTACCCAAAGTCAAGAGAGGCCAAGAATATTGTTGTACTCTGAGCCAGGACTACTGAGCAACAGCCACCTCTGCAGAATACCCTTCTTGTGGGTGCTGCGCTCTGCTCAGAGCTCACCACTATTCCAGCTGAATAAAGGCCATGCATTGCAAAGAGGAAGGTAAAAACCCATTCCTAGAAACCTCCACTGATCCACAGATCCTCCCACAGATCCCAGAAAGCAGCAAGGGAGGGGACGAAATTCCAGTTCCCACTTCCAGCTGTTAGACCAGATAGCAGCATCTCTACAGATGACATAAAACCTCCTCTATTTTGTTTATACACAATTTCCTGTGGTTCATTCAGCTTGACAAGGTGTCAAAGTTGGGCCTAAAATTTTTCCCAAAAAGGCTGTAAGATAAACATTTTCTGACCACTCAGGCAACCAGTAAGCTTTTGGAGCTAGGAATGACAATAGGCTGATCTATCTCTGAGGCTTAGACAAGTATTTTTCTCTACCAGCACAAGCAGTTCCTCATATCAGAGGCATTGACAGTGCCTTCCAGAGAGCAGGGCTAGGACTGATTTCCAGGTGAAGTTTTCCAGCAAAAAATTAGCCTACATGGGTACCTGGATATGAGGAGCTACAGCTAGACAGGGGGATGTAAGAGGTACAGGGAAGGTAATGGAAGAAAATACACTGATGAGCACAGATCTTGAGCCCCTAAGTAAGACAAGAGATTTATTACCTTGCAGCTAAGAGTCACAAGTAGTTACCAGAAAAACCTCGTCACCCCTGTGAGTCACACAGGGAGATGCTATACTCGTTCAAAATAAAAACAAAATCATCCATTTCCTGGAACACTACCACCACAAAGCGTAAGACAGAAAGTGAAGTGACAGGATACAAGAAGAAAGGGCTGGTGAGAGAATAAAGAAGGTCAAGAGTCTCTTTCAATTGGTTTCCTCTGGCTGCAGAGAGATGCCGGGGCTCCTGGGGTCACCAAAATCCCTCACCAGATCTTCCCAGTCCCGTGCCGGCACCTCCAGCATCCACCCACACTCCTCACCCGGCACCTCTTAAGTGTCCATCTAACCTACTCCAGAGGGGCTTCTGAGCCTGGTTTTGTCCCTGCTGAGACAAAGGGGGAAGGATTTAGGTCACTGTGAGCTTTTGTCAGAAAGGTTCCCTAAATTAGCTCCTCTATTTGAGATAACAGGAAGAAAGAGGTCCATCTTTATTTTCCCCATTCACCCGCCGTAATTACTCGTCTCATCCCTGTCTGCCATTCAGTGCCTCTCAGCAAGGCCCCAGCAGCCTGGTCACAGGTCAGTGTGGAGGACGAGCCTCTGCTTCCCTGAAAAGGATTGAAACATCTCAAGTGCAGCTTCCAGAAAGCACCCGTGCATTCTGTAAATCTGGGCTTGGTCAGGCACACCAGCAGCGACATGGCGAGGAGACCAGGGGCCTAGAAATCACTGCCCATAAACTTCATTCTCGGGATATAACTTGGTTTGTTCAGAGTCTCAGGACAGTTAATGTACCCCAGACCTCTTCATTGTGCACTGCTCGGTCCCTCCAGATTCCAGAGCAAGGTATTTGCCTTGCAAATTTTCAGATCTACTCAACCGCCTCCTTTGTATCTTTAACTATTTTTAATTCAATGCATAATTTTGCTCCTGTTGTTATTGTCATTAATGATCTCTGGGCAATTGTCCTTTTCAACTAGGGCCTAGGAGGTTTTACCTGCACATTTCATATTACGTGTAATTCCATATTACAGCCAGCACTGTGCCATCACCTGCACAACAGCCACCACACAACTTTGCTGTGTTCACAGACAGTTACAGGTACTGGAGTTAGAAGGTTCCACTTGAAATTATCTCACACAGACCGTCAGAAAACCTGCCTTGCACGCACTCAAACAGACTCGGGGGGAATCTCAGCTAACCAAAAGAACATGGCAGCGTGGGGGTTTCCCAGCGTAACGTATTGCCCTTCGGCTGTGACGCTTGAGCCAGAACTCACGGAAGCACAGAAAGCCCCTGGCAGTGCCACTGGAGAACACAGGCAAGGCCATATGAGCAAACATAAAAGCACACATCCGAGGGAATTCACTCTGTTCTGGCATCAGTGCCAAGGACCCCACTTGGAGCAGCTTTTCTAGTTGAAAGTACCACACCATAAGGTGACACCTTTTGGAGCAAGAAATAAATGCAAAAATGTTGCCAGCTATGAGAGTAGGCTGAAAGAAGCAGATGTTGATGTCTCTCCTTTTACAGGGAAAGCTGGCTCAAAGGACTAACAAACAGTTGTTCTACAAGTCCAAAGGGGGGGGGGGGAACCCACAACCCACTAGACCTAGTGCGTTAAGGTTAGTATATATGGCATTCAGTCAACAGAGCTAGTAAGGAAAACAAAAAGAGTGCAAGAACACACGTAAGAGGGTCTGATTTTCCAGACTAAAGCTTAGTACTGGAAAGTGCCAGATGACAGTGGAAATTCTCCAGAAACACTTCCCTCTTTGGAAAAGAAAAATCATTTTTTTCTTGACTCCAGAAGCCATTAAAATATTTCCTGTACTGTTTACATACATCATCTCCTTTTTCAGCTTGATTCCATTGGGGATTTCCATTAGTTTCCACAGTCAGCACTTTTTAATAGTTCTAAATGTGCTGTACAGTTTGATAAATGTCATGCTGGACAAGAGCAGAACTCAAAGCAACTGCTTCAAGACACAAAGAGCTTAGTGATCATTCTTTCCATTACATGAATAAGTTACTCACTGCACAATTGATTTTTCCCTTGTCTTTTTTGAGTAGACCCTATTGCCTCTAACTCAGGTAGGGAAAGTATCTCTAAGAGGAAAACAGGAATTGGGAAGAGAGTTGGGAGATGTAAGTTGCACTGTCACTTGTAGTGTGGTAGCTGTGTACTTCTTGAATGGGAATAGCTCTCTGGTGAGGCTGTGCAGGGGTAGATTACAAATTTACCAATTATCAAAGCAATTTACTTCATTTTAGTAGTTTCTCCAAAAAGGTTATGGCCATAACTATACTTATCCGCCCCAGCCTAGAGAAGTGTTAAGTCCATCACTTCAGGCACTGTGAGACATACTCTACACCCACCTGGCTCATTACCAGTCTTTGCCAAATTGGTGTCTTTCCAATTAACTGATTTTTTTTTTTTGCATTTGCAAAAAAGCATGGGAGGTTTCTCCCCAGTAGAGGCTGCTGTTTGTCTGCATTCCTGTCTTCCAACATGAGCAATATTTAGATTTATCCTCTGCTGAACAAAACGGCACAAATTCCAGGGTGCTCTCACACATAACTCTGTGTTACAGCATCAGAGCTCAGCTGTGATCAGGCCATCAGGCTGTGCTGGAAGAAACCCTTGGGAGTGCAACCTAGAAGCAGTTTAGGAACCAGCTTGCCCATAACGCTGCCTCCCAGCTCCACCTTCCCTGACCCTGAGAAGGTGCCTGCAGCAGAGAAGAGTTACCAATTCGGTTCTCTTTGCTGCTACCATTTTTTAAGGTAACATTCAGAAAGCAGTCGGTCTCCTGAGATGCTTATGACGAGTGGAGATCAGATTTAACATTTAGCAGAGTCTCCATCCACTAAGACAGTCATTATAAAAATAACCTGGGTTGAACTGAGTACAATGTAAGCAGCTGGTAGACAAACTGTAACTAGCTCCAACTGATTGATTTAAATGAGTATAACAGAAAAAAATCCATAGATTCCACAGTAATATCCTGTGGATACATACCACCTATGTATTCATGTGCCATTTAGGACGCAAACTAAATATGCTAAACCCAAACTGTGGCCTGTTCTGTGAAGAAAACCAGGGTTCTCCACCCACTAAAACAAAATGCAAAAAAAAATAAGCCCCACTCATCTTGTTACAGATTTGCTTTAAAATGTTATTTACGGATGTTTATTTGTCTCTTGGCTTTTCACCTGTGGAGGCTCAGAGCCCCTGTTTCTAGGACAGGTCAGCAGAGGGAGCAGGAATTCACTGCAGGGTATTGAGAAGAAGTCAAGTTCTCCAGAAATCACAGACTAAAAAAAAACAACATTTTCTTGGTCTTTTACTTCTGCCCTCCTCAAAAACACCTCATAGTACTAGGTTAATGCAATTGAAGGATGTCTGAGACACACCAGGAGAGGTTTTTTTGGGGGAAAAAAAACAAAGCAAAGCTTTTTGACAAAGTCCACCTTTTTTCTATTTAAAGAACGGTTTCATATTCTGTAAGGTGTTTTACAACACATCCTGTGCATGTAAAAAAACATTTTCTATTTAACACACTCAAAATCAAAAGAAGCAGTAACCTATTAGACAGTTAGTCCTCCAAATATAATGCTAATGATGTCAGCACAAGTGTTTTTGCTATTACTAATTATACAGTTTAGTGGTGACCATACAAAAATCTACAAACAAACATAATAAAGTTTCCTTCGATAACTGTCCCTACAGCCAGATGATATCTAAAGAAGGAAGGAGAGAAGGGACAGGCAGCCAGACAAGCCCCACAATGCTTGTGTGAGCTTCATTTCTCTACAGGATTTCCAGAAGAGCAACTCAAATTTCCCATCCTTGCCACCACTCATCTTTTGCCTTTACACAAAATTGCATCGTTGTAATTCCTCCTCACACTTGCAAGGATGAAATACCAGCTGGAACACGGGACTGAACCTGGCCTTATTTCTAAGAAGGATGAATCCCCACCGAGCTATAAGCTGCATGGACTATGCAGGCCATTTGCCCCATGCTCAGGATCACTTACCTCTTCCCAGCCGTCAGAGGACGTGCACCACAGCAGCAGTTTAAGCACATCGCACACATGCATCTTCAGTGGATTTTTCCCAAGCACAGAGGATGATCCAGCTCAGATCCAAGAAGACAGAGAGCACCTCTGCTGTATCCATGAGCTGATTTGCTCCTCCTGGCTCAGCTCACTCCTCTCTCCTCACACCCAGCCAAATGAATCAGCCAGCTCCACCTGGGTTTCCTCGTTGTCACTGGTCCTTGTGCAATCCCCATGCAGAGAGAAAAACGCTGTTTCCCCCAGCCCAGCTCACAGCTCTGTCCTGGCTGTGTCTTGGCACAGGCCAATGATTGTGTGCTCCAGGAAAGGGAAATGGTGGTGGAGGTGTGATGGGAAAATGTTAACAGAACAATAATGCTGTGATTTAATGCTGTGGTTTGTTTCCTTCCAGTCCTCAGGAACCTGTTGCCAGCAGGTGTTGAGGGAGGTGATCCTTCTCCTCCATTCAGCACCGGTGAGGCCACACCTGGAGTGCTGTGCCCAGGCTTGGGCTTCACAGCACAAGAGAGACATGGGACCTGTCTGCCTTGGCAGATTCTCCGCAACGTTCTAGACTTGAGCCCCCAGCAAGCAGGTCAGGTTGGCAGCTGAGGGTCTACTAGAACGAGAAATCCATCTTCTCAAACTACAGTGACTTGTGTAGGAAGCACAAGTTAGTAAAGTGGAAAAAAAAAAAATATGGAGGGTTGGTTTGTGTTTAGCAAGACCTGCATCAGGGCTGGTTCTCACCCTTTCACCAGTTACATGAACCTCTGCAGTGTATGAACCTTCCTGGTCTGAGCAACCCCAATCAGATAGCTGCCCGGGGTTCTTTTACTTCTGCCTAGACAAACCTGTCGTCATAAGTCACCTCCACATGAAAGGAGTAAGAACAGGAATGTGTATTTGTTGTGTTAAAGCATTTTATGTACTATCAGTTTCGCTTCTTCCCTTCACCATACGCTGTGTTGCCTGCTGCTGTGTGTTTTGCATCATTTGGAGAGAAGCCCAAGTACACGGAACAATAAAAAAAACCCACAATGTAAAACTACAGAGGGTGGTGTGATCAGGGAAATAATTTTTTTAAAACTGAAGGAGGACTTGCTTTCTTCAGCATTTAGAAGTGCAGGAGATCCGTATTTCTTCATGATAGTTTGGCAGACAACGTCTATGCTATTAGTAAATTCTTTAGTCTTCTGACCAGAACAGCAGCAAGCACAGCAGAATCGATGCCGTTGCACACAAGTGGGTGCATGTTAAGAGACATCACTTTTGATCTGTTCTTTGCTACAAAGGATGACGGGGAATTGTTATCCCAAAAGCACTTTGCACAGGAAACCAGGATGTGGCCGTAACGGATATTAATCTCCCAGGAGTGAGTTAAGGAGGACTTCAAGTACGGTAAATTGTGATGGCTGGACAGTACTCATTTGAGGCATCCGATAGCTGAAGTAGATGTCTAGAGACTGTAAAACAATTTATATTTATCCCTGTGCAAACTCCTAATTTCTACTTGAGCTCTGACTTACAGGTCTTAAAGAGGTTTCTGGAAAAGAAAGCTCTTGGGCCTCGAGGTATTTAGCAAACACACTGGCATGGCATTAGATTTGTACCTTATTTTACGTTTGTAAGTACTAAGTAAATATTCTTGTGAGCTAAAAGTCAGCTGATACTTAAGCTCACTGAAAACTCTTTATTCTACCTGTAGTCAGGATAACTTTATCAACTGAAAAGCAATTTGTTCTGTTAAATGGCCCAACAAGAGCCCACCAACTTGTCTCTGTGTCGAGCCATTCCACAGTGCTCTCCTATTTGAAAAAGAAGTGCAGGGACTGTACTGCAATCAATACTGAGCAATCCTGCAACTTTTGCTTTCGTATTACCTCTCTGCACTCTCTAATGACTCTCATATTATCATCATCATGCTCTCAGGAAGTTTAAATGTCAGGGCTAATTAATTAAGATGGTTTGTCTTCTCTTATTAATCCCTTAAGTACTGAGAACCCATTCCCCTTTAATCAGAAGCAGCTGTGACCAACACGGCACGAGAGACAGAAAAACAACGTTTTACTCCGAGGCACTTCCTATGACTATGTTTTCTGAAACAATAATTAAAGCAACTGTTGCTGTGATTCCAGTAATAATGTTAAAATGTGTCACTACAGTTTCACTTCCCCACTTCCCGAAACTCCATCCAAACGATTTGTGAATGTATCTGTGACAGTCTATCATGCACAATGTTGCTTAAGAAATTGCTGCCTTCCGCCTGTGAAGATACTTTCCAAGTCCTTACTTTTGCAATAGGCTGTATCCAGACTCTGGGGATTTACTGAAGAACTGAGCCCTTGCCTTTTGACTGTATCAGCATTGTTACTCTTTCTTTTTTATTTCTTTTTTTTTTTTTTTTTTTTTTTTTTTTTTACTGAAGTGGCTCTTTCATTAGATCTTTGTTTTGCTTTTTAATACATATATCAAATAAAGTAGCCTATTTTCCACAGGAGTTTATAATTCAGCTGCACTTAAGGGGAAACAGTATAGGAAAATTAATAAAGCTTTTCGTATTTGCGTATACCAGTTCAACACATTTTTAAAAATAATTTAAATACATTTGGCTTGTTTATAAAAATGACCATTTAAAAACCAGGGTTACCTAAACTACATTTATGTTATTGAAATAATTTGGATCATTGAATTGACGTGTTCTAAGCTTGCTATTGAAGGGCCCTTCCAATCTAAACAATTCTATGATTCTATGATTCTATTTACTGCAAATATTCTTCATGGACTAGGACCTGTGAGCTGGTTTTCAACCTGCAGAAACTCGTTGTGGATAGTGACTAGCACTTCTCTTATGTTAACCAAAGTCTAGAGGTTCACCAGCTCTGTAGCTGGAGCTTTTTTTTTACATGCTTGACTTCCCAGGTGCTGGGCTGCAGCTGGTCTTCTGAATGCTCCGAATTATTACAGGATGCTTTTACTTGCCTTCTGCAATGGCCAAGGAAAGGGGTGCCTCATTCAATACAGAACAGCAGGCTGCAGTCTATTTTAACTTCTGTCATCTCCGTAACAACTCTACTTGAAATAACAGGAGCAGAGATAAACGAACATTGCAAGTTGGGTTTACCAAGTAAACTTATTTGCTATTAATTTTACCCATTCATCAGGGATTTAAAAATTTCCAGTTACAGGTTTTTAGGCAACGTAACATAATGCTTCTGGTAGATCAGCACAGTGATTTATTATTATTTGCACTGTTATTGCATTTAGCACATGTGACAATTTGCAGGCTCAGAGATGACTTGGTTCTTATTCCCAGCAGACAAGAGTTTATGGTCCTGGAGCTGGGGCATACAACAGGTGCCCAGAGCTCTGCTCCTGCAGGACCTCTCCTCCCCCCCGATTTTTAAGGCAAATCTTCATTCAGGAGATGCAATCTCTCCAGGCATTGAATATTGCTTGAATAGGTAACAATACATGAGAAATTATTCTGCTGGAAAGAATTATTCTGAAGGAGAAGAAAAGAAACCACTATTTTTACTTCAGCCACTTTGGGTTTTCTGGTTATTGCTAAACTCTATGAGCTCTATTCTACTAGCTTGGCTTTCCTCTTTAAAGAAGTTTGAAAACACAAGTTTGGGAAAATTACATGAGGACAAGGACATGGCTTCCTGCATCTCCTCAGAAGTAAATTAACAAAATAATTCCCATTTCCTCTCTCATGTTCCCAATAGCCAAGAGGCAACCTCGGAGATATAGCCACCGTCCTTGAGACATTGCACCAATGATGCACTTGCTGCCTATGTGTAAAAGATCTTTTGTTTGCAACCCAGGAAGGAGGAGAGGGAGTTTTTGCATATTCTCAGTGTGGTCAATTTACTATGCAATTTTTTTTTAGTCCCAATCACTAAAAGCAGTGTAGAGACATCCTTCTTCTGACTGGCAGGTTTTATCCACAGGGACCATTTTATCTGGAATGGGAGTAAAATATCACTCCTTATGCAGAGCCTGAAGCTGCTGCCGGGAGCAAGGAAGCCTTCACCCACCGGTCCGCGCGTCTCTCACCTTCACCTTATTTACACGGCTTGATAATCAACCTCTTGGAACTGCTTTTGTTAAACCTGCAAAAGTATACAGAATTGCTTTATTTACAAAGCCTGGCTATGCTATAACCAAAAAGGAAGGTGAGCACTTTAGACATGAGATCCTCATGCACAGCCATGTTCCCGTAAAAGCACTTAATATTTTTGTCTCCATCATTACAACATCTCCACTCATTTAGAAGCTGACCCTGCTGTTGAGCAAATGACTGGATCAGATGACCTCCAGAGGTCTCAACCTAAATAAGCCTGCATTTCTATAATTTATTCCATTGAAATGTTCTGCAATTATTCTTCTTTTTATTAAAAGGAACAGGACATCAGAAAACTCAAACAAATCTGTAACAGTTTACACCAAGCAGTTGCTGGAGTTATGAGAATACATTTCTCCTTTGGTATGCATTTATTGCATGGAAACACTTTCATGTTTTTTCTAATATATTGAGCTTTCTGTTATTTTTGTTCATGGTGTAATCTGTTCAGTTGCTAGTATTTGACAGTCAGCTACTAAATATGTGGTATCATTTTAAATATGCATTTATGTTTTAGTTGCTGAATCCCAGTTGTGCCCCAGTAGACCCTCAACTGATCCTACTTGTCATTTTGGTTTATCAAACCAGTGGTTTTGAAAGCTGTTCCAATTGACTCTTGTGCCCAAGTTATAACAGCTGCAAGAGGACTTCCTATTTTCTACATATGAAGACTTTCATAACATTAAATCAGATTTAGATGATAAACTACATCAACTCCAACTACTCTCTTTTGCATGTGTGGCACAGAGACTTTACATCTATTTACAAAAATTAGTAAGGATGTCTCACCTCCGTGTGACATTTTTAATAATGGAAAACTGGCTGAATCCCAAGACATATTGATGTAATATTAAATAGTGGATTTAAATTCACAGAAGCAGGACTGCTGACAACACAGGTCAAACTTCCCATAATTTATGTATACATTTTGATATTGCACAAGCTTTTGAGGAGGGAATAAAAGGGTTATATAAGTCATATGCAGGCTGATTGAAAGAAGCTTTCTCGGCATAAATTTAGAATTAAAATGGAATGACAGAAAACAGAGCAAAACCAGACTGACACCTCTGACTGCTTGAGGGTTTGTGCCAAACTTCTAATATTGTATGTATTGGAGTTTTGTGCACTTTGATAAATGGAACAGTATCTATTTTCTGTTACATGCAATAAAGATGCACTATTCATCGCACAACAAATTTCAAGAATTGTCGAAGCATCCATACCTCTCCACGTGTCACAGACAGGCCTCCTACAAGTGCCTCTTCCACGGGCTTGCCAATGCCTCCTCCCGCTACGAGACTGAGTTTTACTGCGCTTGCAGCTGCCCAGTTTTGATGTAAGAAATTCAGTTCAAACCTCAAGTGTCATTTGTACCACTCGTATTGCTGTGTGGAAAGGTTAATCCAGAACAACTCTGTCATTCCACGGGTAAGACCAAGGAAAAGCATAGAATTCAGTGTAATACAGTTACCTAAAGAAGAAAGAAGTTAAGGCTGGAAAGGCAATGTTAAATTGAAATATTTGGGGGGGGTGGCGGAAATAAATTCATTATTACAATTGTAGAATCGAGCAGTCAGGTTGGGAGAGGCCAGAATTAGAGGCAAATACCTCCCAGTAGGCACAGAAAAGCGTGTGTACTGTTTCCCACGAGTCTCACAACAATGATAGTAGGTAACAGCAACACAGCTTTGGAAACATGGTTTCAAAATCTCCCACTGAAGAACACCAGGATTCAGGCTTCCAAGAAAGTTACAGAAATGAAACTGGGGATATTCTACACTGATTAAGTCTCCAGAAATTTCAGGCTAGTCACTCATTTAATACAAACTTACGATGGCAAGAGTCAAAATAAAAATAAAGCAAATACCGACTCCTGAAAACAAATAAAGCCCACATGAGTTGTTTTCTTTTTTCCTTTTTATTTATAAGTAAAATAAAATGTGACACTTCCATCTAGAAGCCACTGACATATGCTGTGGTAAATTCAAACATGGAGAGGTGGGTTCAGCTTCCATATTCCTCCCAAATTTAACTTCTTCCTCTTGCACTGGAGCCTTGCACAAGCTCTGCTACCCCCGAGGACGCATCTGTTTAAGGCAGCCGCTGGAGTTCAAGCTTATCAGCAGATGGTGCTTCAAAGACGTCATCTTCAACACTTTCTTCTATTGGCTTCATCTTTGCTGAAGTCCTCAGGTAGGGAGACGTCCTGCCTGGGCCTGCCACAGTTACAGAGAAATCACCAATTAATTTAACAGCACATACCTGCTACATACACCTGTTCGTGACAAAGCACACGAGATCTGACAATCCTGTCCTAGCTCCCTCATGAGAAGATTTCCTAAGGGAAGGTTTGTTGTTTGGCCACAGGCATCAGGGAATCCTGGACATGGGACAGCCATGCTTCTAGGAACCAGCAAAGCATCCAAGGTTCAAACCCTGTGATGAGCCAAAGGCACAGTATTCTCCCCAAATTAGTGCAAATCCTGACTGCATGAGGTGCCCAATGCTGGGGGCATTCTCACCGTTACTAATTCTTCTCCACCAACAATGACGTGAAAAGATGTACAAAAGGTACATACATTTGCACACTTGCCTTGGGTGTGAAAAAAGTTCCTCAGTGCACCGGGCAAACCTCAAGCGGGTACATGATCACAACCCTAGCTGTCTTAAAAGCATGATCATATAAAAGTTGCAGAAAAATATGATACTCCCCATAAACAACAATAGAGAAAACAAGCTGGACAGGTGAAGGCCATGTAACTTTTGACTGACAGTGATTGCAGTGCTCTAGGACAATCTCTTAGAAAAGCAGCAACTCATAGAACTTGCCAGAGCGCACACCACAGCTATTGCTGAGAAGACAGTAAATAGAGTTTTTGTGCAAGTTACCATGGCAAGTTACCTCTATTGCAGATAAATTTTCAGCATGAGGATTAAACCACAGAACACCCCCGACATCAGGTAAACAGGTTTATTTTCCATTGTTCACTCTGAAATTGCATCTGCGCTTGGACTTCTTTTCCCTCTCTGTATCCTCTTCTAGAGTTAAACCACTACAACGGTACAAGGTTGTAAACAGCGAGCGTTTGATGACCAAAAAGATTAGGGAAATCTTTGCAATACCTTTTGAGAAGAAAAGAGCAAGGGGGTAGTGGTCCTGTCTGACAGATTGCCTGTTTACAGGCCAAAAATTCAAAATTTCTTGAAAAAAATACTGATAGTCATAATATACTCTTATTGCAGGGCTATTCTTATTACTTTAAAAAAAAAAGTTTATCAGATACACAGTAAAGTGCTCTGCTAAGGAAGCCTATTTATGAAGGACTCCTTTGCGCTGCATGTGTTACACAGAGAACAGAATACAGCTACAGGCAAGACCAGCAGGTTATCATATTACTGCATTTTTAAATCACATTCACACAAACACTATTTGGAATTAAGTTTTTGGAACTTTTCATGTTAAAAACGTATTAGTATTTTCTTTTGACATTCAAAAATTACATGATTGCCATAATAAAGGCAAACACATTTTTAAATACTGGAATTGTTAAGCACTTCTTTTCACACAGATGGGTTTTAATGGCCTAAGCAAGTGATGACTAGGTCACTTAATTGTCTAAATCCAAGGTTTGTGGGTAGACTTGGATACAAAATTTGCTTTGTTGGGAGATACCAACAAAATATACTCAAAGGCAAAAGGATGCCTGAAAATGCTAGATTAGTCTCTCAGCTTTCCTGCTTTTAGATATTTGTATCAGTATAGCTTATTGCCATTTTCAGACTGGTTCTCTTTTGTTTAAAAGTGCTTAATTCTTCCCAGAAATCAGAAGTGAGAAGCCGTATGTCTGTTCAACAGGATCCAAAATAAGAACTAATATTGGCAAGTTATTTGGTTCAAAGACATGCCCTTATTTTTTCCAAATACCAAAAAACTTCTCTACTGATGCCCCTTTTCCGGTGTTGGGCAGATGTTCAAGAGACTGAATCAGACCTTGAACCCAGGTCCTCTGTGCACTACTCTGTTCCACTCTCTCATGGACTGAAGCCCAAATGCCTATTAAATGGCATTTCCCATTAAATCCAATCCTGCTTTTAACCACAAGCTGGGTATAACACAGGGAGCACACATAATGAGGTAATATCAATAAAAGCACTACCAAAATGAAACCTTTCTACATTCCTGCTTAGCCTAGAAGTTTGCAAATACAGATTTATAGACCAGCAAATTCAAGTGATCTAAACCAAGCAGCATAGAAAAAGAGACCGAATCACTAAAAAGTATATGAAGGACTATCAAGCAATAGAACTATTGAATAGAAAATAGTACCAAAGGATTTCTTAAAGGTGAAAGTTAGGTGAAGCTACCCTTGTCATCAGGTTGATCTATTTCTGCTTAACTCAAACTCTGGAAAAAGAGATGCATCAATTTCATTTACTAATAAATTACATACAGATGGATCATGGATGGCAAGCACAAGTACCAGGTGAAAAACAAAGCCCACTTTAATACCTTTTTGAGGATGCCTGCTGAGTTAATGTGATGTTATCAACAGAAAACATCATGCTGCAAACGACTCACTCCGTAAGCATTATAGAACTCTTGTTGGTTATTTCCTTAATATAAAAGCAAACAGTTAGTTGCGTTTTTTAGTTCATGAAATTAAAAACACAGTTTTGTTAGTAATTGTAGTTTGGGACCTACTAATTAGTATTTTTCACTGCTTCACTACTAAACACTTTGAAAAAAGCTTTATATCAATTTCTTGAGAAAAGGAGTCAAAGTTGATTGTAGCACAGATAAAAGCATAATTTTAAAAGTTTAGATTATTCCAAAATATAAACACTGAATTTTTCAAGCACATGGAAATTAGGAGAATAAAACTTATTTGTATTGTAGTAATCAAATATCATACTTGTAATGGGAAGCTTTTGTCCACACAAGAATTGATCACCTAGCAATGACAACACAGTATTCCTGTAGAGCTCCTGTACAGGCAAGTTTCTCTTATTAATGTATTATTCTAATTAAAAAAAAAAAATTAAAAATGTTTGTCATTTCCGTATGTTCCTCGCTAAATCTTTTGGGTTTGATTTGGGGGGTTTGTTATGGTTTTGTTTGTTTTTTTTTTTAAATAAACAAACACATGATTGTAGGAGGATGCAGGGTAACAGGACTGGGACAGTACGCCTCAGCATGGACCTCATACTGAATCTTAAAAAACAGACACCAAAAAAAAAAAAAAAAAAGATTGACTGCTGCCCTGAGAGCACCCAGGAGAAGGTTTTGAAAACACAGCAGTGGGAAAGTAAATCGTAGGGTTTTTTTGTTCAGCTTTCCCTGATGTCTGAGAAAAAGTACATACATGGCCATAATCCACATCGAATACGGATCTTTAAGCAGAGCTCACCTTGGTAGCAAACCTCTCATTGGCAATGACAGTGCCCAGGAATAACTAACAAGCTATTCTGGCAAAAACACAGATTGAGGTGTTACAGCTTAACGGGCTAAATAATCTTTCTTCAGGAAGTTTTAATCAAACTTTTGTAGAAAAAGTCTGACAACTTGGCATAGTCAAAATGCAACGGAGAACCAAAGGGCAGCATTCCCCGAGGTGTACGGCACGCTGCTGGAGGGGTACCCCCCTGCACCCCCAGCAGGGAAGTGCTGGGCTTGGGAAGGTGCAGCCACACCTCCCGTTGCCAGTGAGATGCTGCAGGGGCAGTATCAACTTAGACACCCACCACTGTTGGACTCAGCAATTTTGGAACATCAAAGACATTTAAACCCCTCTTTAGGGGAGAGTACCCCCCATACACCAGAAAATACGGTACACAAACCAAGGAAAAGTACAACAGAGGAAAAGTGTATTTATCAAGTATGTGCTAAGATGCATCTTAGGGATTAATGTAATTACAGCTGAACATGTCATGCATTTAGATTACTTTCTCCCAAAGCCAAGATATTGGTGTGCTCTGCTGCTAAGCCTGAAAGAGAGTTTTAATTCTAGCTAACTGCACAAACACAGTGTTACAATTTCTTTCAGGCTTCTCAGTGTGCACGTTTGTCCAAGGGTGCTCTGTGCAAAGGAGCAGTTTCAATTTCATGGAGCTTTGCCGTGGAACAGGTGAAAAGCCAGTCGAGAGCTTATGGGTAAAGATCAGAGAACAGACCAACATGGAGACTTTGTGGCAGGTATCTGCTACAGGCTGCCCGATCAAGAAGAGCAAGTAGATGGAAGCCTTCTTTAGACAACTGGATGAAGCCTCATGATCGCAGACCTTGGTACTCGTGGGGAGCTTTAACCACCCCAGTATCTGGTGAAAAGTCAACAAGGCGGGGAGCAAGCAGTCCAGGAGATTTCTGGAGAACATAGCAGACAATTTCTTCAGACAAGGGATCGATGAGCCGACTAGGGCAGGTGCTCTGCTGGACCTGTCACTGACGAACAAGGAAGAACTCATCAGGGAGCTGAAGGCTGATGGCAACCTTGGCTGCAGTGTCCAGGAGCTGGTGGAATTTAAGATACTGAGAAGTGTGCAAGACAAATAGTAGAGTTACAACCCTGGACCTGAGGACACAGTAGCTTGTGTAGGGACCTGGCAGGAACCCATGGGACATGGCAAGGGCAAAGGGACCCAAGGACAGATGGTTCATCTTCAAGGACACCTTCCTCAAAACACAGGGACAGTCCATTCCAGTGAACAGAAAGTTGAGCAAGCGCGGTAGAAGGCTGGCATAGATGAACAGGCAAGTCCTGACAGAGCTCAAACACACACACATGACGTGAAGCGGGGATGAACTGCCTGAGGGGGGATACAGAAACATGGCCCAAGCATGCAGTGATGGCATTAGGGAAGCTAGAGTTCAGCTGGACCTGGATCCAAAGAAGGGCAACAAGGGCTTCTACAATACACTGGCAACAAAAGGAAGACCAGGGAACCTGTGATGCCATGGCTCTGTGGGGCATGGGACCAAGGAATATTGAACATCTCAGCCTTTTCCATAGGTTTTTTGCTCTGTTTTTTACTTCATACTTTTTACTTCATGCTTTACTTCACTTTTACTGTGAAGTAAGAAGGCCTCCTGTCTTGAGGTCTTGAGGCCTCCCAGGAATTTGAGTCTAGTGACAGAGATTGGGAGAGTGATGTGTGACTTACTGAGTTAGGGACCACTGAAGCCAAGAGGGCAAACACAAGACTGTGGAACGCGTGCTGAGGACTGCGTGATGCAATTGCAAGACTCTTCACTATCATCTTGGAAAGGTCACTGGATTCAGAGGAGAGAATAAAAGGTCAGCGTCATGGCCATTTTCAAAAGGGCAAGAAGAAACACCCAGGGAACTATTGGCCTATTAGTCTAACAGTCCCCAGGAAGACCATAGAGCCTGTCTTCCTGGAAACCGTGTCCAAATACATGAAGGATAGGAAGGTGACAGGGAACAGCCAACATGGATGTACCATGGGCAGACTGTGCCTGACCACTCTGCTTTCTGCAGTGAGATGATGGGCTCTGTGGACGAAGGGAGTACAGTGGATGTTGTTTATCTGGACTGTAGCATGGCCCTCCACAGCCTGCCATGGAATCCTTCTAGCTAAATGGGTGAGAAATGGACTGGATATACAGACTACAGCTGGGGTGAAAAATTTACCTGACTGCTGAGTTCACAGGGTGGTGAACAGCAGTACAAAACCCATCTGGTTACCAGCAGTGTCCCTTGAGGGCCAATACCAAGGCCTACAATGTTCAATATATTAATGGCCTGGATGATGGGATGGAGTGCACTCCTTCCAAGACAACAGCCAAGTAGCGAGGGAAACCATTGACAGACCAGAGGATAGGGTAGCTAGTGAGAATGGGGCTTCAGAGGCTGGAGAAAAGAACTTACAAAAACCACATGAAGTTCAACAAAGGCAAATTCCTGCGCCTGGGACGTGACAAACCTATGCAGCAGTACAGCCTAGGCATCAACTGGTTGGAAAGCAGCTTTGCAGAAACAAACCTGGGGGTCCTGGTGGACACAAAATGGAATGAGTCAACAGAGTGCCTCTGCAGTGAAGAAGGCCATCCATGTATTGGACCATATTAGCAGCATATACTGGGCTGTATTAGCAAGAGCATAGTCAGCAGGCCAATGAAAGAGATTAAACCCCTCTGTTTAGCACGTGTGAGACAGGATATGGAGTGCTGTGTCCATTTTGGGCTTCCCCGAACAAGAAAGACATGGACATACTGGAGCAAGTGCAGTGGAGAGCAACCAAGATGGTCAGAGGCTGGAGGACATGACGTACACGGAGAGGCTGCAAGGACTGGGTGTGTTCAGCCTTATGGCTCTCAGGGGATGTTACTGTTGTCTTCGGCTACCTAATGGAAGTGTATAAAGAAGAAAGAGCCAGACTCTTCTCGGAGGCATGCACTAAAGAACAAAGGACAACAGTCATGAGTTGCAGTAAGGGAAATCTTTTTCACCATGAGGGCAGCAAGACCCTCGAAGGGGTTGCCCAGAGAGGCTGTGTAGTCTTCCACCTTGGAAATATCCAAAGCTTGACTGGACAAGGCCCTGAGCAACCTGCCTTAGCTGACCGTGCTTTGATGGGTTGGGCTAGGTTCCTTCCAACCTCAACTGTTGTGTGATTCTAAATATCCTTTTAGGGAAGAAAGGAGAAATAAAGAAAACAACACCGAAATTTTCATCAGACTATATCTCAGGTGTCACCCTCAACGTGCTAGTAGGGTGAAACACTAGCAGGGCTTTTGCTTCCATCTCTCTAGGCATGCAGACTATACCAATGTTAAGGAGTGAAAATAGATAGGCCCTCCACATGTGAAGGAGTTCCTGGACAAGAACTGTGAGGAACACAACGGAAAACAGATAATTAAATGGAAAAGTGCAAATACTTCAAAATACTTTGTCTTCTTAGCAGAGAGTTTAACCATAGTAAGTAACTGGCAGTGATTTTTTTTCTCCTCCAGTTACTAAACAACAATATTTCCAAATCAAAATAAATAATCCTATATGATCCTTTCAAATTCTGTTAAGCTAACAACTTATGCCAAAATTAAGCATCTTCCAGATTTTTTTGTTCAAAAGCTGCTTTCAGAGTTCAGGCTGCTGTTGAAGTTGAGATTCAGGAAAATTAAAGGTAAAAAATAACAATAGACTAGAAAGAACCTAGAAGATTTCTATACAGGAACAAATTCCAAGAGTGGAAGCAAAAAGGTCGGACATGGTTTCTTCCCTCATTTCATCTGTTCTCTACTACTCCTGTCACACAAAGCACAGGGAAGGAAAGCCTGAAAGGATATTTGGAGCTTTTCCAGGTAGCATCAAAATATTCCCCCTACACCACATTTCTCCAGACCCTGCCAACGCAAACTATCTCAGAAGGAAATACAGAGCAGCAAGTTGCTGAGGGAAAGTTTTGTTTGGGTTTTTAATTTCTACAAGCACCAGTCACAGACCAAAGAAGATATTATTGTGACAGGCACTGTACAATCACAATTTTGCTCCATTGCTATAGACATTCCATATTATGTCTACACATTCATGTTATGTCAAAAATAATTACAATACATGCTGGGGTTTTGCCAGTACCTACATGAGGTAGCTTCAGTTACTGTACAAAGCCTTATGCATCTTATGAATTCCCTACAGTCAGGTCCCTCCACTTAGTTGATGTACAGCAGCATCCAAAAATCTACAATCTGCTCCCACTGAAGGCAACAGGAGTTCTGCAATCATCTCTAATGATCAACCCAGCTCTGTTCAAAACTGGCACAGACTATTTTGAACACTCACGAAGAGAAGATGCAGAGGAAGTCCCGCGAAGAAACATCTGCAAGCCATCCTCGCTGTCACTGCTGCTGGCCATACTGTTTCTCATCTGCATCACAGACAGCTGTGAGCAAAGACTAGGCTGTCGATCAATCTTTTTTGAAGCCTAAAAAAAAACCCCACAATATATTATTTTAAAAAAGGTACCAAGTAAATTAAAACAAAAAGGGAAAATAACTATTTTCTCCGCAGTAGATGCTCTGGTCTCAGCTATGACTACTCACAAATCAAAAAACTGGTTAGAAGATTCTATTCAGTGTAAATTGGTTTAAATGAAAACATAAGATGTCAGTAATATATTGGAATTAAAACACTGACAAGCATGAAACCTCTAATTATGGAATTTTAATTTTGTTTTACAGTAGACTTTTAATGTATGTTCCTACAGAAAAGTTGATTTTTATTATTTGGTAATTCATTGTTGAGATACGATGCTCTGTAATTAAATACAGCCTTTATGATGAGCCTGGTCCTCTTTGCTAAACAAAACCACATGCTGCGAACAGAGTTTAGTAACTTTTATTTTACCAGAAATTTGTTCACTCTCCTGACTTTTCATTTCATCATGTTAGAAAACAGTGAATGTCATTCCTTCCTAGCTGATGATCATTGGGCTTTTGATTTTACTAAAGACAGATTAAATGCATCACGTGAACATCATCCTCTGCCTGTCAAATGGTCTTAAAAGCTTCCACTTGCTTTGCTGAGAAGTCTTTGTACTATAATATTTATATGAAACCATACATTGTACCTTGTTAAGTATTACTGCAAGTCAAAATGCTATTTTAGGTGTATGTGAAAGGTCATAATCAATGACAAAAGCATAATGGGTAACTCGACTTGACTGAATTTTAGAAGTCAGGAATTAGCATCCTGTTTCATGTGGAGAGTAATGACTATTTTCCCAACAATAGTAAAAATCTCCTTAGGTATGAGAAAAGTCATAGGGAAACGAATACTTTCCTGTTTTCCAATGTACAATGAACAGATATTCTTATCTTCTTACTACCATCTTGATTATGACTAACCTATACTGAATATGATTTAGTTCTTGTTTCTTGTATGTCCCCTGTGTACAGAAATCAACTACAAAATTTTCTGTAGAGATTGTCACCAGTTAAAAAGTGTTAAAGACACCAGTGATATGTATATTTGACAATGAAGCCCGTGAGAAGTGACACATGCACAGGGTGCTAGCAATGGGGAAATGAAGAAGAATTTGCTCGACAGCTCTCATCCTATGTCATGGAGGAAGGGCTTGTGCAACAGGATTTTCACTTGAGGAATAATAAAAAGGTACTACAAACTTCCCAAATGCTCACTCTTAATTTTTATAACATACTTTTTCAAAATTTACTATGATGAAACAGTTACAATAATTTTAAATTCATGTGACCACTAGAAAGAAAGACTTGGCATGAGCTGAAGTGTGCAGATATTAAGTCAAAGGAGGGGTGAAGTTTGGTGGTTTGATAAGAAGGTATGATAAGGACCTTTCACTTAAAGACAAGCAATTACAGCATTACAATGAGTACTTCATCATACTTCCCTTTCAAGAAATATTTACACGAGTGCTGACACTCTACAGTGCCAGAAGTCAGCAGCACAAGAGTGCTGCAGGTGACTCTGTATACTAGGCATGACATCCTAATGCTGTCATCCCTGTGGAAAACAAGAAAATGAGGGACGGAAAGAAAAGAGGTAAACAAAATAGAGAACAGAAAGGAGAAAAAAAGATAAAAAGGAAAACAAGAAAGAAAAAGGGAAAAAAAAAAAGAAGAAAAAGAGGGGAAAAAAGGAAAAAAAGGCAAGGTGAGAAGGAGTGAACAGCAGTCTCCCAGGAGAGGCAGTCTGCATGCAGTCCTCAGCACACACAGGAGACGTGTTGCTACATGTTCTTTTCAGATGCCAAACTCCAGAAATTACTTCATCTGTCTATGTAGATATGGGTTTTATTACAGAACATTCTGCTGTAATTATTTTTAGAAAAAAAAAAAAGTGGCTTTAGCCACATACTTTATAAGATGTATTTTATAGATGGTACATTCCTGATAGATCAGTTTTATCCTACTGCATTAGTAAGATTAAAACAGTGATCCAAAATAGTTTTGAGGATCTGATTGCAAGACAGCGTCATCCCATATTTCATTGACCAGAAGGCAGAATAAGCAGTACTTTACTGCTATTAAATTGTTTCTCCAGCAATTCCTTCTTTTATCTTTCTACAGCCAGTACAAAATTGAAAAAACATACAATATCTAACTAGCCATAAAGTCATGACAAGTTAGGCCTATTGTACAGTAGCAGTCATTCCTTTTGGATCATGTTCTAGTAAATTCACAACTTTGCAGAAGTAACTATTTAACCTGTATATGAGATATTTATGGGCAATCTGATGAGAAGAGTTTTTGCTCTGAGTTAGCGTGAGTTAAATCAATACAGATGGAATACGAAAATATTCCATTGTAAAATTACAAAGCTTTTCATAAATGATGGTTAAAGTTTTTGAAATAAATTATATATGAGAACCCTACAGATACTACATAAATAATTGAAAAAACCCACCAGCATCCAAATTCCTGTCCAAATCTTGAAAAGCCACATAACTTAGCACAGAGACAAAATGTAAGTTAAACAAGATAATCGATATATCTGTGACTGCACTCAGATTACCATGACACCTAAAACACATTCCCTCTACTTGCAAAGAAGAATTAGTTATATTCAGAGCACTGAATATTTCATATGTATATATGTATATTTATTTATATTTTATATATATTTCATGCCTTCTTTGGCTAACTACATTGTATCAACCTAACATTCTTTTATTTATTTTTTTTATTTTATTTGCAACCCTCAACATATGTTGAAATTATTCTTCTTGGCAATCAGTATTGCCTGGTTTGACCCTGGAAAGCAAATTCTTTAAGAAGAAATCCTGAAGCTTCTTTGTACAAAGGCATCCATTTGTTAATGAGAAAGGGCATCCAGGCAGAAGTACCTTTTTAGCTACCAGCCATCGTGTCTAGCTGGCTAGAAATCTTTGTGCTAGCTGATCAGCTCTGCGTCTCAGTTATTCATCTGCCTTGCAATTACCGTGCTAACTTTAAGCAATATTGCTTCCGACAGAAATGTTGCGCTGACTCATACTTTGGCACTAAAAAGCAATGAGTGTGATGGCAGCAGGTTAAAAAAAAAAAAAAGGTGCTTTAAGAGGATTTAAAATTGAAGTAACAATGCATTTGTGTGTGGGAGGAAAATTCCCAAACAAAACTTAAGCTGCTTACCTTGTCATTTAAGGTTGGGTCATTCAATGAATAGAGTTTATTTGTAATATCTTTGCCAATAAGATACTTAAAGATCTCGAAAAGAAATGGCTCAGACTCCAGAAAATAAGTCAGCCTTTCCCTGGACCAGCACAGGAACTTGCAGTTATCGTCTGCGATAATGGTGACCTGAGAAAATACATGGTCAGAATTAGCCCATTTAAAAATGATTTTAAAATTAGCACATTTTAACATGCTTCAAAATAAGTGATGCAATATTATTTGTGCCTCCAGTTAAAATAATTCTTAAAGCCATAAAACTTTTTGGTATCTCTTAGAACACGGTATTTACAAAATGTAAAACGTATCAGATATTTATTGGCATCATATGTTTAACCGATAAGCACGGCCAGTTTGTTTTTCACCAAACCTGGAGGGAGATAACAGGGGGAACTCTCTCCTAAGTTCCCAAACCGAAAGCTTTTATGTTGGGGGTGGGGGGAGTTACATATAAAGTCAGTCCTACAGCAACAACACTACTGGCATCCCAATAGGCCTACATGTTGCTTGGCTTCATTTTATGTCGCTGCCACCAAACAGGAACAACTGGTATAATCCAAAGGACTCCATCAAAGAGTTTTTAGTAATCTTTGTTAAAAAAAAAAAAAAAAGTTTAACCGTTCTCTCAACACTGTCAGCCCTGCTGATCCCACAAGCACCACCTTCTAGCGGTTGAGCTAAGGCTCCATTAGCTCAGCTACTGATAACTGAGCTATCGATGGCTATTAGAGAGGAGGGGGCACCCTCTCTAGGGCAGCTGGACCCGCTGGGTTTGTCCCCCCGTGCCGGCAGAGGGCAATGGCACACCGAAACCTGTGCCGCTCCATCACGCTCAGCGGCGGGGCTTGCAAGGGAAAGTCAGTCATCTGCAAAGCAACCAGGTGCTCTCTGCTCTCGCAAGCTAATGTCACCTCCTGAAAAAGTGAAAATACGTAAAGCCTAAGAAATAACAGGAAACTGTCCCATATGCACGGATCTTTGCAGTCTCCAAGGCAAGCATGCAGGCTGAGGAAGGATTTGCCAGCGTTGCCAGCAGATGGGGTCCTTAAGACTGAATTCGTGTCCTCTTGTGATGACGACACGTTCAAACGGCAGTAACAAGCAGAACTGGGGAGCGAAGGCTGCACCACCCCCAGGTTACACTAGCTTTTAAGACAGGCAGAAGCTGAGGCAGGAGCCTTCTCCCCTCGGAGGGACCCCATTCGTGTCTGGCTGCTTCTGAGAGAAACAGGCCGTGCAGCAGGACACGACTCTGCCACGCCACGAATACAGCTCTCCTTGGCGTTAAGCCTAGTGTTTGACTGGAACATATGACATCAATCACTGATTTTAGAGTCTACGTTGCTCTCCCGCCCTGCCCTTCTGCCAGGGTATCCGTGTGGGTGCACCCAGTCAGCCACTGCCCCGTCCTTATTGCATAGACCCAGTTAAAGGACATCAAGTAAGAGCAGCAAAACAGCCATTTCAGTATTGAAAAGAAAACTTCTCTAACGGTATTTTTCCCCAGAAGCTATAGTATAAGTTATCCTTTAATGTACCAGCACAATGACACTGCCACAGACGTATACCCTTATTGTTTCCTGTATGAATACTTCTATTCAACACCGCGATCTCTTTCAGCTAATACTGCTTCAACAACTTGCAAAATGACAGAAGCATTCATACTTTTAGGTAAACACCAATTTCAAGCCACCTGTATCTGAATTTTTAATCTTTCATTCTCATAACACCAAATATTACAATAATTATTTTCCCTTTTCTGTTTTTGAACCAGTGATGGGATCGCTCACATAACCTTTTTCCAGTAAAGCTATCTCTTAAATTATTAATCCTGAATGATCTCTTAACACAAAATAAACTCAGTAAAAAAGAGCAGAACAGCAAAAGCCACACTACTCAGCGAACACCATCATAATACTAGTTTGCAGCATTTAATTCTTAAAGTTATTCTTTATATGGCCCATCATGAAACAACAGTACTAGAAAGCTAGCAAAATTATACAGGCCGGATAGTTCACTATTGATCAAATTTATGCTCTGGTGGCGTTTGTTTTTTTTATGAACTCATTCATTCATATGCACCGACATTTAAACCAAAGTGTACCTGGAATTTCTCACCCCGGTTCATCTGCGTTGATCGAAATTCAGGAGAATCTATAAAGGCACAGGGGTAAATATTATGCAGAAAATGCCCTCGATAAGACACCTTCATCCTGGAAATAAAAATATATGAAACAACATTTTAAAGTCATGGATGTTGATTAATTTAATCTAGATTTGGATATGATTATTAACAATGGTGAAGCAACATGTAACAAGCAGAGCTATGTTCATCTTCTGGGATTTCAGCCCCAGAGCTACCTTATCTTCTGCCTAAACCTCCTAAACCAATTCCAGGCAGAACAGGCCGCCAGCCAATTCGAGCTGTCAGACGCGGTGTGCATTGTCAAAACATTGCTATTTGAAATGAAGAAGGTCTGAAGGGTTATGCTGTACAGCCAGACCAGAACTGGGCTTCCTTTAGATAACTAGCTTTGCAGTAATGAGCAGCTAATGACTTCAAAGAAAAATGATGAAACCTGACATCACCGGTGCCACCAACAGAAACTGGTTAAAACATTGGCCAGAGCTTAGCCAGAGCTTCAGGATTACAGCCTGGCCATGGGAACTTATTCCACCCTTTCTCACCTGGGCCCTGCCAGCCCCTCCGCCTGCACGTACGTGTGCCATGAATCAACTCCAATAGGCCTGTTGTTCTAAAGGCTACAGGAGGGACATTTTTATCTTCCCTCATGCACAGTATTTTTTTAACCTTAAAACCTGAGAATGCACTGAGAAGAGGACTTGGGTATTTAAGACTCAGGCAAATCTCTTGCTTGCTCTGGAAGGCACTGCCTTTGGTATTATACAAATGTTATTATTCTCATTAAAATCCATGCTGCTGCACACTCAAGTGGAGAAATAATATGCTCACACAGTAAGAGACATGACTTTCATTTGAAAAGAGTTTCACAAAATAGTCCATGGCTATAGACCGTAACATGCTACAAACAGTATACTTTAAAAAGCTAGAAAATCGCCCAACAGCTTCCTAATCTTTTCGACCATCAAACAAAGCATAAGGCTGTCCCCAAGCTTCACGGAACCTACTTCCCCTTCAGCAGGATGCTTAGCCTATCGTCCACTGATGTTTTATCTTCTGCAGCATAGGCTTGACCTGTCTTTAAAGTCTGAATGTTGCAGAATTGTCCAGTGAGTCTTTGGAAGAGCTCTGGAGGCACATGAAGAGGTTCAAACATTCTCTTGTAGAGGCTGCTAAGCTCCTTCTCTATCTTGATCTAGAATGCAAAACCAAAAAGACATAAATAAACACAGAGGCATTAGTTTAAAAAGGGCAAGACTGTGCACATGGTTTAGCTGCTATATTTGAGGACCATCTTCGTTATGGTTAGGCAAGGAAAGAACTGGTAAATGTGTGACATCTACCCACAAACCTATGATAGGATGATCAAAACCTTATCTAAAATTAGCCAGGCCAGCACACTGGTCCTTTAGGACACTGTTCCATCCAAGTGACACATTAAATCAGACACAAGAAGTCTTTTGAGATGTCAGTTGATATAACAATGAATAGGCCTTGGGCCAGAACTACACAGGAGAAAAAATGAGGTTGCCTGCATTTTCCATACCACATGCACACCTTGTTCTGGCCATCCCTTAAGCTCTCCTGGGAGCCCCTTTCATCCCTGAGTTTCTTGGCTTACTTGCAGTAGAAAAGCAGTACTGCAAGTCCTGAAAAACAAACCCATGATATTGAAACCACGTGGGATGAGGGAGGGAAAAAAAAGAAAACAAACCCAGAAAACAACATTGCCAGCTGAACATCCCACATCTAGGAGCCCACCCAAACTCAGGCAGTGGCAATGAGGGAAAGGATGCCAGCTGAAATCCCAAGCCTGGAAGTCCTTCTCGAATGAAGGCAGCAGGTAATGAGACAGTGTCCCAGCCTCCCCGAAAGCAGAGGCAGCCTGAACAAAGCCTGTGTATTTGGTGGCAGGAAAACAGAACAATAAGCACCAAATAATGAAAAGATAAAATATACATAGAACAGAAAATAAGGAAAAACAACAATAAAAAAAGGTAGAAAAAGAAGAAAAGGAACCACTACTTCAACAAATGAGACTATTTCAAGTTAACATAATGGGGGTTTTTTGTATTACAATAAAAACAGGGGAGGAGAGCAGGCAGCAGCACAGGAGCCACTTTTCATCTGACAGTAGCCAACAGTGGGAATTGAGAAACTTCTGGTCACCGGGTTACAGGAGGAGATGGGGAATCCAGAATGACCATGGGAGGCCCCGGGCTCTCCGAGGCCCATGAGTGCTTCAAACTGTCACTCTTCCCTCCCCAGTAGAGCACTTTAGAGTGAAAATATTAGTCTTTACTCCCTAAGAGATGTACACATCAAAAATCCTCCCTAAGCTGTCTTCAGTAGAATTATCTGTGTAAAACAGTAAACGAAGCATAATGAAAATTTTTTGGAAAATTGAGAAGGTTCATCATATTTCAAGTTATTTAAATGCAGAATAAATTGAGCTGAGGCAGAAACTTTCAAGATGTTATCAGGTTGGTGAATCCACACTGACTGCTCCTAATCACCTTCTTGTCCTTCAGGTGTCTGGAAATGGTTTCCAGGATTAATTGTTCCATCATGTTCTCAGGGACTGAGGTGAGGCTGACGAGCCTGCAATTCAATGGATTCTCCTTCTTGCCCTTTTGGGAGAAAACAGTGGCATCTGCTTTCCTCCAGTCCTCAGGCACTTCTCCCAGTCAATACAATTTTTCAAAGACTATCAAGAGTGGCCTCCCAGTGACATCAGCCAGCTCCCTCAGCACTCATGGGTGCATGCCATCAGGGCTCGTGGACTTCCATATGGCCAGTATGTCACCTGTTATCCTGGTTTTACACTGAATCAATTACTAATTAAATCTTCCACCAGGGACTACATTTACACGAAACTGAGGTGTTTAATTTCCCCACAGTCTTTAACACCTCAGAAGACATCTACATGGACAAAACAAAGATTAAATTTAAACCAGCAAGAGAAATTGTGTCAGGGATTGCCCTAAACTGTTTGATTTCAAAATATGTGGCATATACCTGTGAAGTTAGATTACAATTGGTTTTGCCCACTGGTTCTCCAGGAACTCCCTCATTTTTAACAGCCACATCAACTTAATTTGCACCTATGCCTATACACTACCGCTGCAACTCAAAGACTTAAGTTCCTTTCTCAGATGAACATGCAAGTAGCTCATGAATTCAAAACAACACATACAGGACTGCTAATGCAATTCTTGAATTAGCACATAATTCAGGTTTCATGATCTCTTTCTAATGTACAATACTAAAAGAGAAAGCGGGCATAACCACCTTCTTAGAGGTGGATCAGGTTGGACACTGCAGATGTATTTTAGATGCTGTCCCTCGCAAGAGACTATTCACCCTTCACCAGTACAGGTGACTGCTCCTCCAGTCATGCTTGTGGGTCATATTCCAAATAAGCCATATGGGTAGGTGTAATGTTTTGTTCAGCAGAGGCTGAAATATCCCGGGATGCTGCCAGAGCTCCGAGTCAGAGCTCTGTAGAGACACCGATTAGACTCTTTCAGCTTCCACTTGGACTAAAAAAGCCAAACCTGTAAAGCTCCAAGGAGTCAAACCCACAGAAATAATCTTCTGGTCAGAAAAGAAACTCTCTGGTATTTTGCATGCTCCATTTAATAAAATAAATATTTAACAACTGAACATATCAATTATTCATTTTGTAATATGACTAAATGTAATTATTCTTCCATTCCTTCTTTTCCTTAAAAATGTCATTTGTGAGGCTGACTACATAAAATCAATTTTGAAATGGGCAATACAATAGTTGCAGACAGAAAATCTCATTCAAAGTTAGTTCCTGAGAATTTTAATTTTTCTCTATTCTCCAGCTTTCTAAAGGAAAAGAACTTAAAAGCTGCCTTCAAGTTCATAATAAGCAGAATGTGTAAGACAGCTAAAAAGACACGCATGACTACCCAGCATCACATACCCAGCTTGCTGATCATAATCTGTAACAAAGAGATTCATATATTGTTTGGGATATGACCCTGATTCCATGTAATTTCAACTATTGCTTAAATTCACATAATTTAGTAGGCGTTTAGAGCCCAGTTTTCAGAGCAGCTGAGCACCCGTGGTGCCCAGACACCAGATGCAGGGGCAGGAATACAAATCTGAAAGTCAGACTCCAGTTCTCCACTATGTTACAGTTTAGATCACCATGAAGCAATTAAAATTATTTTTTTTTTCCCTCACGCTGCTAGAGCACGGCCATGGAGACTATATAAAGGCAGGTCAGTAGTTGTAATGGTTGTGTAGGCTTGATCCTAGCCAGTGGAGAGGGATGTAACTACCACATCTTAAACACATACTGGGCGGGTGGACAATCAGGTTGAACTAGATGTTTAACCTGGAGATGGATGGAGTGAGACAAGGTGATTCCGATCCCCATTTCATTAGGTAAAGCTACTGCTGCAGAAGTAAAGAGCACGAATAATTATTTGTACTCTTTGAAAATGCTCTTAATTGTTAGATTGAACAACTACAGGCTTCCTCTCAGAGGCCTTTCATTTCCGAGAGCACCCACATCCCGAACGATGTAGTACAAGTAACAAATGAGACCAAGACAACCTAAGAAGAGAGTCGCTGCCTACGTAGAGCACTGCCCAGTTAGAAGTATTAGATAGTCCTCCTACGTTTCACTGTTTCTATTTCCTGCAGGTTTCTGTCTTTAGAAAGCAGTTCAATATTGCAGAAGACAAAGGAAAAACAGAAAGAGATTCAGTAAAGGCATCTGCGAAGGCAGTTTCATGATTTTACTTTGTTCTCTATCCAAAATTACAGAATGCCAAGATGTAGTCATACATTTTAGAGTCAACAGAATTGACATTTCATTTAGAGTGGCTCTTCTGGTGGTAACTCCAGTCTCACCAGAAGGAATGTCAAGGAGTCTTCATATGGAAGACTGTTCCTGCAAGTTCCCTTGTTTCACTCAAGATCTGGAGCATGGAGGTGGGGGCATTGATCTGAACTGAGCGCTGTAAGCTTTACCACCACAAAAACATATTCTGAAAGAGGAATATGCACATCTGCAAAGGTCAGGGTTAAATGCCTGTCTATGACATACGTGCCAGAGAGGTTTCACATGGCCAGACAAGAAAGATGAAACTTACAACTCAACCACACAACTTCTGGTGCTCTTGGAATTGGTGGAAGACCATATTTCGATCATGGTGGGATACACAGAGTTAGCATATATATTCATAAAACTTATTTTAAATGCAGCTGACTTTAACTGCTTATTCTCTGTCATTCATTAAGGCAACTGTAAGTACTCTCACTGTCCAAACCAGAATTTTCATTAGAAATTTTTAGATTTTTACATGCTGTGATTGCCTATTGGAGTTTGTTCTGCAGCTGGTTTTAGCCAGACTGGTAAAGATTTCAGCTTTTCTCCCACTTCTTCCATTTCCGTTAGATTCTTCTTCCTTTGACAGCTTGCTTTTGTTCTACTGAAGTTGAAATCCTTAACTTGCACAGTTAAGGACATCTTTAGATGTCCACCAAGATCTATTTTCCTACATTTTCCTCCAACGTTCTCTGCCTAGAATTCCAGTTTATTCCGTGTAAGAACAGCTGTGTTTTTGCAGCACACGTGTTTGGTGCACAGCCTCGGGGAGTGGTGAGCACCTCGTGGGTCCACAGCCCGTGGGGAAGGGCTGCAGAAACGGAGAGCAAAGTGGAAGGCAGGTGCTCCAGTCCTTCCCCTCTCAGATGCAATTTTCTACCAACTTCGGCAACTGACAGTTTATCAGTCAAGTTTCACATCCTTAATTAATTTCTTCTTTTTAAACCCACCTGTAGAGTAATTCATCCACTTCTACCCCTTATCCTAACTCCTACACATAACTCTGCTAACAAATGCACTAGGGGATTTAGTGAAAATAGCTGGTACTTCAATAGGATGAAGTCTACACTGTACTGCACAAAAAAAAACCCCTCACCTAATACGGCTTCTAGTGTAGAACTGTAATCATAGAAGAAAATGTTTTTCTTTCTTCATTCAGTATTGGATTTCCACATTGTAAGGTGATTTTTTAAATATATTTTTTCCACTCTAGCACAACACAGTGTATCCTTCTCCCAGGATGCTCCTTTATTCTCCAATAACATTTTATTTAGATTTATGGAAAGGGCTGGATGGGTATGAACCCAAGGACCATTATCCATGTTCTAAGGACCCATGCCACAATTCACTTTTTAAAAAAAATATAGGTAAGTTTTAAGGCTTGGTTTTCTAGGGAAATGAGTTTACATCAGCTGGGTGCTCCTGCCTTTTGCAATAATTTCTGACTGTGTAACGGGACAGGGATTGGCTAACAAAGGGCAATAACAAGACAACATGAGAAGTCTAAGTCAGTGGGTGGAAGGGAAGCAGAACGTGCTAATTTGGTGGCTTCACTGAAGGAAACAAATGCAACAGGAGCTCATTCTATATGAAGGGCCAGAGTACCTGTGTGGGATCTCTCACTGCGGGCACAAACACGTAGAGTCTGGCTTCACTGGCTCCACACTATCACAAATTATTTTGTGTGGTGCCCTGGGCAGCAGGGTCAAGGCTGGCAAGCAGAAATATGGGCTGGTTTCACCACGCTGCTCTATCTTGATGATGATGATGATCCATAAATGCATTAAATAGCCTAAAATAATACTAGCCTTAGCAACACAAACCAAAGAGGAACTTACCCTTTAACTGCAAAGATGACTCTCCGAGCCAAATTTAAATGACTAGAAGTATTTATTAAACATCTATAAGAGTCTAGTAGTAGATCAGTCTAACTAGTTTTAAGCTATTCTTGAGGAAAGACAGAGGCCAAGCACTAGGCTGCCCTGCCAAGAAAGGAGGAGAGGTTGATAATTTCCTACCTGCTTTCTCAGTCAGGCTCATTGACTTGGTGAAAAGCTTATTTTCAGTTAGTCGTTTGATGGGATTTTTTTTATTTTATTTCTTTTATTGTTATACAATTCCAGAATGTGTCTGATTTTTGGGCAAAGGCAGAGTTATTCTGCTGATAATGTAACCCTGTACATACTCCTGTAATCTTCACATTGTAAATCTGCCTTAGATTTTGAAAACAACAGAATGTAATATTAACGTTTTGAACACTTAGTACTTCATTAATATTTGATTGGGACATAATAGCAACTATTATAATAAAGATTATCAAGTTTTGATGTGCAGGTACCAACAGAGGGCTGGGTTGCTAATAATTTTGCAGAAACAGAATACAGTTCTGGATTAATAACACTAACAAAATAAATTGATTTTCTATTGGATATATGTTTAATCAAAAGCAGGGCAGAGAATCCTGGTTTTCTGATATACTTTTCAAATATATTCTTACAGTACATTTGAAGAAAGTCATCCCAAAACATCCTTTTGAAGGCATCAAAATGAGTTGCCAAACTCCCAGACATGACCCTCAGAACTCAATGAATGTACTAAATAGGATAAGCATAATCTCACTTAATACTGCTCTTCCCACACTTTATTTGATTTTGCTGCTTATCTCAGAGTCCCAGAGATGTTCGAGAAGGGCAATAGTATCTCACCTTTCATTTGCATTTAAAAGGAATGTGGCAGCACAAAACACATGAGCTAAAGCACTTGTCAGCAAAGCAAAGAGCGTGAAGGTCATTTATAAATGGACATGAGCCTTTGGTTCTGTGTTGAAATAAGTCTGTTAGGGCACTTCTAAGACTGGGAAGATCCTCTGTGATGGGGAAGGAAAGTGATAAATTAGAAGTGATGAAGGAAAGTTTAATTCCTCCCAAGCTCCTAATTTAGAAAAAACATTACTGTCCTGGAATGCTTAATTTTAAGTATCTTGAGGAGATTTTATTTCAGGAGGTCTGTATGCACATACTCTTGCGGGTGGGAGGGTGGGGAAAATGACAGAAGAAAAAAAAAGAAAAAAGAAACACACACAACCCCCAAACTATCATTTCTTGTCTCGGCAAAGAAATCATGTAACCCCTTCCTTACCACTAAAACCCAAACACAAGAGCCAAAACAAGGCGATAGTAACTTCTAAAGTCAAACCATTTTTCAAGAATATGGATTTCAGGGAAATAATTATGTACTGCATTAGATCGTACTTATGATCTGGATCCTCCTGAAGTATGTAATTGACTACATCCAAAAGAACCCCTAATGTGTAATTAATTGGTTTGTCCAACAAACATGGGCAAAACTTTCTTTTTCTTGCATCTTACTAGACTGCTTACTCAATTTAGCTGTTATACATACCGGTCTTCTCTTATACACTAGGTATATGAAGTGTAAAAGGTTGACAACCAAAAAGACAGAATTCCAGATCAATATGTCCAAGGCACAACGGTAGAGTGTAGCCCAAATGATGAACAACGCACATCCTGTAAAAAAAGAAGAAAGTTAAATTTGACTGAACAATAAATATGTTCATGTAAAGCCATCAAGAATGTGTCCAGTGGGCGTAATTACACTGAAAAAGCAATATATCCTACAAGCTTTACTTCAATTAGGCTCTATGGACCCACGCAAGCACTGGTAGCAGAGCTAATCCCAGCAACGCTACCAACAGGTACTGAGGGCAGGCTGACAGCAGACTGCAGTCCTATTGCATGGGCCCTCCATACCAGTGACAATAATTCAGATCAGGACTGAGGAAAGCAGAAACAGCCCATGATGGTCTGTTTCGATCTTCCCATGTCCCTTTTCCACTTCATTTTAGTATCTCAAGTGTAAAAAATAAAAAAAATAAGTAGCTCACAAAACTTTATTACTAGTATTGCATTAATAAGACAAAGAAGAGCCTAAAAAAAAAAATCCTAAAATCATACACAGATAACCTTGAAAATTTAAAGGAAGCATGAACGCTGCATTTTGACAAGGTCACAGCAGGAACCCCAATTCTCTTTTATGACAAAGAGAAAATTTCAAATGCTTACTCATTTTTTCAGTTGCTTTGATTTGCCTTATCTTTTAAGGCAATTGTCATTATTCATTCTGTATGATTAGGGATAGTATTTTTAGACTACAAAGACAATACTTATCAAATGATAGATTACAGATCAGTGAGTACCTCCCAGATAACTGTGAGCCTACCATCTGATAGAGATGGCTGTAGAGGTCACAGATACATTTTTCCCTTAAGTTTCATGCAAAGACAAAAAGGAGAAGGAGCCAAACTAGCATCCCTTTCCCTTTCTCCCTAAAGACGTTGCTGAATTAACTCAGTATTACCTATTCTGTCTGAACTGCTGCTTGGCCAGTTAGCAGCCATGCATGGATAAGAAAAGTCAAGTGATGACTCTTGATCAGCCAGTTAATTAGACTACATGGGATGGGAGGACACATGACTTGGAAGTACTGAAGGGGAGCGATACTGTGGAGCAGCAAAGATGTGGGGCACAGTCACCACAGCAAAGGGGACAGGTCCCCTAGGAACCAGGCTTCATTACTTTTGTTGCCCACAGAATAAGTTTGCTTCCAGTTGCCACCTCGGCTTGCAAAACTAATTCCATGTCTCTTCAAACTGCAACAAGACCTGCAGACCAAAGCGGCCAGTTCAGCAAGGGCAGGGCTCCCACTGCTTTTAATGCAAGAACAACACAGTCAAAAGGTCTTGCAGTCTCTTTGACTATGTAATCCTATAATAGCTATAAAAAAGAAAAGGCAAGATGGTATTCAACCATAGAAGTTCTATCATAAAATCGACCCATACTATTATACAAATAATCTTTCTCACGTAAAAGTACTTACACATGCTCTGTGTTGAGATACACCTAGGTTTCTTTTTTTTGCACTGCAGTAACTCACTACTTCCCCTTTGATCACAAAAGCCTTGTCCCACACAAAGTACAGGGGCTCTGAAATAGCTGTGGGACTGCAAGAGTCTTACAAATGAGACTCTTTTGTCTCATGTTGCTTGCTTAGTCTCAAGCATGTGAAGCTTTGAAACTTAAGTTTTTCCTCTGAAGTCAAATTTTGGCATCACAACGTGTCTATGGTGGTGGAAGAAATCCAACTGATCTCTGGAAAAGGCATACTGCACTCCATATTGAAAGCCCATGCTTCTAAATTGGTGATGAAAATAACGCTGGTGGTCCACAAATGCCATGTGTTTGAACCCACACTTAAAGAACACGTGGGCCAACATCAAGTTTCTCAAGGAAAACCTTACCTATTGCAGACATATCAGTCAGTGTACTTACCTGAAAACTAAAATTAAAAAAAGTGTTAAGGATCTATCTTAAAGACTATGATTCAGGATTTAATGAATTTGAAGCGGCCGGTTGGGTCTGAAGTAAATGGGGTCCATTCATTTTCTAGTCAACACGTACACAGGTTTGAAGATGTAAGCTGTATTTCTGGGAAGTTTTAAGAGCCGAGTCACAACCTTTCTAGAAAAGGTCTGTCAGGGTCAGAACAGACCCTCACTTACACCAGAAGCACCTTCAGGAGAGTACAGGGACCATGAATACGTGCTGGGATTTCACTGTAAGCTGAAAGGACCAGGAGAAAGCTCCATAATGGTCACAACCCACTATTTCTGTCACGTGAAGGTTGCAAATCTCTCCAGAATAATTCTCCTACCTATGGTGAGCAGGGCCCGCAGAAAGATCATATGAAGGTTCAGAGTAGTCGGAATAACCAGTCCAACTGCAAAGCAAATGTTTGCCACGTGGAAAACAAGATGATGAATCTCTTTCCAGTTTTCACAGGCAGTCTCATTGAAAGGCACAAGGGTGGCATTTTTTACATCTGGAATAAAACCTAGTGGAGTAACAGTGAGTGGGCTCATTGCTGTAGTATTCATCTTGGAGTTCCCTGCAATGAGAGAGAGGGGGGGAAAATAAAAATCACTGCACATTAGACTGAAATATATTAGAAATACACTTAGACTTCAGGTTATTTTCTCTCTTCCCAGGATATATTTTCCCTTAGCATTCGTGGAAAAAAACAAATCTACAAATGCTTTAAAAGGGTAAGCTAGATCTATATTTCAGTAATTCTTTACTATCTTTTCCACTGAAGTGCTATGCTTGAAGAATGGTACATTTCAAAATTTGGACATATGCACCTAAACAACACTGCTTCAACACTAATTACTATGACAGTCATTGCTCAGTTGAACACCCTATGAATTCTTCCTATTCCTACACAAACAAAAAAAAAATAATCACATTTCGGTCTGGCATTTATTGAATGGGTCCATGATCTCAGGCAAAGTAAGTATTTAGGAGAACTTAACAACCTAGGTGAGAACTGAAAGAAAAAGAAAAAAAAAAAAGGCTTGTGTAGTGTAAGTCTCCTTTATGGCTTACAAAGCTGTTCTTCTAAATAAGGAATACAAGGTCTGAAAGAAGGAACATGTGCTATTTGGTTGATTAAAAAACCAAAACTGCCAATGAACCATACAAAATCAAAACCAGAGACAGCCTCAACCTCTGGCTTTCTTGCCAGTATTTTTAGGATTGTCTGGGTATGATCACACACACATCACCTAGAGTAGGCAAAAAAGCCCCAAACCACTTTAATGCAAATAAAAACTACTGTTTCTCCTAGTTGATCAGATGCTATCAAATCAGAAAGGGAGATGCCCAAGCTGCTGAGTTATGACAGGGTTGCCAGTCTTTAAGAGAAATCATTTGGTCTACCTACTATGAGTAAGCTTGTAACACCTGGAGAAAATGAGACAGTGAAGAAAGCTGATTTCTGATCTAAAAAATGCACAAGAGTTTTGTTGTAATAATGAGCCTAGTGTATTTTCCTTCCACACCAATTAATAGAAAAAGATATATATATCTGTGGGCAAAAAATCCTCCAAATACAAGGAATATCTTCCCAATACAAAGTAAAAAGTTCCTATTAAAAACAAACTACAAAGGCAAATTAGGCGATTTCAAGACACTACCTTTAAAAATCTTAAAAGCTGCTCTCTCTAAGGAACTGCAGTCAGCATTACAAGCACTCCAGAAGGTCTTCTCAACCCAGAGCTGTTCCCATCTGGAGGAACACGACTGTTCCTACACAGAAACATGGGAGAACTCTGCTTCCAGCGAGGCACATATGATCCTCACTGTCACAGCAGCAGAGACCGTATGGGGCTCGGCTTGAATCTCCAAAATATGTGCATGTACCACTGAGCAAAGATGCTCCTTAACATGCAACGTGGTGGGATTTGCATTCAAGTAAGTTCTGTAGAGACAGCGCACATCCCTGCCGTGGGTGCTTACTGTCACACAATTCATCTGCTCAGCAGATTTTCGAGTCACAGCTAACACACTTGATGTTTCCTGCAGACTGGAACACACTCTGCGTTTCCCTGTTATTTGAAAGTGCTGTGAAGTAATTTTGAGTCCCTTCAGTTTCGCGCATTCTTTTGTTGTTTTTTTTGGTTTTTTTGTTTTTTTTTCTCCTCATTTTCCCTCCCCAACCGGCTTGTGTACAAGGCGTAAGCAAGCTGTACAATTTCTGAAATTGATCAGTCTTTCCAACCCCCCTTTAAAGCAGCGGGAAGAAAGAAATTGGGAAGAAAACCTCAGCCCTCTGAGGGTTCCCCTCCGGTGCCCGCAGCCTGTCCCAGCTACGGCAGCGACAGAACACGCAGAGGCATCTCACGGGATCAGACACCAGCAGGAACACAGCAGACACAGTCTCTGGATAGGAATGACTTTCAGAGAAAAAAAATATTAATCTAATTCTTACTAAAATACATAATTCACCGATTTCTTAAAAGCTCCCTTTCCTCTTTCCATTCCTACAGTAGTTATTCACAAAGGTTAATTAAAATCCATAGAATCTACTTACACCAAAACCCCACTGAACGGTTCCCAGTGATTACGGTGCCCAAACAAATTCACAGCCCAGGTCTCACACAAACACGCTTCTATTTTCCTTCAGCTCTTTCACATGAATTTAGGGACAAGTGCCTCAGGACCAGTGTCACCGTCCCACGCAGAGCCAAAGCCTGAGCCCGTAGAGGGCTGCAGGACTGGCACTTTAACACGCTCATGAACAGCAGATAATGGCTAACTCCGGGTAACTGTGTTTGTGCTTGTCTTACACAGGTGCCATGATGGTGCTCCTGGTGTTTTCAAACGACATGCAGTGCCCACGCTGGAGCAGCAGGGCCTCTAGAGCTCTTGCAAGAAGTTATCTGTTGAGTTTCTATGTACCTTCAGTCTTTCACTGCCTGGTCATCTGCCAACGAAAGCAACCACTTACCGTGCCATCCTGCGGCAACAGGACAAGGCAACCAAGCTCATATAACTATGCAGAACCAGCCACAAGTCCATCTACTCATCTCTAGACCAAAACAGACTGCAAGAAGTAACTTTAGCTGCATTTAATTACAAATCCACAAAGCTTCCCAGATGCTTTTTTTTTTTTAATAGCACAATTTGGTACCGTATCATTTTGGGAAAACAGAGGCTACTTTACTCTTTAAGACTCAGCTACAAAGAATCACACATTTGAAGACTGGAAACCCAATGAGCCCAGTCACGGCACATGGTGATCTCGCTCTCCTGGCAACCTAGCCAAAACCAGTGTTAGGTTAATGGTTGGACTCCATGATCTCAAAGGTCCCTTCCGACCTAGACAATTCTACAATTATATTCAAAAACACCGTTCTCTTCATCACCCAGAGGTATTGATGCCACAACCCAGCCATAAACTGTCATAAAGGGGAGGTGTTTCTCTACCAAGTGTTGACCAAGTCATTTAAAGCCTTTGACAATAAAGTGCCCACAGCTGAAACAACAGGATGTTTAGTGCTTTTGAAAGCCTGGACCACCCACTGAGTTGCCTAAATTAGAAGCTAGGAACCTAAATCTAGCCACATTGATAAAGTATTGCTTGTTGGGTTTTTTTTTTTTTTAATAGCTTGAAGTCCATATATAAATACATTTAAACTTAACTTACTACTCCCAAACACACACTGCAGCACAGCTAACGTACTGGAAACCAGCAGAAAGCTGCAGAGCTTCTGTCAAGATGGTGTTTTAAAGCTGGCAGAAATAGATTGATGCTATCTGCAAAATGACACAAGGACAGAGTGTGACACCGGCTCTGAAGGAAAGCTGCCCATGAATTTCAACAAGAGAACCTGTTGGAGAACCAACAAAAAGAAGGAGACAGGCAGAGTTACAAGCTCTACCCTAAAATGTTTGTCCACAGGTAACACCAGAAAGACAAATATTAAAAGTAATTCTACTCATATCTGTGAGTTGAAGTATTAGCAAAAAAGCCTCCTGTTCAACAGATAAGCAAGCAATTGTCATTTCCTACCCTCCGCTACCTCAAAGAGCCAAAAATTAATTTAGAATAGAATCAGGCCTTTAAAACTTCAGTTTAGGGTTACGTGCACTAAGGATTAATACAGCGTAAGACTTCAAAGTCTCATGCTTATTTCTCTAATACATGACACGTATTAATATCAGAAGTTAAAAATGCAACAAACACAGTCAAATGATTTTGGAAAAGTTGGGAAAATAGTGTCAACTGAAATATACACTTTATGGAACATACAACAAATAATTTAAAAATATTTTTAACATCCTGTAATTTTTCCATCATATGGATTTAGATTTACCAAACTAAGAGTTTGAAAACACTTTGATTGAAAACTCAAGCCAATTTGTTGTCCAAACCAGAAAAAAAAAACCAAAAAGAAAAAAATAGCGAAAAAACTCCACTCAGTGATACTTTAACATTAAATCTAATATTAATTAGTATAGTTAACATAGCCTATTAATTTTTAAATTTCTTTTGTGCATGAATTTGATAGAGAGTTAAGGTCATGTTTTTAGGTCTGAAAATACAAATCCTCAGAACGCAAATGAGTTGAGCTCACTCTATTTTTCTACGCTCAGGACATCTTTATGTAAGAGGCCAAACTTCTTACAGTCCCTCAGAAACTTATTTAGCCCTTAAATCTTCAGGCACAAAGATGCCTTTAAAACAACTGAGGGTTTTATCAAATCTCTACACAGCATTCACAGAAGATGGATGTAGCAGGAAAGTTTAAAGCAGTTGGTTCTAGTAGAAGGTGTCAGCCAAGCTGATACGGCACAGTGTCCCATCCACTCTATTGAGATTATTCCTATCCCACAGCTTTACTGGTCAGCATTATTCAAGTGAGCTTCTTAAAGCTTTGCTTGAATATGTTTGTATAACTTGACAGTCATTGCAACCTCATAGTCCATTATTTTTGTTATAGATTTAGCAAATCTAAAGAAAAAGAACTGGAAAAAAAAACCAACACCACCAAGAACAAGCTTTTTTTTTTATAAATAATCATACCTTTATAACTTAAACTACTTTTCTACGGTCTCATAGCACAAGAGCTGCATAGAGAATGTAGACAATCACTTCCTTCGCTTTTGTGTGCTGAAGACAAACAATTAATGCTAGTGCAATTTAACTTAATTACAGTTTAAGTTACCAATTCCTTTTCTATAATGAAATAGGAGCGAATGGGAAAGTGGCGTAAGAAAAGGTGTATTTCAATGTGCTCCCGGGGGGCAAGTTCATTTCCACTGAACGTGTCATAAACAACCGAAATTTGTTAAGTCTCGTGCTACGTTTTATTCCGGGAAAAAAAAAAATTAAGAATATTTTCGTTCTACCCGGTTAAAAAAAAACACCCGTAGCATGAGGAATACCCGCACGTACGCGCAGCGTAAGACCCGCGCAGCTGTCCTGTGGCGGTAGAACTTTGTTACCCGCACTTGAGCTCGCCCCCCGCTTTGATTCCCCTGCGCACGGAAGCGCGGAAACCCCGCGCTGCGGGACGCGGCCGCAGCTGCCACCCACCCCCCGCCCCGCGTCCCCCCCCCCCCCCCGCGCCCTCGAAACGTCGCTGTAGGGCGTGCGGACACCAAACCCACCGTTTATTGAAAATAATAATAATAAAAAAATTAAATTAAAATTGAATAAAAATCAAGCAAGCCGCCCCTTTCCCCCGCCAAAAGCCCTTCCCGAGGCGGTGCCCGCCCGCCCGGACACCCGCGGAGCCCCCGTCCCCGGGGCCGCCCGTCGGGGCGGGCAGCACCGCTCCCCGCAGCCAGACCTGGCGAGCCCCGGCGTGCCCGAAAGGGGGAACCGCACAGACCGGGGGGCCTTACCCCCCTCCCCCGCACCTCCCCGCTCGCCGACGGCACGGCAGGTCCCGCACGGAACCGGCGCCCACCCCTAACCCCGGGGGCAAAGGCACCGGAGGACGCTGCCGTCCGCCGGGGACACCCCATCCCCCTGCCCCCCCAGCCTCCGCTCCCCACGTAAAAGCCCCTCCGGCTGCGCACACCCGGCAGCCCCCCCGCCGCAGCGCCCTTCACCGTGCCCGCAGCGCCCCTTACCTGCCCCGCACCCGCCGAAAAGTTTCCCGGCCGCCCGGGGGGACGCCGCCGCCGCGCCCGGACGGGACGGGGACGGGGACGGGGACGGGGACGGGCTGGGGCTGCCGCTCCTCGCCGCTGCCGGCACCGCGTCCCGTCGTGTCCCCCCCCCTCCGCCGCCGTGACTAAAATAGGCAGAAGGCGGCGGGAAGCTGCGGGCGGCGCCAGCTCCGGGGCCGGCACCGAGCGGCCGCAGCGCGCAGGCGCCTCCCGGCCCGCCCCGGGGGGCTGCGGGGCGTGCGGGGCGGGGTGAGGGGCGGCGCGGCCGCCAGGGGGCGGTGCGGGGCGCGGTGCGGATCTCGAGGGGTGCGGGGGTCCCACAGTTCGGGCGCCTGCCCAGTTCTGGCCCCAGAGCTCTTCGGTCTGGAGAAGAGAAGGCTGAGGGGAGACCTTAGCTCTGTTGACAAGTACCTAAAGGGTGGGTTGGAGGATGATGGAACCAGACTCTTTCCAGTGGTTCCCAGTGACAGGACGAGGGGCTGGGGGCACAAGCTGGAACATGGGAAGTTCCACTCAAATATGAGGAAAAACTTCTTTCTGGTGAGGGTGACAGAACCCTGGAACAGGCTGCCCAGGGAGGTCATGGAGTCCCCTTCTCTGGAGATTTTCGAGACCCGCCTGGATGCAGCCCTGAGAGATGCTCTGGGAACGCTGCCTTGGCAGGGGAGTTGGGCTCCCTCCCAACTCCGACAGTTCCAAGATTCCGTGATTCTCCCCATTTGATAATAGGCATGTCCTCCCAGTATTCCCTCCCAGTGAGTACTGGGCAGTGCTCAGGCATCTTAGGGGTCCAGGGAACAAGTCTTCTAGGGAGCATCTGAGGGAGCTGGGGTGGTTCAGCCTGTAAAAAAGGAGGATGAAGGGAGACCTTCTCCCTCTCTACAGCTACCTGAAAGGACGATGTAGTCGAGTGGGTGTTGATCTCTTCTCCCAAGTAACAGGCAAGAGGACAAGAGGATATGGCCACAAGTTGCCCCAGGAGAGGTTTAGGATGGATATTAGGAAAAATTTCTTCACTGAAAGGGTTATTGAGCATTGGAACAGGCTGCCCAAGGGAAATGGTTGAGTGACCATCCCTGGAGGGATTTAAAAGACCGGTAGATGTCGTGCTGAGGGCCATGGTTTAGTGGTAACTTGTTACCGGCTGGATTTGATGATCTTAATGGTCTCTTCCATCTAAAACACGTGGGGTGAATCTCCCCACAGAGATACCTCCATTCACTGCAGAGTGGACCCAGAGCTCAGGCAATGCACCCCGCTTTCGGGTGGTTAAAATTAGGAGCGCTGAATTCTCCCCTAAACGAGGAGCAAGCAGCATTTCCCCTACATGGCGAGTCAAGGAGCCTCAATAGCCTTTATAAAACTGCTCTTCTTGGCACCTGCTGTGGTTGCTTCGTCACGAGCATAACGTTTAAGAAATGTCACTGAGTTTCCTCAGTGTGGCAGCTTGACAGCTCCCAGAAAAGATGTGCTTCCAAAGCGGGCCGCTTGTGTCCCTGTGTGTCAGGAGGTAGCTCAGCTCTGCAGCCCTCTCCTGCACCGCCAGTCTTGCAGGACAGGCAAAGTAGCCACCAAGACTTCATCTCCAGGATGTTGATGGAGATGAAGAGTGAAAGGCATCC
The DNA here is from genome assembly GCA_025769975.1 of Gallinago jamesoni. Classification (NCBI taxonomy): domain Eukaryota; kingdom Metazoa; phylum Chordata; class Aves; order Charadriiformes; family Scolopacidae; genus Gallinago; species Gallinago jamesoni. The sequence goes on along the minus strand of JAOQGH010000023.1, from coordinate 73,314,923 downwards.
AGCAGTGAAAGGGATCCAATAGCCCAACCCGAAACCTGACTGTCAGTGATAAATGAGGACTGCAAAGGCAGAAAATCTCTTTCAATGCATTCTGATGAGCTAGCTACAAAGTGAGGGGTTGGTTGGGTTTTTTTTCAGCAGCTGAGAGCATATGGTCAGCATTATACTTAAATACTTTTGAAAGAAGAAGACAGAATCCTGCATCATTTTTGAAGTAACAGTTTATACACTTACACATCAACACGTGTCCCAGGAGGCTCTGACTTTGTTATGGTTGTTCATGGCTTTAGATCTTGGACAAGAGATCTGGATCTTTCCGTGTCAGTAGGGTTTTTATGCATCCTGCTGCCTGGTATAAGACCTGATTTTCTGAAGCGTATTATGAATTTATGATGAAGGACTTGATTTGGGACTGTGTTCCCTCTGACTGGCCAGCCGTTCTTGTGGATATATGTGCTCTTTCCGGAGATACGCAGAGTAAGTGAGCTGGAAAAAGGGTAGGAAGAAAGAGTCAGGAGAGCATGGCCACAGGAATGGTCATGAGAGATAGCATCTAGCATGTGATTGAGACTGGTAATATTTAGCTATGCTTGCTGGAGCAAAGCCAAGTAGCTTCCAAAAGCAGCACAAAGCAGCCTGTCAGGGGGCTCCTATACAAATCTGGACTGACACGTAGGCACACTCTAGCACGTTACAGAATGTTATGCATTGGAGAAGCAGAGTTTGCTGTACCAGTTGTGTCTTTTATAGAGTCTTTGTACTTCTCTCATTTCCCTCCAGACCTTCTCTGTTTTTGGTGATAAAAAATATCTGCTTAACCCAATGCAGAAAATCCTGGGTAGTTGGCAATGAACTAAAATATGCAGTCGTGTGAAGGTGTAGAACTTTGTCCTGTTTGGAGCTAGTCTCTTGGGATTTTTATATTTCAGTGTATTCATGATGAAATGTCATTTGCCCTGTGCAGCACAGCAGTAAGAACCAAGGCTGTGTGGGTAAGGTAGGTGGTGGTATCTAGTCCAGCTGCCAGCAGAAAGAGAGAAATGAGGGAGGATCTGAGAGCTGCTCCTGTCTCCTGGCCCTCCAGGCATAAGCAGATGAAGAGCACAAACATGACTCGGATGGGCTCTAGTCTTGTGCACCTGTATGTAGAAGAAAACCCTTCCTTTCTCTAATAGAATGACGGGCATCAATTTTATATAGAGTAGCACATAGTCTTATGCAGATATTAATGGCTGTAATTTTACATAGCCTTTAGTGGTATAGATAATATGTGATAACACAGATAACATTGTCTATAGTTATATAGATAACATAAGCATTCTCTAAGTAGAATATATTAAGTAGAGTATATTCTCTTAAACCAGGTTCTCATGTGCTGTAAGAGAATGGGCTGTTTTAATTAAGTCAGTTTTATACCCTACTGTTAAACCACTGTAAAGACTGACAGAGTTGGTTTAACCTTCTATCTGTGTCAATAAAGTACAAGTTCATTGAAGTCTGCTTATGTAAATTAATCTGTCAGAGGCAAGAAATAAAACCTGTTTGCATCTACATTGATGAGGAGTCGGGCTCAAACAGACTGATCAATTTTTAGAGATTTGTGTGGAATTGATGCATTTTGTTAGCAGAGACAGGTCGAATGGTATTATGGCCCCTCATTGATGCAGGCTTTCTCTCGGTTGTGTTTCTCTCTCCTGCTATTAAAGTCTTGATAGCTTAAGTACTTTCCCCTGTTCCTTGGTTATTCTCCACAGAAATGGTCCTCAGTAGACAATGTCCTGGGGATGTTGCAAATGGCTGAGTCTCGGTCCTTATCTCCATCGCCCTGCTTTGTGGTCCCCCACAGCACACCCGAACCCCTTGGAGCCTGCCTGTTCTTCTGTATCACGGGGGCGATGGGGCGCGGGGGGGTGCGGGGAGGTGTCACCCAGGGGAGGTCAGGCAGGAGTCGGGGAGCAGAGCTGAGGCCACGGCTGCCCTCTCCTGCCTCTCGGTTCAGCCCAGCCGGGCAGCAAAAGACTTTATTAAGCAGACTCTGAAGTAACTTTTTTTGAAAATTGCAATCGCTCTGCCTCTTCCATGTGAGAGCCCAATTCCCCAGCCTTTTTTAGGCAAAGTTTTCACTGAAGGGAACAAATGCTTTGTATTCGGGATCCCAGATGTGCCAGGCTGACAGGGCTATTTTCAGACAATGGCGAGATCTATGAAATGTTTCCATTTATAGTTTCAGGAAGCATACTCGGCATCTACAGGCTAAAAGATGCCTACTTTAAATTAATCTTTTTAAAAGTCCCTCTATAGACAATGCAAGGGGGCTCTTTTAGAAAGTAATTAATCCTGTGTGTGTTTGACAGCTGTCTGGAGTGGGATGAAATATGCTGGCGTAGTTCAGAAGTGCCACGTTTCAGTGAGAAAAATCCCATCCCAGATGCTGAAATTATGTGCCATATAACTGAAAAATTACACATATTTTCCACAGAAAAAAAAAAAAAAGTTATTTATTTAGGTTTTGCCTGAAAGCATCTTTGAGAATTATGTTTTACAAGAAGGAAGTTTGTGTAGAAGAGATTGTGAATGATAAATACTCTCCCAGCTCTTCAATATTTTGGAGGTTTATTTAAGAGGAATATGTGCATTCTGTGCATTTTTACCTCAGCCCCTCTGATGGCCACTTTCTGATGTATCACAATATCATCTGGCAATTTTCCCTGTGCTGCTTCTGCAGGGAAGGTGTCTCCTGTTTATACAAGAAGGATTATCTAGTTATGAACCTCTTTTGGATCAGAGATATAAAACATGGTATCCCGGGGCTTCCAAGTGTCTGACCGATAGTATTGTAATTGGTTGTTGCAAACTTAGAGCCAGGAGCCAACTTTCTTCTAAAACGATCCGTCAAAGTATCCAACTTTCAACAGATGCACTGGTTGGTGAAGATGTTTATGCAAAGGGCATGCAATCCTGAGGTGTAACGGCAGATCAAAATTGTTTGCTATTAAAGTCATCTAAACTGTGCACAGTAAACAATGTATTCAATCACATTTTGCAATTATCCCTGTTCCCGAATTATGCGTGAGCAGTCTCCTGCTGGCGGTGTAATTTGTATGCTCATTATTTCAAATTGCTCAGTGAAGGATTTCTATGCATATATGCAAGTCTATGAGCTGCTTGCATGGTCCCATGCAAGTGGGACCATTGCGGGAAGGTCCTGCTCTACCTAAATCACCTGGTTCCCAAAAAACCAAAAAGGAGAGCTGCTATAGAACTGATTGGATTTGCTAAGGCTGGGGTCGCGATGCTCTTGTCAGTGCCCTGTGGGGGCAGGTGGCAAATGATGGCAGGGAATAATGGGGAGCCTGTCCCCAACGGGTCTGCTTGTTTCTGGAAAGAGAGGAGTGATGGGGAGGGGGTTGGAGCAGAACTCAAGCTGCCATAGATGTGTTGCTTGTGGTCACTGTAAGGCAGCTCTTACTTTGTCCATATAATTGGAAAGCGTGTAATAAAATGGGGGTTTTGCATTGTATCTGTCCCTCGCTGGGTGACAGCCCGTTTCTTAGGGGTCCCCTCTACAGCAGATTTGGCAGCGCTGGCTGAACAGGCTGTGATTTCTCTGTTCCCTTCTTGGACAACTTCCATGCACAAAGAAACTTTAAAATGATCGGACAAAGATTGTTATAGTTTCAACAAAAAAAAAACTTAAGTCCGAAATAGGTTCACTAAGCCTTTATTAAGGTAGGAAAGCAAAAACAGCGCTGGGCGGCCGGGGAGTCGCAGCTCCACCAAGGGCTCGCAAATTCAAGCAAGCTGAATAGCTCTTTTTATCCTCACGGAGGTCGGGTTGACACCTTCAGTGTGCCCCTCTGCTTCTTCCGTTATCTT